>CM023610.1:3225092-3692592 GCA_013358685.1 Antennarius maculatus | reverse complement strand
TTATGATACTAATCAAACTTCATTTTAGCTTATAGATTTTTTTTTGATTATTGTGACATAGACTTCTTAAGAAGGGTTTTTTTTTTATGTATAAAACCACTGTATGAACAAAACTAGATGCAAATTAATAACTCTATGCAGATCATGTTACATTCTGCTGGATAATCAGGATAAGAGTGTTGAACCTGTGGAGAGCAAACAGGACTGATGAGGTGCCTGTGAGTATTTAGAATGAGCGTTAAAATTGTTGATTTTTTACATCCTGTCTGATTCTGCTTTTTGGGGTCTTTGCCAGTTGAAAAGCTTAACATAGAACACTGGAAGACAGGATTCAGAGCAGGACGGGGGAAGTGGGACTGGGAAGAACAGAAAAACAAGGCAGACAAAGAAACGGATAAAACTGTGTCACAGCGACTTTCATCCTTCATTCGAGTGTCAGATCTGATCAGATCGACTCATCTAACTGTTAGTGTTCCTTTTACTATTCAGCAGTTTGTCAAAAAAACATGAATCTGTGCAGAGTGAAATGAGAAGGTGAACCCGACGTTGTGCCTCAGATTGAGCCTCAAAATAGCAGCTCTGTGTTCCTGTAATAGAACTCATCACCCTCTGAGACGAACAGCTCATTACCACAGGACTGCCCCCCGAGGACCCCCCATCACCAGAACCTCACTCTTCTCAGCACGACCTGGCTCCCCCGTGATGGAGAGCCCCCACATTCTGACATACATATACATCACCCCCACCTCCTAGACTGCTAATTTTAGTCACCTCAGGGTAATTCCCATTCATCCTCCTCCTCTGTGTTTTACATCCCTCTTCACATCTGCAAAACTTAAGACATTTGACTCATCTGTATTCTAAATGAACCACTAAATGAACCACTGAACACACACACACACACACACACACACACACACACACACACACTGAGCTCTAAATGCCTCTGCTCTCCTCTGTCCCCTTGCAGGGTGGCTCTTGTCGACACCTTTCCTGATTTGGACATTTTTGATGAGAACTCTGCACCTCAATCTCTGCTGTTTCCTACTTAAGCTTCCCAGGGGCTTCCTTGAACTGCTCTGACTGACACACACACACACACTGATGAAGACACATACAGACAAAAACACACAATGACTGGATCACGCTTGCTGTGCTGCACACACTAGCAGACGACGGTGCACACGCTTGCATCGTTGTTGTCTTAATGAGGTCTCTTCATTTTTTCACTTTCTCTCGTTTCTGCTTGTTCTTTTTCACTCAGTCAAGTCTGAGTGAGATGCACGTCAAGGTAACATAACATCAGTCATGTTGTGTCCTTTCTGCTCACATGTATTCTACTGTGGATCCAACTTTGTCTGTTGATTCTGCAGAAGAGTACAACCTACCTTTATTCTGGGTTTTCTCTTACAGACGCACAGCAGCCTTTTAAAAGTAAATACGCTGAACAGTTACCCTGAGTCATGTACTGCATATACACGTGTACTTAGTACCCATGGTGAGAAAATGAATGATTTTATCTTCAAAGACTTTAAATATTGCTTTTGACGGTTTGGACAGTTCGAAATCTTAAACAGAAATGTGTTGATGTAGATCAACAAGGATGAATACTTATAATAAAACAATTCAGGCTGTCTCCACTTCGTTCATTCATTCAACTTACTGCTTCCTCAGCTTTTGTGAGTTACGGGGGTTGCTGGAGCCTATCCTAGCAGACTTACAGGCGAGAGGCGGTGGATACTCCGGACACAATGCCAGTGCACTGCAGCTGTCTCTAGTGATCTTGTATAAATGGGGTGAAATCTACAGGTTACTTTACGCAGTCTACTTGCTGTGCCCCTCATTCACCTACATCAGTGCAATATGTTGGTACCTTTGAGCTGCAATATATTTTCCATCTCAATTGGTCTTGCATTTCCATTCCTCATGTTTGAAACCGCTCCTTCAGATGAAACAGCACAGTTAGAGTCACTATCTCACCCTCAGGAGAGTCAAAATCGATGCTAACCTCACATTTCTGCAAAAACAGATCAAGGAGAGATTCTCACTCACCCTCTGGAAAACAGCTGGCTTAGCCCTTCATGACCGTGGTTGGTAGATGTGATTCATGGCCTCTCGAGCCCGTCAGAGGTGTATTCTGACTTCTCTCATGGGACGCTGAATACAGCCGAGTAGACACCCACTCAGAGGAAATCACAGAAGCTCTGCACACAGTCGAGCAGGTTTAAAACTGGCAAGTCAATGCTATGTGCAGAAGATTCTGCTCATCAATCACAGGAGAAAAGAAAGATCAACCGAACGATCGTGTCTGTGGTGGCTTGATGAGTTTGAATGCAGCCTTTACTGCTTCAAAAGAGAATACAAGAAGCTGATTACTCTGTGTTTTACCACTATCCAGGATTTACTTTCCTACTTTCAACAGTCTATCTGAAGAGACAAATACAGTATGTAAACTTCTTCTCTATGACTTAACATGAACCAAGAAGCTGTTACTGCACTGATCAGCATATGATTCAGGACATCATCGTTAACATTAGAGACATTTCATGAAAAGCAGGTCAGATGTCATGCTGGACGCTGCAGCTAAAGTAAATACAACAGTTGTGTCACAAAACAACAGAGAATGAGCAGTGAGTACAGTTTATTACATGTGTCTTGAATAAACAGATGCATGTAGAGTTTGACTCCCTTGAAAATTCTTAGCCTTCTTTTAAAAATAGAAAAACTTCAACCTCTTTGTTCTTGAAAGATAAGATAAGATAAGATAAGATAAGATAAGATAAGATAAGATAAGATAAGATAAGATAAGATAAGATAAGATAAGATAAGATAAGATAAGATAAGATGGACTTTATTGAAAGAAAACAGGAGAGTATTGAAGAACTGGTCTCCTGTTAACATTCCCGGTCATCAGATTACTTCATCATATTTTATTTAAAGAATTTTAGGCATTTTCAGTCTTTCCACATCACATAATTTAAAATGAATGTGATTTTATCCTTTTTTAACTTCAGATTATATTATATAACTTCTCATTTTTCTTTTAAAAGCTTTATTTATCCTCTCTCCAATCCTTCCTGGCTACAGGATAGATGTTCGCTATGTGCGCCCATTCATTTACAGAACCTTTAATGATCTGCACTTCACCCAGAGAAAGCTGGTGTTCCCTGGGGACCTACAGTTTGGTGTGTACAGGCAAAATGAATCCATCCATGTCTGCTCCGTTCCCCATCACCGGCTTAGAACACACATGAGTAACTTTAAACTTTAAATGTTGTGGGTAAACACAACATTTAAAGTTGTCCTCAGATCAGAAGATAGGTAAAAATGATCCTATTCTACACAGTTTAACATGCTAAAAAAAACTTCTGACCTGTTTAAATTCATGCGCTACACATGTTTTCTGCACCTAGTGTAAAATTCAATACATTTGAAAAGGAAGCCTTTGTCTTTTAACTTGACAACGTGCTTCAACTGCATGCACATATTACTGTGTTATCACTTCTGAACCGCTTTTGAAATCCAACATCATCCGAACGAGATGTTCAAAAACAAGTGCTTTTAGAAGAGCTTGTGAAACTATTTTTATCTGACTTCATAGCAAACATAACTGTATCTCTCTGAAAATTAAAAAAATGCACATCATTGGTATAGAGATAATCCTTTGTTCTTATTTTTCATCTAACTTCTTCAAATGATTCGTATAAATAGCACCTGTGTCAGAAGTATCTCTGAGGTCTCTCTCAAAATGAAAAAAAATCTTTACTGAGGGAAGGATAAGTTCTTTTCCTTCATTCTAAATGATGGGACAGAAATAAGTGACGTCTGTAAGTAGACATGCTAATGGTTCTAGCATAGTGGGAGCATCACAGGGGAGGACATTAGCATACTGGAGTGAATTACCCTGTAAGGAGAACTTAGTCATAAATCCACTTATACACCCTTCAGCACTAACACACTCACACACACACACACACACACACACACACACACACACACACACACACACACACACACACACACACACACACACACACACACACACACAATCTCTCTACTTTACTTTACCTCTGTCACACTGGGCAAAAGTACTCTAACATTAATATAGTTTTTGTCGTTGGTGGGAGACGGTAGGTTACCGTCGGCCTTCATTCTAGAACCAGACATGCTGTTCACCTCTAATCAGCTGAGGGAAAAATAAACCCCAGATGGAAAAGTTTTAAAGCATATACACTCTCATAAGGAGAAAAAACTGATCTGATCAGGAATCTTTAGCGGCATTTACACGAGAATGGTTTTCCCCTAAAACCGTAAACTTTTTTTGGCTTCTATATAAGATAATGGGAGAAGTATGACGTGCTTGGAAATGCACACTGCTAAAAACAGGTTCCAGAGCATTATCTTTTGAAAATGTCATCATATCATCACCGTGTAAGTGGACAGAACAAAACTTCTGTGAAAATGGTGTGGACACTGCCCACTTCACACAATTCCAGCTTATTTTGAAAACCCAAACAGAACATTCGTATCAAACTGTGCAGTTGCAGACTCACTTGAATTTTTTTTAAATTTATTGCCTCTTTTCTAACCATTGGGCTGGCCTGCTTTTTGGACCTGAAAGCAGTAGGAGTATTTAGAGGATATTTATTTTTGTCGACAAAGGGAACTGGTTGCATTGGAGTGGTGACTAAATGAGAGATGAGACAGGCAGACAATGGAACGACGACGGGAGAAGCATGGCTCAACTGAGCAGGTGAATCGATAGCAGGATTGATCTGGAGGCTACCTCCGCTGCCAGATCGGAAGTGGCAGTAGAGGTGATGAGGACTGTCGTCATGGATTTGTAGAATGTAGAGTGAGACTGGAAATGCTGGAAACACAAAGGAGGGGAACAAAGGGATTAAAGAAAAGTTCTTGCACTTTGTCAAAGCCATGACTGTTATTTCTCAGAAAACAGGTTAAATATCTAGATGCAAACAGAGACCAGAGACTATTGGGAGCAGCTGAAGGATTTAGATTTGACACAGTTTGTAAAGATAGGCAGGTTCAAATAATAGACAGTCCAAATTCCGACACAGCAAAATATTGTCTAGATGAAATAACCAAACATATGAAGAAACTGGGAACACTGGAAAAATGCAGAGAACTTGTACTCAACTTGCCTGCCTTTACTTGTAACTTATATTATTATCCTCCCTTGTCTTTATTGCTGCAAACATAGCCAATAAAAGATATTAAGTCACATTCTTCAATTTCTTGTGTTTTAAGCTAGGGCGGCACAGTGGCGCAGTGGTTAGCGCTGTCGCCTCACAACACGGCGGACCCGGGTTCAAGTCCCACTCTGTGCAGAGTTCACATGCTCTCCCTGTGTCCACGTGGGCTCTCTCCAGGTTCTCCAGCTTCCTCCCACCCCCAAAAGCACCTCCCTCAGGTTGATTGGCCGGTTCCAAATTGCCCGTAGGAGTGAGTGAGTGTGTGCGGTTGTATGTCTTTGTGTGTGGCTCCACAGTGCACTGGTGTCATGCCCAGAGTGTCCCCCACCTCACGCCCCATGCCGCTGGGATAACCTCCAGGATATAGCAGTGGTAATTTGACAATGACTGTTTTAAGCTAAATTCCTGCATTGGTATGCTAACACTTCAAGTGATGAAGCTAACATGTTGTTCAAGAAGCACAATGTTTACTATGTCCCACATCTTAATTTAGTGTCATAGCTTGTTAGCAATTGGGAGACATACATTAGAAAACTGGACATCCCTCAAATACAAATAAAAATAGAAGCTGAGGAAAAAAAAACAAACATCAAAATTACACATAGAAAACATTAAATTGCATGAGCACGTGCTAACATGTTTCAATCTAACTATTTCCCTCAGGCCTATACTTCTTTGAAGAGACATATGAGCATTTTCTAGTTAACATGCTCACACACTAGGAACTATTTTGCGAGGCCTGCTAGCTAAATGTAGGTGTAGGGCAGCGTGGTTTCTTTTGTTGTATCAGATTCAAGTGTGCTCAGAAGTCCTCTCCAGCTTTGTTCCGCACTAGTGCTCTATTTATAAAGACAGCATTGAGACATTGAGGAGAGCATTATGTTGTGTCAACATGTCAGACAGTATGAATCAGGTTCTGGGTTTGATTCCTATATGTGTAGAGTTTGTACTCTTCCTGTATGTGTGTGTGTGTGTGGGGGGGGGGGGCTGCGATGAGATGGTGTATCATCCGGGGTGTATGGTTGTGGTTGTCTCGTCGACAAGAATGGATGGATGTGAGTAAAAAGGAGATGTCCATGCACGCAGACACAGACACACACACGCACACACACACACACACACACACACACACACACACACACACACACACACACACACACACACACACACACACACACAGTGGCCTGGCCTATAATTGTCCCTATATTAAAATGCTAATTTCCTCAGTCCCGCAGGAGCCCAACTGTGTTTGAAGCTAAATTGCTCGTCATAGCAGGTCAGCGTGAGCTAATTAATTAGTCAGTTCTTCCATGACACTTACCAATACTGACTGGTGGACTACAGTCTGCCGAGGACCTGAGGTTTTGAAAACAAAGCCTCCAGCCTCTTCTCGCGTTCCTAGATGAATTTCCACATCAGTCCATGACTGTTTTGGCATTTGGTTTGGATGGGCCTTTGAATTCCGCAAAGCTCCATTACGAAGAATATTTTAACACTGTGATAGTCACTGACACCAAACTACCTGTTAGATTAGATCACCTGTCTGTGGTCGCTCCACACCAACTCCTTCTGACATCACAGAGAAACGTCTATTCAAAAGAGAAGCATTTACATAACTTGAGGGCATTTATAACATTCTTTTGCCCTGTGCATTTATATCACACATCAACATAGAATTGCGGAACAGTCTATGGAACACTGTGAAAATAATGTAGCTCAGTATGGTCGATTACATAAAAATGCATCAGTATGCGCAGGGATATGCATGCAAAGTACTTATAGAGTGTGGTTGGTGTGTTTCCCGAGCCTGCAGCTCAATGTAATAATGCTATGGAGAAATGCAAAGCACAAGATTCATGGTGGTGGTGTGGGTGGATGCTATAATGCTTTAGGGCAAAATGTTATTAACAACACTGATTTCCACAACTTTCTATCGTTATGGTTGATTTTCAGCAGCGGAAACCAGTTTCAATTGGGTCAGTCCAATGTACACACAACCTGCTGTTCAGTGCTCACAGATTCCACACAATTTTTCCCAAAATACCACAGAAATCACAGATTAATCAGATTATGATGGCAAAGATTGAGTGCAATTATCCTCTGCAGTTCTGCAATATAACACAACAAACTAATGCAACTGTGGTAGAGACATGACAAAACTCATTAATTTTTGTCCTGTAATTTAACAGATTAAGTTACATAGTTGACATAACTATGGTTCCTTGCAGTTTCTTGAGGGAAGAACCAAAGTAGTGCGGAGCTAATCTGGTATAAGTGACAGATTTAGAGTTCGTTGGGAGCCGTGATGTAATACTTAATGCATAGCCATAAATTATCTCATAGAGGCATGTGAGCCAGGCATGGGGGGGGAGTTAATCATTCATTCAGAGGAAAAGAGGACACACAAAGCCCCTCCTCTCTACAGAGACTTAAATCACACTGTTGGATGTTCTTCATTATAAGAAACAACACTCTAACTCAGCTCACTGACATGTGAAGATTCAAAGTTCTTTATGCGTATTTATGTGTGGGTTATGGTATTTCTGTGTAGAATTATCATCATCATTATTATTACTGTATTATTATTGTTGTTATTATTTTTCTTAAATTATCATTATTGTTTCTGCTGCTACTACTGCTTTTATTATACACACAATGTCAAAATGTTTCTATTCTATTTGATCCAGAGATTAACTTGAATGGAGATCACAACACTGAGTTTGTGTGCAGCACCAGCAGCTCCTGTTGAGTTTAGTGACAGGTCCAAAGCAGACAGAGATGGATGGACTGAAGACACACAGCAGAGCACAAATGGTTCAGCTGCAGTGCGTCGTCTGCTGAGCCTTCTTGATAACGAAGTTTGACTGGCAGTGAGTGGATGTGGCACATGCTTTATGTGGTTCATTTCATTAGTTTAATTTGCTTTTTAGAGACACGGAGACAAAAATTTTATTTATCATTCTGTAGTCATTAGCATAACAACACATTTCAACACACTGTAAGACACTGTGTCTGATTATTAACCTGATACCATTTCTTTGTAGTGCTGTTGAAAGTGACATATAACTGAATAAAGTCGTAAAAAAATCTAACATAGAGAAATTCTGAATCCAGATGATGATCTGAGTCACATCCTAAAAAAAAACAAAACAAAACACCAAAAACATTTTAATCAGAAAGTTGTCATTCCAGTGAAAAACATTCTGAGAAATCCTGACAAACAAAACCTGACAGCAACATAATGTCTGTGGTGATGGTATAAAAAAGATGAAGAGTGACAATTAAAACTCTAATTAGAGTGTTTGGATTCAGGAGCAGGCTGGGGCTTGGACTTGGATGCTGGAAGTGGCATGGAAGCGGCACTAGAACTGGTGTAGAACATGGGCACAGAACCAAAAGAGAACCTCTAGCCTCTCAGGCTAATCAGCCTGGTCGAGTCGAGGTGTCGAGAGGAACCACAGGTGTGGAGAGGAGGCTCCACCCACAAGTTTGGCCTCCCACCCTGCCACACCCCAGCACCGCAGAGCAACAGAGCAGCAACACCGAACCGTGACACCTCCAACCACAATGTCTTGTTCAGTTCAGTGCACGCATTATTTTTCTACCACAGACTTGCTGGTATGACCATAATCTAAAATGAACTAATTTCACATTGCTGCATATCTGAAAATCCTGACAAAGTTTTTAGACTCTTGTACTATTACAGTAAATTTTATGTATGATAATAATAATAACAAGATGATTTCTGCCACTTACATCTGCTGTGATTATGCAAATAAACCAGTTATATAAGTTAACGATTTATTATTGTTTATAGTATAAATCAAGATGAACTCTCATAGCATTTAAAACCACTAACCATCTTCTGTGGATCCTGACTCATCATGAAGGATGAGAATTAAACAGAATAAAGAAGTTGCAGTAGTCTGATATAAATGTATACTGTGAGGCTGCAATTCTCTGAGGGTGGAATGTTCTCATGTTCTTAAGGGATTGGAGTTACAGTAATCTAAACGGGTGGATTATGTAAGGGAAACCTTAGTTTTGGCTAATCCTCTCTCCTGCCTGTCACACTGTTCTTTGTGATTGGCTCACAGAGGAGAGGCAGAATCAGGTGAAAGTAGTGCCACTTTTATTCCCACGAGAGAAAGTGAAATTTTCTGTTCATTAACGAATTGTTCCAAACATGGTAGTCGCTTAAATATATTATTTAACTGACAGGAGGGAGTCATTGCAGCATTTCACATGTCCCAGCGAGACTATATGCAAATGTGGACATCCCTATGGCTGGGAGGTTCCTTGAAGCATTTTCTATCACATCAGCAACTGTGACCATTTGCCCTGCCACTGCCTGCTGCGCATTAGTCTCTTGTTAATCATGGGAAAGAAAGTCATCTGTATCGAAGCCAACTGAGCAACCAAACTCATCTCCTTCTGCATGACTGATTACATTAACTGTTCTTGCTGGCATGAGATAATGGGAGGAGTGCAGATAGAGAACATGGTGCGTTGTGATGAAGAATGCTATGCATGAGATCCATCAAGTGTGGTTACGTTTCATAAATACAGTGTTTTCTGTTTGTTTAATACATGTGGTGTACAAAGGACGGATTTATAATTATATTGTAATTTAATCAGCTTGTTGAATGTAATCTTGAGGAAAGTTAGAGGCCTGCACTTGCCCACAACTCCTTCCTACTTCTGATTTCGTAGACTGCCCACACTTTCATCTTTTGGGCCTCCCTAATGGCCTCCACATCCAGAGCCAGCAATCGAAGGGCTGCAGGAGGGATTCTGAGCAGAAGACTAGTTTAGTATGCTAATCCAAAAAAAACTGATAGCGAGACATTTTTAAAAATTTAAAACATCTTGAAACACATGCTGGCACTGAGGCAGAGTGCTTTAGTGAGAGATCTGTGAGAGAATCTGACACCATTTTGCAAGAGGAAAAATGGAGAGGATGTTTTGCAAATTAAGGAGGAGGTCCTTTGACTCACAGATGACCATCTGTGAAATTTGAGAAGTCCATATTTTCAATCACCTCTAAGTCAAACATTGAATGGTAATGTATTGAATTCTAAATTCTCTGGATGCCGGCCCTCTCCTCCCCCCGATTCAGTGCTCAACTCCACTGTTGCCAGAGTGCTGCCGGCCTTTCCCTCTCTTCTTGTTAACTGATGTCTGTGGGCGGGCAACACTGCTTCACTGATCCACAACTCATCAAACACCACTCATCGTTTTCTATTTCTTTCTCTTTTTTCATCTCTGCCCAAAATGATCTGAGCTCTTTATAATTCTTGAATTTGAGAAGCATGGCATTACTCTCGTGCTGTTTTTGGATTGTGAAGAGCAGCAATCAGGAGGTTTTTTAACAGCGCTGCTCCCATCAGACTGCATCCAACTCATTTTCTTTTACGACCAGTAAGGCCATGAACTGACTTTTATTGTCTTTAACAAAAAATGTAGCCGTGGTTCCAGGAAACTGTTTAGGCTTTGTGGTTTATTGATTGGTCCTGTGTGATGAGGGTACTCATTTGTGCCCTAAACTGATACCAAACAGCTTCTGCAGAAAAAACACCAGCATGCACAGCATGCTGCACAGCACAGCAGTGCATCTCAGTGATGTAAGGTGGAGACGAGTGAATCCCATCGGTCAGCACAGGAAGGAAAAACTGGATCAAAATCAGGATCACAATAAAGAGTGTGTCCCTCCTTTACCCTCCTTCGCGTTTATTCTGTAATGTAAAATAACTGTTGGACTACCAGATACGATTGTATTCCTCAGCTGATGATACATGGTTTTGTTTACCTGAGAAAATATATAGATTTTCCCTCTCAAAGATAATTATTCCTTTTACTTTCCTAAAGGCACTAAAAGAATGAGGATAAAAGGCAATGAAAGAGAAAGAGAAAAAGAAAAATTTCTATTCCATTCAGTAGTTTTGGTGTGAAATTAACTTTCCTTTGGATCAATTCTGGAAAATGTGGCTTTAAAAATGGGACACTATCATCATCTGGCTGTATTATTCTGCTTCTTGGTCTTAATGATGCTTAAACATTTTTTTTTTCTGAAAAATGTTAAAGGAAATTGAAAATGAATCATGATTTCAATGTGATTGGGATGATTTGTAGGGCAACATTTAAAGCCTCTACTGAGGCTTCAAATGTTGTGTAAATGCAACTAAGACATCACAGGCTTCCCACTGCAGCGGCTTACATAGAAAGAAAGAGAAAAATGATGTTGGAGGGTGGGACAGGGGGTGAGATGGAGTATATGAGGGAGTTTAATTAACTCCATGGTCTGCCTCTGCAGGCCTGCAGCATACAGCTCTGAAATGCTGATTCAGTACACAGATAGAAAGAAAACTGGGGTGAGGAATGCAGCATGGGTGGTGGTGGGGTGGGGGGGTTGAATAGAGAGAAATTGTGAAATGAAGCGATACCACCATGAGACAAAAGTCACAAAAGTTAAGTGAATATTGAAGGAAGGATTGAAAGTAAAGCTATGTAACTGTAATATGTGCGGCATCAGTTATACAACATTCACTTCACGGTTTCAGTGATGGATGTGTCTATTAATATACACTTAACAATATGAAGCAGACTATCTGCAGTCGGCTGTTGACTTTATTGAGAGGAGAACAGAGACATCTAGAGGTTTAGACTTGACCCACAATGAACAACCAGTACAGGACGACTGACAGCTACAGTCAACAAATGTGTTGCTTTTCCTCTGAATCAGAAGACAAACATGTTTAAGATATCCTTCCTTATAGGAGCAGAGAGCAGATAGATACAGATTTTCAGGGTGACCTCTTGATGTCAATGTAAGACTTCATCTTTGGAAGAAATTCATGTTAGAGTGTAATATTTTGTCCTCAGTACCAGTGGAGTGTAGGGTGTCTCTGAATCAGAAGGGTTAATCACAGTTAGCAGGAATCAGTCTGTCGGCAGCTCACGTCCACAATGTTTACTAATGGGATGGATGGATGGATGGATGGATGGATGGATGGATGGATAGATGGATATGTGTTTTTCTGATCCATGTAATAAAGATGGAAGATCAAATATAATAAATAATATATAATATTCCATAATAGTAAATAATGTATAATTAATGTATAATTAATATATAATTAATATATATAATATATTATATATATATCATATATATTATATTATATATATTATATATAATATAATATATAATTAATGTATCACAAACCGATTCAGTTTAAACCGATTAAACACTCACATTCTGCATTGACTACTACAGAATATCCACAATTTATTTTGTTAAATAAATGTCATGTACTGTAAATTAGTTTTTTAACAGGAGTTACTCTTCTTGCCAGCAGGCGGCATTATCACTGTAACTGCAGTGTCATCTTAGGGTGTTCAGGTTGGGACTCTTTTTATACAGTACAAGAACATTTGGCCAGAACATGGACAGTGAAATTCATGGGTAAACATGAAACATAAACTGTCGTGTAATTCCAGGTTATTGATGTCTTTCTTCTTTCTTGGCTTTTTGGTTTTATAATATTTTCTTTAGGGCTAATTTTTATAGTTTTTGAAATAATACAAACATACGCATATCCACTTCAAGCCAGTGGATGGGAATGCCTATTCCAAAAATTGATTAAATATGTTTAGACATTTTTATTGCCAACATTAATTTTTTAAAATGTTAAAATTCTATTCTTTACAATGAAAATGAAATTAATATAATTCATGGAGCACACAGCAATGAGCTCTCAGTGTCAGCCTACTAACATCCCTGTGCACTTCAGTAAAAAAAAACAAAAAAAACTCTTATTCTAAAAACAAATGACTGTTGAAGGTAGAAACCTCAGACTAATGTAACACAAACCTGGAATAAAATGGTATCCTCTTACCCAAATACTATTATAGATAAGTGAAACATTGTTTAAAGGGCATAGTGGCATTAATATTTTATAATAATAATAATAATAATAATAATACCTACATATTTAATATATTCCAATGAGAATCACAGAGTCATATGTTTCATTATTATATGCATTTAGTGTTTATTGTTATAGCTTCACCCTTCAATAAAAAAACCCTTAAAGGAAGTTAAAAAAAACAAGAGTGTTCATTGTTGTAGTGATAAAGTACCGTCATATAAATACAGATGCCAAGGTGGTGACACAGCCCTTAGAGACAGAGTGAAAAGAACAAATACAGTACCTGTTGCTAAATACACATCATTTGTGTATTGCAAGATGACACCACCTACAACCAAAGGGCAATCATTGTGCAAACATATTCAAAAGGTATGAAGCAGCAGCAGCATTTAAATCGTCAAAAAAGTACATTTGAGGATGAAAAGTAACACACATACAAAAGCTTCATATAGATATAACAAAGACGATGAGTCCTTTAAAAATATCCTTCTGAATTTAAAATAGCTTGCACCAAAACTTTATAAGTTTAAATCAACACCTTGGGATGATCAAAGTTGATCACAAGTATATTGAAAATTTTTGCAACTGTATTTATTAGTGTTTAGAAAAGATGACCAATACTGCAGACTGCATCTGCCTTCTGTTTCAGCCATGTCCATTCTTCTGGATCCATTTGTCTGACGTAGTATCAGGATCGGATTCCTCCGGCAGGAACCCCCAACTCTTGAGGAGATCTGACCGCTGAGCAGGAGGAGTGGAAAAATAGTCCCTCTGTTTCTGAGAGTAAGTCTGGACAGGTTGGACGATGTTTCTGTAGCTCCAGTCCTGATGATATAAAAGTTCTCTGATTACTTTTGATTTAATATATGTTTCACACACATTGATAATCTTTTAACACTGGTAACGTTTAATATTATAATAATAAGCAATCATAATTTACCAGTAATAGACTAAAAAGAGTTGTGAGAAGGAGATAAGTTTCACAAATCAAACTGCCTCATTATGTAGAAATAAATTTAAATGTTTAAATTACCGTAAATAATAAAATAATTAGTTTGTCGCTATATCATGGAATTTTGTTTTTCACGAGTTGTCCTGGAAAGCATTAACCGTCAGTAATTACTATACAAGTGAGACTAATGTTCAGTACTGACAGAGAGAATAAATGGATGAAATCTTCCACCACGGGATGTCTACTCCTCAGTGGGGTTTCATATCCAAAACCCATTTCTCTCCTGGTTTTTCTTACAGTCTGGTGTCCCCTTGATTTACTGTAAGACTGTTATTATGGCAAACAAAGCTGAGGTTCTTTACCTGCCAGTGAAAGTTGAAAGCCTCCAGAAGCTGTATCCTGCCGTCCCTGGAAGGGACACAGTCAGAAGGAACAGGCTGGACCATCTCAGAGCCAACCGTCACATCTCCAAACACCAAAAGGGCTCGAATCGCAAACCAGCCTCCGAAGCTCGGGTGTACACACACTCCAAAAATCTTCTGCAAAGAAAGTTTGGAGGCAAGAATGAATACATTTCACTGTTGGAATTTGATTAAACAACTATCAACAATAAAAACTAGTTACTTTTGTGCCCCAGGGTTGGTCACTGACATCAGACTTTTGGTAGTAGAAAGCTGCTCCAGATGCATGAGCCGCAGTCTGTGCCAAGAACTTTGGCTTCCTGCTGGGCAGCAGTTCATAGTCATACCTCGCATCCACATTCTGACCTGGAAAGCACTGAAAGGCAAGGGGAGGAGGAGGAGGATTTTTAGGTGTCACAACCACATAATTAAAGTAGTTTAGGTATTTTAGGTATATTATAAAAATTAAAACCAATGTTATTAAATTATTATGCAACAGAAGAACAGACAAACCCCACTCACCTGGGAGACGGCAGAAGAGACACAGTGCTTCACACATTGATCTATGGGGTCGCACAATCCCTGGCAGCCCATCTCCCCGATGAAGGGAAGGAAGGCCTGCTCAAACATCGAAGGAGCACTGAGCACCACCATGGCCAGCGTGTCATCTGGATAGGATAGATGGAGGGAAGGAGGCAGCACCGAGTTATACCAACCAACCTGTGAGCAAGGTCATACAGTTTGGTATAAACGCAAAGAACACGTGATGTTAACGAAGTGTGAAACGTGCGAGAAAATCATATTATGATCAGTTTATATTTTTACATACATTAAGATTTATATGTTAGTCTTCCATCTGCACTTTAAGAAACTTTATCGTTTAAGGAAAAAACTTCAATGCGCTAGTAAGACTGATCACTGACCTACTTCAACATTACTTGATCCAAGCTAGCAGGTAGAGAACTAAATGTATTAAATAGTTCTATATTAGTCACGCCAGAGACTTTCTTTTACTTTTAAAATGCTCACAATGCAACTGAACAAATTCCACCGTACCTTTAAAGGGTAGATTTCAAATCCAAGTTTTGATAAACAGTCCTCCAGCAGCCCTTTCACACGTCCCGCATTGACAGTAGAAGACGCCATTGTTGTTTGGCAACTTGTGTGTTGGAATTCTGGGAAATGGTGTTCTTCAGTTTATTTTACCCAAAATGATTTCATTTCCCCTTATAATTTTCTGTCAACATAATTCGTTTTCGAAAAAATATATTGTGTTGGTGAGTAATTCAGATACACAGAGTAAATATCTCTAAGAAGTGTCGAACAATCTTCAACTACAATTCCCAGGAACCCTTTCGCTGCGTCTTACGTAATTACGTTGAGCAACTCGGCACCTGGATTTAAAAGTGGAGTCGCAAGGTTTTCTTTATCGGTCAGTGAATTAGCCTGCTAACAGAAGTATTTGTACCTTTCTCACAATACGCGTTTACTTTCTTTTCTGCTTCATACAGATTTATATAGAAGGCATCTCTAATTGTCTATGTAACGGTTAATGTGTTTAACTATGCTGCCAACGAATATAAGGGGAAAAGTCACCGTGAGCTGCCGCTAACTGCCGTTAGCTTAGGTTAATGTTGTATTTAACATAACCCCTGTCTCTTAAGCGCTATGTAGACACACATTAATGTGTGTTTTACTGTGTCTTAGGCTTCCCGTATCTATTCTGCTTAAATGTCCTTGAGGGAAGGGTCCTGCATCTTTTTCAGATTCAATCTGTGTTTACTTTCGGATGCCAGCAGACAGATATTGACAGCGGACTGGGGCATCAGATACTGTAGGTCTGTTATATGAACAGGCAGCCTACACTTTGTAGCACCATTGTTACACGTTCCATAGTAGCATCAGCCTCACAGCAAACATGAAAATATCTCTGCTCGCTGTAATTTTATCCTCCACCAGGTGTCAGTGAGCTCATCTTATCAAAGAGCCACCAGATATCTAAAGTTACTGTTTGGTCACCTTTCTGTGGTTCTTTATGCGAAACCACTGTCATCAAATAACAGTAATTAGTCAATGATGCTCTTGACTGATGCATTTCTCATTTCGATGCACGTCTTTCTAGATCACCTCAGGCATGAACTGGGACCATCAGCTGAGTTCTATCCTGTCAGTAACAGATGGCAGCGTTGCGAAAATGAGGGTGAGAACAATCACAGTTCTTTCGTCTTAAGGTGTTAATCTTGCTAGAAAACATTTACTGACGAGAATGTAAGACACAGTGATGTAGAGGTGTGACGTAAAGCGTGAGCGTCCAGCCGACTGTTCAAGTGTCATCATCAGAGCTGTCAGCAGATGGCGGTATTGTCCCACCAAAATTTTAGCAATCGAGCTCAGTTCTGAATAACGATACAGAATGTACGAAGCGGGACAGTTTGGGAAATTCCCTTTTAAGTTTGTTTGTTTTTATCTGTCCACAGGAGAGACTGACCTCACCAGGGAAATTCACCAAAGGAGGAAAACGTGGGTGACAAGTTGAACTATGACTAAAAAGGGAAATGTGTGTGTGTGTGTGTGTGTGTGTGTGTGTGTGTGTGTGTGTGTGTGTGTGTGTGTGTGTGTGTGTGTGTGTGAGAGTGTGTGAGAGTGTGTGAGAGTGTGAGTGCATGTGCTCCACCTTGTCACAATAAGGTGCCGGTAGGGGGTACAATGACTCAGAGTATTTACATTTTATTTAAGCTGCTTCTGAACAACCTCCCTTACATGATTTACTAGTTCAGATTTGTTTCAGTGAGGGAAAAGATTCTTGAATCAGATCTGGACCCGCCTGCTCTTCCTCCTCGAGCCCCCCTTCACCGACAGACTTCTTCTTCACCTAGTTCTTGTATTCAGTGGACAGACCTTGCTGCTATTCAGTCACAACTGCAGATACAGATCCAGGTGTGTGGTTATTTGTTTAATAAATCCAGGTGTACCAGACTACAAAGCTGATGCATTTGTGTGATGTTTTGTGTTCCTTTTTTCCTCCTCATGTCTTCAAAAGGTGGTTGATTCTCTCACCAAGAAAATCCATGACATGGAAAGGGAGAGACAGTCTCAACAATGTCAGATTCAGACACTACAAGGTAACCTGCTGCTTCATTATGTAGGTGTGACGCAGTAAATCAGCTTTGATTATTACTGAAATGAACAAGAACCAATGCAGTCAGGGACTGCAACATCCCGCGACACCCCTGAATTCAACATTGTACCCTGACCTACTTACATAGGTCAAAGATCAAAGCTAGTGCTCTGACCTACTTTCATAGATCAAAGCACTAGCTTTGATCTACAGTCATATTCGCACTGACCTTCTCCCACATCTTTCTAGCTTGTTTGACCTTGACCTTGTTTTCTCAAGGCCAAGGTCATCATCTCATTTTCCTCCCCTTTGCCGCCCAAGTAATTGTGCTTTTTGTTTCATCTTTCTATCTGCAACGGTTGCAAAGATATTTGGTGGACGAACGGACGGACGGAAGAACAAACACTGACAATTACAATACATCACCGTTTTGAAGCGGGATGTAACCTAGGCAGTCACAGACTGCAACATCCCGCGACACCCCTGAATTCAAAATGTTACTCTGACCAACTTTCATAGGTCAAAGATCAAAGCTAGAAATGAAATATTGACATTGTGTTAATTGTACACGCATTACAATATCATTTTTCTAAAGATCTCAGGTGTTTTGGTTGTTTTTATTCATTTGTTTAGCTGGTTGCCTTTTCACTATTTTAGTATAATTGGTCTTTTACTTTTCTTTTACTCCTAAAAGTTGTGTTGTCAATATCAGATAGGATAACACCTTATAACTATCACCTGGACGACTGGAGTTCTTACCAACTTCAACAGGCTTAATTGATAAGTAATAAGGAGAGTAATCTGGTCACATATGAAACATGAGTAGACTGTCAAATATTTTAAATAGCTTCATGCAGCATTTCAACACTATTGTAAAATTTGAAATATAAATGACTGCTAATCTTAAATCTTCTTCTTCTTCTTTTGCTTTCGGCTTTTCCCTTCAGGGGTCGCCACAGCGAATCAACCGCCTCCATCTAACCCTGTCCTTTGCATCCTCTTCTCTCACACCAACTACCTTCATGTCCTCTTTCACTACATCCATAAACCTCCTCTTTGGTCTTCCTCTAGGCCTCCTGCCTGGCAGTTCAAAACTCCGCATCCTTCTACCAATATATTCACTATCTCTCCTCTGGACATGTCCAAACCATCTCAGTCTGGCCTCTCTGACTTTATCTCCAAAACCTCTAACATGTGCTGTCCCTCTGATGTACTCATTACTGATCCTATCCTTCCTGGTCACTCCCAAACAGAACCTCAGCATCTTCATCTCTGCTACCTCCAGCTCTGCCTCCTGTCTTTTCCTCAGTGACACTGTCTCTAGACCAAACAACATCGCTGGTCTCACCACAGTTTTGTACACCTTTCCTTTCATTTTAGCTGAAACTCTTCTATCACACATCACACCTGACACTTTTCTCCACCCATTCCATCCTGCCTGGACACGTTTCGTCACCGCTTTTCCCCACTCTCCATTGCTCTGGACTGTTGACCCCAAGTACTTAAAATCCTCCACCTTGTTGATCTCTTCTCCCTGTAACCTCACTCTTCCACTTGGGTCCCTCTCATTCACACACATGTACTCTGTCTTACTGCGGCTAACCTTCATCCCTCTCCTTTCCAGGACAAACCTCCACCTCTCTAGCTTCTCCTCCACCTCGTCCCTACTCTCACTGCAGATCACAATGTCATCTGCAAACATCATAGTCCATGGAGATTCCTGTCTAACCTCGTCTGTCAGCCTGTCCATCACCATAGCGAACAAGAAGGGGCTCAGAGCTGATCCCTGATGCAGTCCCACCTCCACCTTGAACTCCTCTGTCACACCTACAGCACACCTCACCACTGTCTTACAGTCCTCATACATGTCCTGCACCGCTCTAACATACTTCTCTGCCACTCCAGACTTCCTCATACAATACCACAGTTCCTCTCTGGGCACCCTGTCATAAGCTAAAGGTCATGCAATACCCTTCCTTTTTTATCTTCCACCATTTCGTCCTCTGCTCTGCCTTTGCCCTCTTCATCTTCCTCACCACCAGAGTCATCCTACACACCACCATCCTATGCTGTTTGGCTACACTCTCACCTACCACTACTTTACAGTCACTGATCTCGTTCAGGTTACATCGTCTACACAAGATGTAGTCTACCTGTGTGCTCCTACCACCACTCTTATAGGTCACCCTATGTTCCTGCCTCTTCTGGAAGAAAGTATTCACTACAGCCATTTCCATCCTTTTTGCAAAGTCAACTACCATCTGTCCTTCTGCGTTCCTCTCCTGGATACCAAACCTGCCCATCACTTCCTCATCACCTCTGTTACCTGCACCAACATGTCCATTGAAGTCTGCGCCAATGACAACTCTCTCACTTCTAGGTATGCTCTGCATCACTTCATCAAAGTCCAACCAGAATTTCTCCTTCTCCTCCAGCTCACATTCTACCTGTGGAGCATACCCACTAACAACATTGAACATCACACCTTCTATTTCTAGCTTCAGACTCATCACTCTATCTGACACTCTTTTTACCTCCAGGACATTCCTAACAAACTCCTCCTTCAAGATAACTCCTACTCCATTTCTCTTCCCATCTACACCATGATAGAACAACTTGAACCCTGCTCCTAAACTTCTAGCTTTGCTACCTTTCCACCTGGTCATCTGGACACACAGTATGTCTACCTTCCTCCTCTGCATCATGTCGACCAACTCTCTACCTTTTCCTGTCATAGTTCCAACATTCAACGTCCCTACTTTTAGTCCTATACTCTTGGCGCTCCTCTTCTCTTTCTTCGTGCGAACGCACTTTCCTCCTCTCCTTCTTCGACCAACAGTAATCCAATTTCCACCGACGCCCTGTAGGTCAACAGCGCCGATGGCGGTCGTTGTTAACCCGGGCCTCGACCGATCCGGTATGGAAGTCATAGGTTTGATTCGCATATTTGATTTGGCAAATGTTTTACGCCGGATGCCCTTCCTGACGCAACCCTCTGTATTTATCCGGGCTTGGGACCGGCACAATAAGACACTGGCTTGTGCCCTCTTGCGGCTACATTGACTGCTAATCTTAAATACTACCTCTTTATTTTCTCGACCCGCCTCGACCCGTCATGTGGCTTCTTGACCAATCATATAAGCTAAATAAACCAAGCGAGACCATTCAACAGTGTGTCTTGACTCCTTTGGTTGCCCTTGTTACTTCTAGTACTGTATGTTTTAAACCAATGCCTGAGACGTGGTGAGCAGGATGACTTCAGGGTTAACCCTGGTTTTTCATACTTAAAACACTGGTTCACGCCCTGTATTGCCATGATAACTTATGCTGCACACCTAGCTTGTTCCAGAGTCAGTTATGTTTGAGAGAACAGATTAAATTGTGGAGAGGCATTGCCTTCTGATCAATCAACGCCCTGGAAAATGGTATTATTACTCATGAGTAGGAGGATGTGCTCCTTTGTCTCTCTTTTGCTTTGGTGAACTGATATCATCCAGCAACAAAGACTGACTGAAGCACTCTGTTTTACTGATGAGATAGGAGAGTGTTTGATTCAAAAGCTTCTCTGTAATACATATATTTTTATATGTTCCTAGTCTGACACCATTGAGACTGCTTCTAAAAGAATCAGACTGACTAAATGCCAAAAACCATTTAATACGATAAATTTAAAAAACACTTTTATTGAATAGGAATTACCAACTTAGTTTTAATCACATTTTACACACACACACAATCTGTGTGCAAATGTTGTCACAAATTATGTGCGACCGCTTACTGAAAGTTTAAGCGTTCCAAAGCTTGATAAGATAGAACTTCCTTCATAAAACAGCCTCTTCCTGTTGGATGAGTTCAGTCTGCTGAAAATGCATTTTCACTAATAATTAGCCTTTAATTGTATGTAATTTTTAGTTTTACCATTTAATATTTGTCTGCATTATATGAAACATTTTTCTACTATAGGGCTTGAAATATAAAGACAGATATGTAAATAACTTGCCTGACTAGAAAGTAAATAGACTGGCTTTACTATTCCAGCATCTCCTTGGCAGCATATACATCTAATGAAATACAGTAAAATAGATACACGTAAGTGTATCTATTAAAGTGGAACAGATGGGCATTGCTTTATGGCTCAAGACATCAGATGAGATGTTTAGTTTTTATTAAATTCACTGATAGGTTTCCGCTTTGATCATTTTAAGTGAATTACAGTGGGGATAAGGGAAGTGGAACCAGTGATGGAATCCTTTTTGTGACGTAGTGTAAGGATTTACAGCGATGGTCTGTGCACTGACATCACTTGATTCTTGATTTATTGTGGCTTTAATTGAATCTCATTTGTACACTGCTTGTACACAGTACTAACGTGACTGTCGAATGAATGTACCATTATATGTTGCTATATATAAATACTCATGCCCCTTTTCTGTCTGCAAAACACGTCCATGGAGGTATAATTTATTTTTGGTTATTCGGATTTATCTACTAGTCTGCTAAAGGAAATAAAAAACTTCTTCCTATAATGTTGACTTTTCTTTTCCAGAGGAGGTTCATAGGCTGAGAGAACGGGAAAGAGACGTGGACGAACTGAGGCGAGGACAAAGTCCAGGAGAAGAGAGGAGGATGGAGCAGTGGAAAAGAGAGGTTGGACGTGAGCTGAGCAGTCTGCGGGGACACATCACCAGAGCTACGTCGCTAGGCAACCTGGAGGAGAGGTGCATTAGAGGTGGAGCTGGGGAGCGTGTAACTATAGGCTGCAATGATGATATGCACATCTCAAGTGTGGAAATAGCTTACTCGCAGTTTGCAGTGTCTGAATGGCACTTTCAGTTCCACAATTTTATGTAAAACAGAAAAGAAACAACGGGACACTTTCATCACTACTTTTCTTTCCTTACCCCACAGTTTTAGCTCAAAACTTCACAGAGAAGAGTTGGAAGTCCTGCGGAGAGAGTTGGATCAGCTGAAGACACGACTGAGTGAGACAAACACATGCATACAGTCCAGAGCCAGACCCTGCAAAGGAAAGGCAAGCGTCATCTTATTCAACACATCTAATCTTCCTTTCCACCTTGACAGGGAGACAGGAGGAGGACAGTTTCCTCCATCAGGCAGAGGCCAGAGAGACTAGGAGACGCTGTCAACACAACTACAAGGTACACACATATTGTGTGAGAAGATTGTTTGCTTGTATGTATGGTTGCGCTTGTTCAGATGACTAATTCTCCATTTGGTGTATTTTTGTTCAGACACTGGAGGAGTTGAGAGACGGTTACAGAACTAATGGCATTGATCTGACAAAGACCGTCTCTCAGTGTTTACACACACAAGAGGAGGTCCGCCAGATGAGGTGAGTGTGTATGAGTGTTTGTGTGCCTGTTGTTGTGTTTGTCATCTATAATATGTTGGTGTTACAATAGAACGGCTGTGTCGGAGTTGAAGGAGGAGATGAGGAGGCTAATTCTGAGAGAACATGATCCAACTACTGTGAGGTCAGCACACACATCAGGTTAGGCTCCTCCTGTGGCTTTCATACACACACAGACTCACACATGTGGACTGCAGTATTTAAACATACAGTATATTATGTCTTC
Organism: Antennarius maculatus; assembly: GCA_013358685.1. NCBI lineage: Eukaryota > Metazoa > Chordata > Actinopteri > Lophiiformes > Antennariidae > Antennarius > Antennarius maculatus. Next base: position 3,669,380 of record CM023610.1, on the reverse strand, counting down.
CTATTGGATTCAGGGGCATCACCACTCCCTCGCAGCCACAGCAGAGGGGTCAGAGGTGATGAGGTTGACTCTGACTCAGAAGATTTTAGCCCAACTCCGAGCCTGGCTGAGGTCAGCTCAGATGATCTGTCCTGGCTGGAGGACGGAGAACCTGGTGAGCATGAATGTTTCTGAATGAAAAATGAACCCACCCAATCACTAAGTCTACAAAGCACGGTGCACTGCTGAGTCAACCCCACATATCTACATCATGTTATTCTCACAAGCCTTCTGTCCACCTTTCTGCACCCCACACAAACATGTTTTGAAAATACATGTTTGAGTGAGAACATTACAAAGAGTGCCAAATGGGGACAGACTGATGACGGCTTTGGCAGGATGGGACATGTAGTTTGCCTCCCACTTCTTTCTCACACATCTGGCTCACCTTTAGCTCAGTCCTCCCAGTGGCTTTGCAGTGTTGAGGGAGGTTTGTTTGCCATTTCAGCCTACATTTCTTAAAGAAGAACTGGTAGTCAGAATTTATGGACCTAGTCAAATGACCAACTTAGCAGTTTGAGAAATGGATGAGAATACCAGTCTCATATCCAGTCTGGGATCTTTGTTGATTACATTGCATAGCAATGTGATGACCACCTAAAACATTTTTTTACGGAGAGCTTGTACGACTACAATGTCTCATTCTCATTTTTGTACATGTAATATAAAATTATATAATATATCTATAATATATTAGAAGAAGAAGTATACTTTATTTATCCCGCAAGGGAAATTACATAGTCACTCAGGTGACTATTATATTTATATTATATATATTATATATATATATTTATATTATATATATTATAATATATATTAATATATGTACATATATGCTAAATATACTTGTATATAAGTATGTGTGTGTGTATACTTATATATATATGCATACACACACATATATTACACACACACATATATATGTATATATTCATTCATTCATTCATTGTCATGTACCACCGCTGTATCCGCCGTAGCAGGTCACGGGGAGCTGGAGCCTATCCCAGCTGACATAGGGCGTGAGGCGGGGGACACTCCAGGCACGACGCCAGTGCACCACGGAGCCACATACAAACACACACACACTCACTCCTACGGGCAATTTGGGACCGACCAATCAACCTGAAGCGCATGCTTTTGGAGGTGGGAGGAAGCTGGAGAACCCGGAGAGAACCCAAGCAGACACGGGGAGAGCATGCGAACTCTGCACATATGTGTGTGTGTGTGTGTGTGTGTGTGTGTGTGTGTGTGTGTGTGTGTGTGTGTATATATATATATATATATATATATATATATATTTATAAAGAGGATACCTCATGATAAAAGAAATTTAAAGGGATCAGACAATAGAAAAAATCAGAACTGTCGATCCTGAGGTGTGCAGCACCAACGGTAAGTAAGTTTGTAGACTTACTGTGTTCTTCCATCTGCAGATAAGGCAGTTAAGTTCTTATTTCCTCTCAAGTAGGCTTTACGAGCGAAATTATTTCATGGGAAAGTTGGCGCGCGCGTGTGTGTGTGTGTGAGAGAGAGAGAAAGAGCATTCACTGCTGACCACTGAGACTTACTGTAACACAAGGGTTGATTTTCCCGGAAGAGATTACAGTCGGCACTTAACATTTCCCAGAGTGATTTGGGTCCCTGAAGCAGGGCCGAATTCATGAATGTATCTCCACACGCGCACACACAAACACACACACACACACACAAACACGCACACCACACACACACACACACACACACACACACACACACACACACAGAATACTAAAACTGTACACACACATAAAATAACTGCTGCTTCTTTTCCTCTGCCAGCTCCCCATCAGCCACCGGTACGTCTGAGCGTTCAGTCCAGGCGGAGTGACTTTGCTCGTCCAGGATCAGATCTGGTGGACGAGGTCGATGATGATGATGATGACAATGATAATTACTTGAACCCAGATTTAGGATCTGATCTGAGTCTTGGGGATCTTTGACATTTCATGTGATGTGATGTGTTAATCAGTTTGATCACAGCAGAGAAGAGTTACAGTCCAAAATAAAAATAGAAGAATGGTAACAAAATACCACAAACTACCCTGAAAGTATTTCCTTTGTGGTCCCAGAGGAAAGGGAGAAAGCACCAAAAGGCACCAAGATAAGGCAAAGTCATCTTACTATTACTGCTGTACAGTTGACAGGCACAGAAGGACAGAGTCAAACCCCTTGATCCATTGAGAGACACCCACCTCCTGTATGACACAAAGGATTCAGTAAATAATTTGATATGTGTGATACACTATTGATCAAAGTATTTTTCCTCGCTGTTCTAGTTAGCGATAACTCCTTTGGGCCATGGACTTAAGGACTTACAGATTGCTGGTAGCTGTGATAACTGTAAATTGTCTTTAGAATAATCTACAGTAACTGGCTTCACATGAACAACAAGATGCTGGGAATAAAATCCATAAAATGGACAGATGGCACGTCTCTGTAGCAAGTAGCTTTTTTTTGTAAGCAGCTTTTTGTCTCACTGTAGGTTTCTGTGATGAAAGGTTATAAAAAAAATGGTTATAGTTCGACTTACAGGACCAAAATAATGTGACTGTGGTCAGTTCAGGACATTTTTATGTCTTTCTGCTAGTTTTCTGGTACGAAGGGGGTCAATCCACATCATCAACACACTAAATTTTGTAATAGCGAAGGCAACATTTTCTAGTTTATCACTTTCCAAAGTGATGAAGTAATTTTCCTTTACCATTGTGGAATTGCACTTTGATTGGCTTTTACTTCTTGATGTGCAGTAATAAAGTACTAAATAAAATATGTAAATTAATGCATAAAGTACCTTTTTTAGCCGCAAGTATTTGTGATTATACACTTTACAAGCTTATCTCTTCTATGCAAGACTGTAATGGCTTTTTAATGGGTTTCTCCTCCTGACCTAATACCCTTTTCACTCTTCAATCCAGGAAGAATCTGATGAGTGATGATGTTTTTATTCAAGATAATGCAGCTCCAGTGTGAGCAAAGTGGAATCAAATTTCCATAAGGATCAACAAGGTATAAGCAACACCACAAAAACTCACTGCTATATCTTTATATGCTCACAGCTCAGCTGAGACAGTCCCTTTGTGCTGCCATGTCTGACATGAGTCACACTGCGCCAGGCCTGATGTCAAGCTGTTGCTGGTATCAGTGTCCAGACACCCCCGTCATGCATTACAGGCCACAGCCACAAGAGCTTACAGGAAGGTTGCATGTGTACTGGGGTGTAGCTTAGGTAGTCAGAGTGAATACAGATGCTCTGCAGTCACATTATATCAGGAGCAGATTGTGTCAGAACATAACTGTTAAATCAACCTAACAAACACTTATTGTACAGTTGTTAATACTGTAGAAGAGATGCTTCACTCAACAAAAGCTCATTTATTTGTTGCTGCGGCCAGATGATGACTCAAGTTGTTATAGTGCAGTTTTATTTCAATCACTATTGTGCAGTGGCATTGCCATAAACAAGCAGTGCACTGTTTTATTTGTTGCCTACAATGAAAATGTCGTGTTTTGTTTCCACCAATAAAAATCCTGTTTAAAAAGTTGAAAAGGAGAAGCCTGGCTTTCTGTGGTTGCTTTTATATGTTCTGTCCTACCAAGTCTGTGAATAGAAAAATAGAGAATGGTTTCAAAATACATTTAATTAAAAAACAGGCAGTTCAACAATTCACATTTGGCAGCAAAGCTTCAATGCATGTAAGATACATACAATGTATAACACCAACATCTGACATCTTGAGTGTATTTTGGAAGTGAATGTGCAGATAAAATGAAAAACAGGTTTCAAACATTTAATGCGGGGATGTCTTAAGTCAGTCATCCCTTCACCATCAGCCTGATGAAGTATGTTTCCTTTTAATTGTTGCCTTTCTATTTTCATTTATGGTGCAAAGATCCTCCAATTCCTGTTGATGTTGCTTACTCTAACCTGTGGCTTATTCAACTCATGTTCCTGCATATTTGCAGAAGAAATACACAGCAAAGCTCACACACACACACACACACATAGTATAATCAATGCAATGCAATGAGAAGAAGGTGATGTCGTATCAGTCCAAATAATATGTCCAATACGTTCGGTGAACACTAAAGCTGAAACTAAGATGAAGAGTTTGAAAATGTTTGGATAATGCAGTCATCAGTAGTATTTACAAAACGCAGAACAACGTTAATATTGTGCGCAACGACCACAGACTAATTGAAGTCTCCAGCTGTCACTGTGTGATTGGCTGCCTCGTGGTGAACATACTCAAGGTTAGCCATCAAACACAGGCAAGTCAGAACAGCTTCTTGGCCCAGAGCATGTTTTTTTAAATGTGAATCAGGCAAAGTACTGAGAATGACTGGTACTATCTGGAAGTTAGTTGGTTTGAATATAAATACAGCACACAGTTGGAGCTGCTCCTGTGCTGGGTAAGGCACTCTCTCCTGGACGTTAAGACTTAGGAAAGAAACAAAAAACAGACACTGCACATATCAAAATAAGGCCAAAAGGCAGAAGGACCTTTAACGCAGAAACAGGAAAAAAAGAAAATCCTTAAATAGTCCCTGCCATCCCTTCAAAAGTCGATGCATGCATCGTTTACAGATACGTGCCTACAAACACACTTCACATTGCTGTGCCAGCACTGACATCTGCACACAAAACTCAAGTTTTGCCATACAAAAAAAAAAAGACCCATTTTTCAAAAAAATTTACTCCTGTCAAGGTAAAGTGCAACCTGTTCAACATTATAATCAGCTGCTTTGGTTGTAATTTGTTTTGTTTCAATCAGACTGCCGGACTCCGCTGGACGCCCCAAACCAATCTGCTAAACAGAACCCAGTGACCTTAATTAAGAGTGTGGCAGGACGACTCTGTGTCGAGAAGTTAACCATCTAAATGATGGACATAACTGATCAACTTCTATCCCACTTTATAACCACCTTTTTTCCAGAGAAATCTACATATCTACAACGAATGAGGGCATTGTTCTAATTTGTGATTATAGACATCAAAATAGCCAAAACAACCTTGATGTGGGAGAATTCTTCGTTGCCGACTGCTGCTCCATGTCTTTTCATGAAAACAGTCCAGAAATTTGCTCATGCCTTCCCAGAATTCTTTCTGTTTGGTGCAGATTAAGAAGAAGAGACCAGGATCAACAGTCGCTGCAGCATGAAACTGGATTCAAAGCGAGTTTGGGTGTCAGAAATCTCAGCCAAGCCTCTGTCAGTAGCTGTACATGGACAAGGGTGTGTCCTCCATTATATCATCCTACACAGAAAAACACAGATGATTTGTGCATGGCTGGTACACATAGGGGATTCTAATATCTGTTATCATACATATTCAATAAATAACCAATATTATAATTTTTAGATGTCTTTTTTGCTGTCATTTTTCCAACTCATTTGAAATGCAAAACTCGCATCAAATTCAGAAAAAGCACATATTTACAACAATCAATGAAGCAGAAGAAGTAAATATTAAATATATTATCTTTTTCTGACTCAGCTCAAAAAGCATCACTTTTGCTATTCATAGTTTCCCAAGCATCCCAATTTTGAGGGGATTGTTATTAAATAATGGGCTGTAGAAGAAAATAAGTAGTGAAAAATGTTAGTCACGGATGAGCTCACCATAGGTAAGTCCTGCAACCTGCGGAACTCTGGTCTGTTGTCTCTTCGGCGCAGTTTGAAGAAGAGGAGCAGAGTGACGATAACAGCCGTGATGATGAAGGCTGACACCAGACCAGCCAGTAGGGGGTCTAATGTTGGAGACTCATGGGCCATTGTTGCTTGAACAAAAGCGAAAGTCCATAAACAAGCCGGCAATGCTATTTGAAACATTTTGGCTTGAGGACGCTTCTTACACGGGTATTTAAAGCTGTGGCTGGAGCTAAATGTAGACCAACAGCAGCATGTTGAGTGTTCATCATGCAGCTCTGGACATGAGTGTCAAACACTGGGCTGATGTTAAGCTGGCCTGTGCATAAGGTCTCTGTTGAACAACTGAAGTTGCTCGTGGGTTAAAATTGTAAGATTTCTTTTGATTACATTATATGAACATACATGTATTATTGCATGCTGAGAAGATTAAACGTATTGATGTCCCTCCTGGTTTTCCATTTAAGAGGACTGTCTGTTTTTATAGTGTATTCCTGCATAGGAACGTTGCTATGGAGGAATATTTTGTCAACGTAGCTGGTTTTTCTAAAATCCTCTGGTTGAAAGTAGAAACAACCACAAAGCAGTGAATGCTCCCTGTTCCTCCGGCTAATGGAAAGAGGCAGGATGCCAAGCATGGCATGTTAAAAAAATAAAGGGGGAGAGAATTTTATATTTTAACTGTATTCCAGTAAGCTGTGGCCAGAAGAGTTAATCAAGTTTCCTTTTCTTTGTGAAGTCCTGGTTAAAGCCTCACAGTGGCAAAACAGATAAAGCATGAGAAACAGAGCATTCTTGAAGCCTTGAGTCCCATGACTGCCTCTGTTACTGGCATAAACAGAGCCATGATTGTGGGGCGCCTGGTGGTGACAGTGCTTGCAGAAGTGCTTGCAGAAGATGTAGACGGAGTGGTGTGTTTGTGCATGTGTGATGATGAGAATTGGCTTGTGCCGCAAAACAAAGAACAGCTTCTCCTTTGTTGGTGAAGCCAAACCCTTTTAATATCCAGGCAGAAAGTCCGTCAGAACAAATTCACACAAGAACACAGCAGAGATTAGACACTTACTGTCACCACCAACATTGAGCTGGGAGGGGGTGTCGGCGTGGACTTTGGCCTGGGCGGAGGAGCTACTGGGCGTGGCGACGTTAGACGCTTGTTGTGCTGCACTGGAGGTCTCGGGATGTTTTTCAGTCTGCAAAGTGTTTTGTGAAGGTCTGAGTGACGGTGATGCAGAACTGGGGGGCTCTAGAGAGGAAGTGGTGCTGGATGCTGCGCTGGACTGGTTGACGGCTGACGTGGTGGTAGCAGCTGGCTTAGATGCTGAGACTGTGCTTGACCCATTTGATTGCATGGTGGTTTCTGAAAGTGGAAATGCAGACTGATGCAATGTAGTGGTGGGTGGAGTGGTGGCCAGTGGGGTATCTACAGGGGTGGTGTGAGCTGTATGTGTGAGGTTGATAGTAGTGGAGCCAATGGAGGTGTGAGAGATTGGAGTGTGGCTCCCGGGAGTGGAAGACTGTGATGTCAACTGATCTGCCTCAGAGGGAGTGACAATGTTGGTACCTCCAGGAAAAGAGAGATAAAAATATCATAAAAACACTGCAGTTACACTTGTGATGCAATACTGTGTGTACTTCTGAAAACATGAGTTGGTGCTGAACAGTTTTGTACAAACTCAGCCGAATGTGAGGTATCTACGATCTTTACCATCCAACATATGAATTAACAGTGATTCCCGACTTATTTTACATGAACAGGTTTTAAGGTTGTCCCCCGTGAGAATTCTAATTTTCTTTTTTCGTCTTTCCCAGAATATTGGAAGTAAAAAGATTTTGGGGGGGGGGGGCACAGGGCATAGAAAAACTAAACATAAAAATTTAATCTGAGCATCAAACCAACAAAGCAAAAAAGAATCAACTGGATTCTTTATGGTTGATTAAACATTTTTTTTTTATCCAAGCAGGTCCAGTTGATTCTTTTTTGCTTTTCTTGATTGACCTCAACCTGGATGACAGAGAACTGACACAGACTTCATCTGTGTTTTCACTAGAAACAGTCCACATGAAACGTGTTGACACCGCAGATTACTAGAGCAGCTTCTACTTCATGCTGAAACTTCCTGCCAGTGTAACCCAAAGGACATCTGTCAGTCCAAAGCTTTACTGCAGTCAACAACATTTAAATGAATGGTAGAACTGTACAATCAGTGTCCCCAGAGGATTCACTTCTAACAGCTTTGGCTTTTGTTCTTACTGTTACTATTCACGTTCTTATTACTGTTCTTATTCACGTTTGCCCTGTTATCTACTGGTCATGTTTTATGTTCTGTGTTTGGACTTGTATCCTCTATGTGTCTTTAATATTTTGGTCTCTCATTCTAGATTAGGTCCTCCAGTGTGTGCTTGTTCTCACCTGAGGGTGTTTCTGTCCTCCCCCATGTGCCACCTGCTCTCTATCTCCTCATGTTACCTGTCTGCATTTATTCTGTTTTCCACACTTTCATGGCCAGTGTGTTTTTGATGTATAATCACATGTATATCCATTGGCTATTGTGTTTCCTGTATTGGACAGGAAACCTTGGATTGCCAACTTTTTTATGATGAGCACCATAATAGAAATAAAATGAAGTGATAGCAAAAAAAACCAAACCCCTAAAAGTCACATATCTCAAAAACAAAATCCACTGGCATGGTTTATCTTGACATACCAATTTCATATGCAGACGCAAACATATGTTTCTAAAATTGGGTCTAACCTACAGGAAAGGTGGTGGAGGGTTTTCACAAATACATTTCTCACTGTCTCGTGAAAAGTCACACAGCATTTAATCATTTCTCTCCTCTACTCAAAATTATCTGAATTCCTTGTGAGGAAACTTACACTTGAGTATATTTAACACCTTTTTAATGAACTCAGTCATACCTTTTTAATTCACCTCCCTAACATACATCTTCCATCCATTGTGATGCTCTCATCTACTCTGTGCTCCAGTATGTTGTTTTTACCAGACTGAGCTGTCTCTGTCTGAGCTGTGTTTGTGGCCTGGCTGCCAACACTTAAACCCTGCCTCACTCTGTGACCCACTTCTGGACTTGGACAACACAGATAAGGGCTTTAAATATAGATCCTAAACTCTTAGCCACCTGCTGCTGGACACGCCATTAAATCCTCCTGAAGTGTGACAAAACTCTATAACAATCTTCAAACAGAATCAATACCCACACCATCAGATCAGAGAATAAAGCAGCATTAAAGACTCAAAGATGAATAGTTACCATTATCTGCATCTGCTTCCAGCGTTACAGAGGTGTTTGTCCCCTCCGTTGTTGAGCTGTTGGTCAGACTGACGGTAACACTTGAACTTGAATAAGTACCAGGGTCATTCGGTGAACGTGAAGTAACAGCTTGGCTGGTGTTGTTGAAGCCAGAAGCAGGCACAAACACTGTAACCGGAGCTTCAGAAACCGTCCCACCTTCACCGCTCTGTGCAGCGATGGAGGCTGTGGTCTGGCCATCGTCTAATGAGGAGTGGACACAATTAGATTTGGATAATAATCAGTCTCCAGTGATTTCTTCAGGATCAGTAACAGTTTATTTGCTAATTATTCCAGGCAGTGGCGAGCATATCAGATGGAGCAGGCTCATGTGTAGACAAACAGATGCCGTACATTATTTAGCCGTGCACAGAATACCGTTTGACTTTGTGCACAAGATCCAATCACATTCTCAGTATGACAGCAGCCTTTTACTGTATCATCCTTGGCGTAAACAGGGGTTGACTGTTTATTTCTTGTTTATTGAGTGGATACTGAGAATTGTAGCAACACGCATGATTTCAAACTAAAAGGTATGACGGCTTGACTTTTACTTTGTGTGATATCCACCTCCTCACTCTGAATCTTTTCAACCTTCCTGTTCAAGTCTTCATGTGTGTTTCTACCTGCTTCTCTTTGATGAAAACCAGAGCACTAACGTAATATATGTCATTAGTGCACAGTAACACGCGGCCATGATGCCTTTCATTACCTCCATAATCACTCAATCATTGGCACATAGACGGTAGGAGCCAAAGCAAGACCTGTTTGAAGTCCAATGATAAGGAAATAGACACGCTTGGCCTTATAATACTGGCCTTGTTCCCTCACTTAAACTGTGTGTGTGTGTGTGTGTGTGTGTGTGTGTGTGTGTGTGTGTGTGTGTGTGTGTGTGTGTGTGTGTGTGTGTGTGTGTGTGTGTGTGTGTGTGTGTGTATATGTGTGTGTGTATCTCTGTGTGTGAGTACAGAATAGATTCATACAGAGAATCACTGTTTCCAATGTCGCACACACCTCTCTGGAGGTATTACAGGCCTTTACTCACAGACTTTCAGGCCAAAGGAGCATGTACCAGCCTCAGAAGCTCTTGTTCAAATCAAATGAGAGTAACCAGCAATTCCAAGTTGTCTACTGCGTCAGCACTCGATCGCTAAAGTGCCAATCATTTGTGATATCAACGTTGAACTCGACTAACCACTGCTAGAAAGCCAACACGCAATACTGGTGATTTCTGTGTGGATGATTGAGCAGATTATTTTAAAAACCTTGAAGAGAGTGAGCACGCCTGTAGGCCAACCATCCTTGACCCTTTCGACCTCACTGCTTTCAGACTGCCAACTGCTGTGTGACCTCTAATAATGTATGTCATATCTTTAGCCTTATAAATAGCCTCATAAACACTTATCTCTTTTCTTTTAAGCACATACAAGTGATTGGGGTTTTCAGATACTTATACAGTGATGAATTTTTGTTGATTACAAATATGCATAAAATGTTGGAAACATTTTGCTGTTGGAAACACTTTAGAGGACGCGGGATACTCATAAACTGGATTATGTAACCACACATGAAATAACATTCCATTCATTCATTTCCAGAGAAATAATGGCACTAACAATAACTGAGCAACATTTTAACTCAATTTATTAGAGCCAGGATTAGTTTACTCGAGTTATAACCCATACATTTGTATCAGCTCCTTTTTTCTTTCATTATTTTTCTATACTTTAAGACTTTGTGAAAACAGGTGTGTATAGGTTATAAGTTAGCTGACTTATAGTAATGGTATAATATGTGAAAGATTTGAAATCTCAACTAGGTTATTGCCACATATTGGATATTCATCGAATGTTTTTGTTTACAAAATGGTCACAAATATGTCCTTTTTGGAAATCAATTAGAAGCATCTATTTAAAATTTTAATGAGCTATCATATCTGTCTAAGTCTCATGAGTGACTGTCAACAAAAACTAAATAGAAATAATGAGACAATAACAAAGTTAAGTTTTTAGTCTTGTTTTTCTGTTGTCTCCTAAAATCACCTGGGGAGATTTAGCCCACACAATCTGCACCATAGATTATGTGTAATATATGAGTAATTAAATATATGCTGGATATTTATTGTATGAAGTCTGATTACAGCAAAAATTGACCCTGATGCCACTACATTTTTATAGATCTACAAAAATCTACACAGAGACACAGAGACAAGCCAATTAGCAAGATCCCAGTAAAACCACAATATACTACTGCACAGCATCATCCATCATTTATCAAAATGCACTTCCCTGCATATTCACAAGCAATAAAACTCCTCCAGTGGAGCAGAAGTGTTTTTTTATTCTTTTGAAGATCAGCTGGATGAGCTGATGGGACAATTCTGCTCAGTAAAATACATTCAAACATCAATAGCCTCATTTTCTTTTATGTGAGGGGCACGGATTGAGAAAGGGAGGAGGAGGAGTATTTAGAAACAGGTAGGAGAGAAAGCGGAAGGTAGCTGTGAGTGAAATACAGGACGTGTGAGAGGTGTGTGTACATGCAAGCAGAAAGAGGAAGACGGGAGGGAGGGAGGGGGGGTGATGTGAGAGATAAAGTGTGAGAAATAAAGGAGCTCTGATGTGGGAAAGAAGGTTTGAATAAATCAGGGGCTTGTGAGTCATGATCCGGCTCTACTTCAGTTTGATTCACCATTTATCTTAAGAGGAAACTGAATGTTCAGACTCACTTCAACTCTCTGTTCAAAATATCATAATAAACTGTAAGGAAAATGAGCGTTGCAAATCAATCTAACCAGAAAAAGGACAAATCAAAGCCAGGACAAGATTCTAAACAAATAAAATCTCTTCTTACCATGTGTGGCTGATCCCAAGTTTACGAGCAGCAGCGCGCAGAGGGCAGCCCCGACTCTGGTCCCCATCGTCTGTCCTCCAGTAACACAGTCAGTGACACAAAACACACAAACCTGACGCTCAAGCCTCGACTCCGTTTATGCCCGCCTCCGATCCCGATACTTCAGTCGAAGAAGAAATCCCACAGCGTTCTGCTCTACCCACAGGACACTGCCAGCTCCACCGTGTGTGCGTGACTATCGAGAGAGAGGCTATTAGAGAGAGAGAGAGCAGAGAGAGAGAGAGAGAGAGAGCGAAGAGAGAGAGAGAGAGAGAGAGAGGAGAGAGCGAAGATGCGGAGAGAGAGAGAGAAGAGAGAGAGAGAGAGCGAGAGAGAAGATAGAGAGGCGATAAGAGATCTTCTCTCTCTATCTCTCTCTCTCTCTATCTCTATCTCTCTCTATCTATCTCTCTCTCTCTCTCTCTCTCTCTCTCTCTCTCTATCTCTCTCTCTCTCTCTCTCTCTCTCTCTCTCTCTCTCTCTCTCTCTCTCTCTCTCTCTCTCTCTCTCTCTGTGCCACGTGTTCCCTGGTCAAAACGGAATGAGACCCGCCATAATGCATCATCTGAGTGTAAACAGTGGACAAAAAATATTTATCATTTAATTTGTATTTATTTTTTAATGCTAAAGAGCGCAAATACTAAAATAGGGCAACAGTTACCCCAGTTAACTTAGCTCTCTGGTTCCCCCCACACACGCACACACATGAAGTGGGTGGAGGATAAATGAATAGATTCAGTCATTTCTGTTAGTAGTTTCAGTCACACTTCAAATTGTCCGAATTTCACGCATTATCTGATAGTCACAGCGCCTCCTGCTGGCGGAGAAAGTAACCCCTCAGAGGCAATGATGATGTCGCTCACAGTGGTCCTCAGTGTGCTCAGGAAGATTGTGTGTATGCCCAGACACATGACAAATTAAAAGGAACATTGGTGCCTACTATCTTAGATTGCTGAGAAGGGTAAACGTGTCTCGGGACCTGCTGCAGTCCTCTTACAGTACTGAACAATACAGTACTCTGAAAGTAAGTGAGATGGGCTGTTGGAACATTTTACAATCATGTACTCTGTGCAATTGCATTTGTGAATAGTCAATCAAATTTATCAATCACATTTTATTTATATGCTGCCAAATCATCTCATGTCACTTTCCATATAGCTGGTCTAAACCAGTCTCTCAAGCCTATTTACAGAAACTCACCAGAATTCTCCTGGAGCAAACAGTGGCGAGGAAAAACGTCCTCTCTTTAGGCAGAAACCTCGAGCAGGCCCCTGCTCCTGGAGGATGGCTGTCTGCCTTGACCAAATGGGGTTACAGAAAGGTTGAGAGAGAGAGAGAGAGAGAGAGAGAGAGAGAGAGAGAGAGAGAGAGAGAGAGAGAGAGAGAGAGAGAGAGAGAGAGAGAGAGAGAGAGAGAGAGAGAGATTTTGATTTTTTAATATCACATTTGTTCATAAAAGTCAAATTACAAAAATATCACGTTGACACAAAATCCAAAAGAGATTCACGTTAAGAGGATTTTCAATAGTACTGTGCATTTTCTGAACAAAGAAACATCTAACCTTTTAACATTTATCAAACTAAAAAAACACAAAATTAAGGAAAAAAAACAATTATCCATTTTCCACAATCATCTCTTCTACAATTATGTATTTAAGTTTTTTCCTTAGTTTTTTCAATCTATAAAACTCTTGACTCGAACCTTTTGTATCTTGCAGGAATTTTTTTATCTTTTGCGAATCACATTTTTCTGTTACGGCTTTTTTCAGACTGTTGTCATTTTCGTTCTCAGAGCTACTTGTTTCAGGAGGTGTCTCAGGTGTGTCTTTAGCAATTTTCTTCACTTTATTCATTCTTGTGTTAGTGTTTTTCCTTTTAAGATCTATCTTTAATAATTCCTTGTCTATCACAATATCATCCTCCTCCTCGTCTTTCTAAAGCAGAGACTCTGCCACCCTGGCGGCTGTCTCTCTGGTGCCTTCAGCCTTCACTAAATCAGTCTGTCCATCCGTTGTGCTGTTATCCGTATCCTGCGTATTATCCTGTGGCTCCGGGTTGCCGGCTGGCGACTGCTTAACCGTCCTGTCGGCCCCTGCAGCCTCCGTGTTATTCTGTGGCTCCAGGCTGATGACCAGTGACTGTTTAACTAGGGTTGAGCCGGATATTCGTTTAATACGAGTATCCGGTACGGATAATGCATTTTGACGAGTCCGAGTATGAATACGAATAAAGCCCGTTAATACTCGTGATCGGACTGAAGGAAAATCAGCCGAACTGTTTTCACGCTCTGTGATTGGTCAGTCACACATACTTCCCGCCCCTCCCTACTCACTGCAGTTAGAGCGGAATTTCCCTGTCCCACTCTGTCTCCGGTACACGCAGGTACTGATCTCTCTGTTTGTGGCTTCACTGTTGCTCAAGTCCTTATTAGATTTTCTTCAGCTTGCCTCTATTTTGGTGTTTGGTTATGTGGTGAACTTTCTTGTTTTTTTTTGTTTTGTTTTGTTTTGTTGCACGTACGTGTGCATTTAACCACCGCCTCGGTGGTTAAAGTCTTTCTCTTTTTTTTACCTGTTCTAAACTCTGTTCAAATTAATAATGTCTATGCTTAATATTTTAACTAAGACATAGCGCGTGCGCACACACACACACACACACACACACACCATAATCATTACTGTTTAACTTTATGTGGAAAAAAATGGCAATAGCATTTGGTACTAAAAATAAATAATTGAAAAAAAAAGTACTAGAAAAAAATTTAAATGAAAAAGAAGAAAAAAAATTGAAAAGTTTTGTTGAGTATGACAATTCTTGTTCATGCATACTTTGTAGTTAATTACTTTTTTAATTGCATGCACTTCATTAATGCACTTTGTTTTTACTCGTTCTATATATAGTTCCTTTACAACTGTGACCAAAAAGCGTTGAATCTCAATTCTGAGGCTCTTCGGTAAATATTCATTCATGGACTTAAGAATATTCATGTTCTGACTCAGTTCTATAAAAAACTTGTTCTGTAAATAGTTCTCTTACTTTTGTGATCAAAAACATTTATTTGAATTTCAATTTTGAGGCTGTTCTGTAAATAGTTTTAAAATACGCAAAAATACCACAACTTATGATCAATCCATATCAATTTTAGACTTAAAACAATGTGGTGATTTAAGCCCCACTCATTTCCGGTCAAACCACACCCACTTCCGGTTTAAGCCCCGCCCATTCCAAATACAGATACGGATACAGATAATCTAGTTGGTTGAACAGATACAGATACAGATACAGATAGTGGTGTACTCGCTCATCCCTATGTTTAACCATTGTGCTGTCACCAGTATCCTGCGTGTGATTCTGCGGCTCCAGGTCAGCAACTGGTGACCCAATGGGGAATGGATTTTGAAAACCGACAAGGCCGCGGCCTCGGAGCCTGGGCCGCAGCACAGGATTCCGCCACAACTCGGTTAGAAGCTGCAACCACCGGCTCCGTGGCAACCACAGCAGCTGGCTACATAGCAGCCTTAGCCGCTGGCCCTCCCGCGGTTGCAAGCACCTGCCCCAAGGCAGCCGACAGCCGGCGCTCACCCTCTCCCTTCAGACAGTGGCGGATGAAATGCCCCTCCCATCCACACCGGAAACATTTCATGCTCTCACTGGTGACTTAATTAATTAATTAATTAATTAAGTTATTTTAAATGTGAGCGTGATGTTCAGCTCTTCATTGATCCGATTAGGAACCATCATAACCTGTGTCCGGAAGGTGTAACATGCCCGAGTGGTATTGCCAACCGGGAGCGTATTTATAGGAGTCAGGAGCTGACCATGTCGCAACAGCTCGCTCTCCAGGGCCTCGTCACTGAGGTACGGCAGTGTGTTCGATATGATCATTTTAACCAGGTTAGCCAGGGGAGAGGACAGGGGTGAAGGTAATCACAATCACCACCCTGTTCACAAGTAGTGCTCCTACTTTTGAACTTCAACCAGAAAAATCACCACCGCTTTGTTCATTCGGGAGGCTACCTTAACGCTGTCATATACGACCTGCTCTCCCACAGCTAAACACACCTCCCTAACTGAGCAGCTGATGGCCGGCGTCAGCTTGATACCTTGCTGGCGTGTGAACCATTTGAATATGGCTTTTTCCTCTGCGATTGCCCATCTCAGGACTACCATATTTGAGACAGAGAGATAGAGAGAGGGATAAAGTGTGTTTTTTGTTCGTGTGTGTGTGTGTGTGTGTATGTGTGTCTCTCTGTGTGTGTGTGTGTGTGTGTGTGTGTGTGTGTGTGTGTGTGTGTGTGTGTGCAATAGCGAAAGAGAGTGAGATATATATATATATATATATATATATATATATATATATATATATATATATATATATATAAAGTTATTTTAAATGTGAGCGTGATGTTCAGCTCTTCATTGAATATATATATATATATATATATATATATATATATATATATATATATATATATATATATATATATATATATATATATATATATATATATATATATATATATATATTTCAATGTCCTCAGGAATACCCTGAGGACATTGAAGAACACTGGAGCCTGCTTGTTTTCCATCCTTGATACCTGCAGTGCCACTCTCGGTTACAAGTCCAGAAAGCATCAGGACTGGTATGATGAGAACGACACAGAGGTAGAACAGCTCATCTCCAGGAAAAGGGAAACCTTTTGTGTCTGGCAAAATGACATAACCTGCAAATCAAAGAGACAGGCTCACTCTGGATCCAAGGCTGACGTCCAGAGCCAGGTGAGGCAGATCAAAAACACCTGGTGGACAGAAAAGGCACTGGAAATCCAGAGTTTGGCAGACTCTGGTGACACCAGAGGCTTTTTCAGCGCTACTAAGGCCATTTATGGCCCAAGCTGTCGTGGCCAAAACCCCTTACGCTCTAAGGATGGGCAGGAGCTGTTGAAGGACAACGAGTCCATTAACAAACGGTGGAGAGAGCACTTTCAGGAACTCCTCAACCGTAACAGCACAATTCACTCAGATTTCCTCAGTCACATCCCTCAGAGTCCCATCAGGGAAGACATGGGTGAACCTCCCACTTTAGCAGAGGTCCAAGATGCCATCAGGAGCCTGAAGACCAACAAGGCCTCTGAGCCAGATGGGATCCCAGCTGAGGTCCTAAAGGAAGGTGGACCAGAGCTCCAGTGCCACCTCCATGCCCTCCTTCTGAAGGTCTGGGAAAAAGAAGAACTTCCCTTAGAGCTCAGGGATGCTCTGATAGTGACCATTTTCAAGAAGGGGGACAAAGCCGTTTGTGGAAACTATAGGGGCATCTCACTCCTTTCAACAGTTGGCAAAGTACTTGCCCGTGTTCTTGCCAATCGCTTACTGCCACTGTCTGAGGAAGCTCTCCCAGAATCGCAGTGCGGTTTTCGCCCATCTAGAGGCACTGCAGACATGATTTTTACAGCACGCCAACTCCAGGAGAAATGCCGTGAGCATAAACAGCCTTTGTTCATGGCTTTCATAGACCTGACAAAGGCCTTTGACACGGTGGATCGCCAGGCCCTACGGAGCATCCTTCTGAGGTATGGCTGCCCGGATAAATACGTCAGAATACTGAGACTATTACATGACGGAATGACAGCCACAATGCTGAACAACAGTGGCTCCATGTCTGAGCCTTTCACTGTAGAGACAGGGGTCAAACAGGGATGCATTATTGCACCCACCCTGTTCTCTGTCTTCATTGCAGCCATACTCCATCTCATTGGCAAAGAACTACCACAGGGAATCCCAATCTGGTACATAACCGATGGCAAGCTCTTCAACCTTAACAGGTTCAAAGCCAAAACAAAGACCAGAACCACCACAATCATGGAGCTCCAGTATGCGGACGATAATGCCATTGCAGCACACTCTGCAGAAGACCTCCAGGGCATCTTGAACGCCTTTGCTAAGGCATACAGAGCCCTGGGTCTGACCGTAAACATCAAGAAGACCCAGGTGCTACATCAACCTCCTCCCAACCAGCCATCTACTCCGCCCATCATAAATGTGGACAACACTACATCGAAAATGTTGACCACTTCCCCTACCTCGGCAGCCTTCTCTCCTCCAAAGCAGATATTGACTCTGAGGTCAACCATCACCTGAGCTGTGCCAGTGGAGCGTACGCCAGACTCCGGAAAAGAGTCTTTGAAGACAGAGACCTCCAGGTCGACACCAAGCTCCTGGTGTATAAAGCTGTAGTTCTCCCCACCTGACTCTATGGGGCAGAATCATGGACAACCCACAGCAGGCACCTGAGAGCTCTTGAACAACACCACCAGAGAACCTTAAGAAAAATACTCAGGACCAAATGGGAGGACAGACACACAAACATCAGTGTTCTGGAGGAAGTCAGAATACCACGCATCACCATATTAATAATGGTGATGTCCGATGGACAGGATATCTCATCCGCATGTCTGACACCTGTCTGCCCAAACAGATTCTATACTCCCAGCTGGAGAGAGGTCCGCGAGCCCCAGGTGGGCAAAAGAAACGCTTTAAGGACAAACTCAAGACCAATCTCAAGAAATTCCAGATAACATCTCAGGACTGGGAGTGCATGGCCTTGAACAGGCACAGCTGGAGGGCAGCAGTGCAAGAAGGTGCAGCACATCATGAAAAAGAACTCCGCTGCGTCACAGAAACCAAACGACAACTCCGTAAGGAAAAACAAAAGCAGGCTCCAGCACGACTACAACCCACCACCACTTTCCCCTGCCCACATTGCACAAAAATATGTGGATCCCGGATTGGCCTCTACGCCCACGTGCAGACCCACAAGTAGACGACCTCAAAAAGAAGACAGTCATATTCATCTAGAGTGACCACCGATAATGAATGATGATGTGTGTGTGTGTGTGTGTGTGTGCAATAGCGAAAGAGAATGATATACAGTATATATATATACAGCCATGTGGGCATAATCATGGCCCGGCTGGATGGTCCCGTCGACCGCACTGGAGAGGCAGTCCGCAACCGAGTTGTCTTTACCTGCGACGTGCTGGATGTCTGGCGCTGCTGTCGAGCAGACCACGGCTCAGCCACCTTGGACATCGAGAACGTGAGGGGTTTGTGGTCTACGAACGCCGTGAAACTCTGGCCTTCCAGCAGAAAGCGAAAATGGCGGATGGCCAAGAAAAGGCCCAGGAGTTCTCTGTCAAACGCACTGTACCTGCGTTCCCTGGGGGTTAACTGGTGGCTGAAAAAGGCTAGGGGCTGCCAGGCGCCACCGACCCACAGCATCGACAGCGTAGTCCGAGGCATCGGTCGTGACTGCGACTGGGGCCCCAGGCACCGGGTAAGCCAACATAGCGGCTTGGCTCAGCACCGCCTTGGTCGCGTCGAAGGCGGTCTGCCGCTCGTCCGTCCAGTCGATGGCCTGGATGGGGGACTTGTTCTTCAGGGCCTCGTACAGTGGGCGCATGGTGTGCACCGCTCGGCGAATGAACCGGTGGTAACGCGTCACCATGCCGAGAAACTCCCGGAGTGCTCGGGCTGTGTGTCCCCCTCCCTTCCACTTTCGAAGGGAGGGGGACGGCGCCATTTTTGTCAATGAGGTGTCCGAGAAAGTGAATGGAGGTCTGCCCGAAAAGACACTTGGCCAGGTTGATGATCAGGCCGTGCTACTTAAGTCTCGTGAAGATGTCCCGGAGGTGGGTCAGGTGTTCTTCCTCTGATGAGCTAGTGACAAGAATGTCGTCTAAGTAGACAAAAACGAAAGGCATGTCCCTTAGCGCAGAGTCCATCAGCCTTTGGAAGGATTGGGCTGCATTCTTAAGCCCGAATGGCATACGTGTGAACTCAAACAGTCCAAAGGGTGTGACCACCGCCATCTTGGGAGTGTCCGAGGGGTGTACAGGGACTTGGTGGTAACCACGCACCAAGTCAACTTTAGAGAAGACAACCTTACCAGCTAGGTGCACCAAAAAATCTTGGATGTGGGGGACTGGGTAGCGGTCCGGTGTAGTAACATCGTTGAGGCGACGGTAATCGCCGCAGGGTCGCCAACTGCCATCTGGCTTCGGCACTATGTGGAGGGGTGAGGCCCAGGGGCTGTCCGAGCGTCGGATTATCCCAATCCGCTCCATATTAGTGAACTCTACCTTGGCGATCGCCAGCCTCTCCGGATTGAGCCGCTGGGCTCTACCATAGATGGGAGGACCCTTAGTGTCAATGTGGTGCTCGACACCATGTTTGGCCGTGGCGGTGGAGAAGGTGGGTTGGGTCAAGTTGGGAAACTCGCTGAGGAGGTACTGGTACTTGTCACCCTCCGAAAGAGAACTGGAGAGGCCGCTGTATTCCGCCCCGTCGCGGACGCACGTCAACGAGGAGAAGGTCAGTGCGTCCACCAGGCGGCCATGTTTGACGTCCACGAGCAGCCCGTGAGCACACAGAAAATCGGCGCTGAGGAGGGGGAAGGAGATGTCGGACGTGACAAACTCCCATGTAAAGCGATGGCCCCCAAAACACAGTCTAACAGTTTTTGTGCCATAGTTGCGAATCGGGGTGTTGTTGGCGGACGTCAATGGCGGTCCGTGGGTCCCACCAGCAGTGTCACTCACCGTGGCTGGCAGGACGCTACTCTGAGTACTGGTGTCGCAGAGGAACTTACGCCCAGAGATAGAGTCTTTGATGAACAGTAACCGGATCATGGCGCCCGCGCTCACGGCCTTCACAGAGCGCGGGCCATAGCTGTAAAGGGCGCGGCACTGCTTCGCATTCGCGCCGAAGCGTGCGTGGAAGTAGCATAACCCGGGGTCAGAACGGCCGGTGGCGGCGGGGGCGTTTCTGTAAGTCTGTGCACCGGCGTACGGGGGTGTGTGACTGTGTGCTGGGGTTGTGTGACTGCGCGCCGGGGCCAAGACATCAGGGGTGAAATGCAGTGTAGCTAAGAAGAAACGGTCAGCCTCCTCTGCTAGAGCACGGTGTTCCGTAATGGTCATATTGGCGAGCGCCGTCTGCACGTGCGGCGGCATGTGCCTCAGGAAAAGTTCAATGAAGAGGAAATTCGGTTCTTCCTCCCCCAGTAGGGCTAACATCATTTCCATGCGTTCTGAAGGTTTGCTGTCCCCTAAACCTTTAATGGCAAACAAACGCATGGCTCTCTCCGGTCGTGATAGTTCAAAAGGTTTGAGGAGATATGCCTTTAATGCTGGGTACTTATCACTTGCAGGAGGGGATGTGATGAAACCCACTGCCCTGGCTGCAGTAGAGCTCCCTAGGGCCGCGACGACGTGGTAGTAGCGTGTAGCGTCATCATCCATGCCGCGGAGGGCAAACTGAGATCTTGATCGGCAGAGCTGCGGCCCTTTATGGGCTGCGGCCACGCAGACGTCGAGGTAAGAGAACTGCCGTGCTGGTGAGACTCCGCCAGCAGGGATTCAGGACCCCGCTGCCATCAATACATCTGGCTAACCTCCGCTCATTGCCCAATAAACTGGACGTGCTTCACCTCCTCTGCGGGAAAAAGATGGACTTTACACGTTCCACTGCCCTGTGTTTCACTGAAACTTGGCTCAGTGAGTCGATCCCCGACGGCGCTCTACATCTGCCGGACTTTCGACTTCACAGAGCGGACCGCGTCAAGGAGCGGTCTGGGAAAACCAAGGGCGGTGGAATATGCTTCTACATTAACGAAGGTTGGTGTAAAGATGTCACAGTGCTCAGCACTGTGGACCGAACATTGAGTCATTCTTCATCAACTGCAGGCCCTTTTATTCTCCGCGGGAGTTCTCCTCTTTCATGTTCGTCGGTGTTTACATACCACCGCAAGCTAATGTGGATGTCGCACTCCATACATTAGCGGAACAAATCACGGATATCGAAAGAAAACACCCGGACTCATTTTTAATCATCTTGGGGGACTTCAACAGAGCAAAACTAAACAACTTCTTCTTTTCCTTTTGGCTTTTCCCTTCAGGGGTCGCCACAGCGAATCAACCGCCTCCATCTAACCCTGTCCTTTGCATCCTCTTCTCTCACACCAACTACCTTCATGTCCTCTTTCACTACATCCATAAACCTCCTCTTTGGTCTTCCTCTAGGTCTCCTGCCTGGCAGTTCAAAACTCAGCATCCTTCTACCAATATATTCACTATCTCTCCTCTGGACATGTCCAAACCATCTCAGTCTGGCCTCTCTGACTTTATCTCCAAAACCTCTAACATGTGCTGTCCCTCTGATGTACTCATTCCTGATCCTATCCTTCCTGGTCACTCCCAGAGAGAACCTCAGCATCTTCATCTCTGCTACCTCCAGCTCTGCCTCCTGTCTTTTCCTCAGTGACACTGTCTCTAGACCAAACAACATCGCTGGTCTCACCACAGTTTTGTACACCTTTCCTTTCATTTTAGCTGAAACTCTTCGATCACACATCACACCTGACACTTTTCTCCACCCATTCCATCCTGCCTGGACACGCTTCTTCACCTCTTTTCCCTACTCTCCATTGCTCTGGACTGTTGACCCCAAGTACTTAAAATCCTCCACCTTCTTGATCTCTTCTCCCTGTAACCTCACTCTTCCACTTGGGTCCCTCTCATTCACACACATGTACTCTGTCTTACTGCGGCTAACCTTCATCCCTCTCCTTTCCAGGACAAACCTCCACCTCTCTAGCTTCTCCTCCACTTCGTCCCTACTCTCACTGCAGATCACAACGTCATCTGCAAACATCATAGTCCATGGAGATTCCTGTCTAACCTCGTCTGTCAGCCTGTCCATCACCATAGCGAACAAGAAGGGGCTCAGAGCTGATCCCTGATGCAGTCCCACCTCCACCTTGAACTCCTCTGTCACACCTACAGCACACCTCACCACTGTCTTACAGTCCTCATACATGTCCTGCACCGCTCTAACATACTTCTCTGCCACTCCAGACTTCCTCATACAATACCACAGTTCCTCTCTGGGCACCCTGTCATAAGCTTTCTCCAGATCTACAAAAACACAATGCAGCTCCCTCTGGCCTTCTCTGTACTTCTCTATCAACATCCTCAAAGCAAATACTGCATCTGTAGTACTCTTTTTTGGCATGAAACCATACTGCTGCTCACAAATGCTCACTTCTGCCCTTAGTCTAGCTTCCACTACTCTTTCCCATAACTTCATTGTATGGCTCATCAGCTTTATTCCTCTGTAGTTGCCACAACTCTGCACATCTCCCTTGTTCTTAAAAATGGGCACCAGCACACTTCTCCTCCACTCCTCAGGCATCTTCTCACTATCTAAGATCCCGTTGAACGACCCAGTCAGAAACTCTACTGCCACCTCTCCTAGACACTTCCAAACCTCTACAGGTATATCATCAGGACCGACTGCCTTTCCACTCTTCATCCTCTTCAGTGCTCTCCTCACTTCATCCTGGCTAATCTTTGCTACATCCTGGTCCACAACAGTCACCTCTTCTAGTCTTTGTTCTCTCTCATTTTCCACGTTCATCAACTCTTCAAAGTACTCTTTCCATCTTCCCATCACACTGCTGGCACCTGTCAATAGACTTCCATCCCTATCCTTAATCACCCTAACCTGCTGCACGTCCTTCCCATCTCTATCTCTCTGTCTTGCCAGCCTGTATAGATCAGTCTCTCCCTCCTTACTGTCCAACCTAGCATACAAGTCATCATAAGCTTCTTGTTTGGCCTTTGCTACCTCTACCTTCACCTTACGCTGCATCTCCCTGTACTCCTGTCTACTCTCCTCAGTCCTCTCAGTGTCCCACTTCTTCTTAGCTAACCTCTTTCTTTGTATACACTCCTGTACCTCCTCATTCCACCACCAAGTCTCCTTATCTACTTTCCTTCCAGATGACACACCAAATACTCTCCTACCTGTCTCCCTGATCACATTAGCTGTAGTTGTCCAGTCATCTGGAAGCACCTCCTGACCACCCAGAGCCTGTCTTAACTCCTTCCTAAAGGTCATGCAACACTCTTCCTTTTTTAGCTTCCACCATTTCGTCTTCTGCTCTGTCTTTGTCCTCTTCATCTTCCTCACCACCAGAGTCATCCTACACACCACCATCCTATGCTGTTTGGCTACACTCTCGCCTACCACTACTTTGCAGTCACTGATCTCGTTCAGGTTACATCGTCTACACAAGATGTAGTCTACCTGTGTGCTCCTACCACCACTCTTATAGGTCACCCTATGTTCCTGCCTCTTCTGGAAAACTAAACAACGAGCTCCCTAAATACAGGCAGCATGTGACCTGTCCGACGAGGGACAACAACACGCTGGATCACTGCTACACTGTAACTAAGGACGCTGATCGCTCGGTCCCCCGCGCAGCTTTGGGTCACTCTGATCACTGCCTCGTCCATCTCATCCCAGCCTACAGGCAGAGACTGAGAACATCTCGGCCTGTGGTGAAAATGGTAAAGAAATGGACCAACGAGGCAAAGCAGGAACTGCAGGAATGTTTTGACTGCACCGATTGGAGTGTTTTTGAAGCTGCTACGGACAATCTGGATGATTACACGGACACTGTGACAGCCTACATTAGCTTCTGTGAGGACCTGTGTGTGCCAACCAAGACCTTCCACACATACAGCAACAACAAGCCATGGTTCACAGCCAAGCTGAGACAACTGCGCTTGGCTAAGGAGGAGGCCTACAGATCTGGGGACAGGGCTCTGTACCGGCAGACCAGGAACACACTGACAAAGGAGATCAGAGCAGCTAAAAGGAGTTACTCTGACAAGCTGAAAGAGAACTTCTCAGCCAACAACCCCTCGTCGGTGTGGAGAGGTCTGCAGGACATCACCGGCTACAGACGCCCGTCCCCCCCTGCTGAGGCCAACAAGAACCTGGCTGACGACCTCAACAGATTCTACTGTAGGTTTGAAAAGGACTTCACACCCACCACCCCCATTCCACTACCTGCAGCCCAGATCACACCACCATTCACACCTCCACTCCCCTCAACAAAGACTGTCTGCACCCCACCCCCTCCACACCCCCTGCCCGCCCCACCCCCAGCCCCCCTCCTCTCCACGCCCCCATCCCCTTCACACCCCCAGCCCGCACCACCCCCAACCCCCCTCAGTGTGACTGTCCAGGAGGTAAGTCAGCAGTTCCACAGACAAAAGATCAGGAAGGCGCCAGGCCCTGATGGTGTCTCCCCCTCCTGCCTCAAGGTCTGTGCGGAACAGCTGGCTCCAGTCTTCACACAGATCTTCAACAGATCCCTCCAACTGTGTGAGGTACCCTCCTGCTTCAAGCGCTCCACCATCATCCCGGTCCCCAAGAAACCCTCCACCACAGGACTAAGTGACTTCCGGCCTGTCGCTCTGACATCCGTGGTCATGAAATCCTTTGAACACCTCGTGTTGAGCCACTTGAAGGACATCACAGGACCCCTGCTGGACCCCCTGCAGTTTGCCTATCGGGCAAACAGGTCAGTGGATGATGCAGTCAACATGGGACTGCATTTCATCCTGGATCATCTCGACCACCCAGGGACTTATGCACGGATCCTGTTCATTGACTTCAGCTCGGCGTTCAACACCATCATCCCTGAGCTGCTCTCCTCCAAACTCCATCAGCTCACAGTCCACTCTGTCATGTGTCAGTGGATCACCAGCTTCCTGACAGAGAGGACACAGCAGGTGAGGCTGGGGTCAATCACCTCAGACATGCGGACAGTCAGCACCGGTGCCCCCCAGGGTTGCGTCCTCTCTCCACTGCTCTTCTCCCTCTACACAAACGACTGCACATCCTCACACCCAACCGTCAAACTCCTGAAGTTTACAGATGACACAACTGTCATTGGACTCATCCAGGACGGTGATGAGTCTGCATACCGACAGTAGGTGAGGCAGCTGGTGGACTGGTGTAGTCGTAACAACCTGGAGCTAAACACGCTCAAGACTGTGGAGATGACAGTGGAATTTAGGAAGTTACCCTCCCCTCTGCTCCCCCTCACCATCGCAGCCCTGTGGACTCTGTGCAGAGCTTCAAGTTCCTGGGGACTACTGTTTCCCGGGACCTGAAATGGACTCTCCACATCAGCTGCATCCTCAAAAAGGCCCAGCAGAGGATGTACTTTCTCAGGCAACTGAGGAAGCACGGTCTGCCACAGGAGCTGTTGGTCCTTTTTTACACGGCAGTCATTGAATCGGTTCTGTGTTCCTCCATCACAGTCTGGTTCGGTGCTGCCACCCAAAGGGACAGGACAAGACTGCAAAGGACAATCAGGTCTGCTGAGAAGATCACTGGGACCTCCCTGCCCTCCCTCCAAAAGCTGTACTCCTCAAGAGTCAGGAGTTGGGCAGGGAAGATCATCTCAGACCCAACACACCCTGGACACCGACTTCTCAAAAGTCTACCCTCTGGGAGGCGCTACAGAGCCCTCCTCTCAAAAACCACCAGACTAAAGAACAGTTTCTTCCCCCAAGCCATAAGCACTCAGCACTTGTACACTGTGCCCCCCCCCCCACCTACTGCGTTCTGCATCTTGTGTTGTATTTAGTTATTTATAGTAGTTAAAGTATTTTAGATAGTTAAATTAATGTATGAATGTACAGTGAGACACCACCTGCCGGAAACAGATTCCTTGTCTGTTCTTCAACAGACGATGGCAAATAAAAGTGATTCTGATTCTGATTCTGATTAGTCTCAGAAACAGAGAGAGAGAGAGAGAGAGAGAGAGAGAGAGGAGAGAGAGAGAGAAGAGAGAGAGAGAGATGAGAGAGAGAGAGAGATGAGAGAGAGAGAGAGAGAGAGAGGAGATGAGAGAGAGAGAGAGAGATGAGAGAGGAGGAGAGAGAGAGAGAGAGAGGGAGTGGTGATTTGGAAGGAAGGGATGGGGTAGAGACGTCGATGTGTACTACGACTGTAGTACTACGACATGACAGATAAATCTACCATCGAGTTATATCATAAACTCTACCACAGCTGCGTGGATGAATGCATGATGACGACGGAGTAAGGAGGTTGTGTGAGGTTGCTGACCATCAGATAAGCTTTTCTATGTTTCCTGTGCTATCAGACTTCCTCGTCTACCCAGTATGACAAAAGTATGTTTTACAGATAATGAAGTGGACATCCTCCGCTTGACCTCACGGGGCGCTGTAGACAAACTGGGAGACAGTTTGCCTCGCGCTCGTTAGACACTATGCGACTTCCGGTAAATGTATGAGGGCCAGTGTAGCACTGTCGATTGTGTAAAACGTTTCTAGTAACCCGATACAACCTGACCAATTTGTGAAATATCTGGAGGGCGTCCTGTACCCGAATTTAAACATGGATATTCCTAATCCCCCCGAAGGTGAGTCGTGGGATGCGTCGCGGGATGTTTTTAATTTAATGTAGCTAGTAGTCATGCCGCTCGAAGCTAACATTTCTGTTGTAATTAGCATCTTTACTAACACAAGTTACCCTGTGTTACGTAGTAAAGTGTAAATCGAGTAGCGCGTATACCTTTGCAATTAAGCATCAGAACAACGATGGTGAGCATAGATCGATAACATCTAGTGTGTCCAAATTAAGCTAGTTGATCAATCAATCTTTGTTGCTAAAATAATTTTTATTCACACTGCGGTTTTTGCTCCAGTTTTGTCTATTTACAACTAGCTTATATAGGAATCCCCTATCTCACAGGAGTTCCGTTCCTATCGCTATCCTAGTATTGTGTGAATTGCAGTAGTTGAAGGCCCCTTGCTGCTAATGATCGGATCTTTTCTGGCTACTGCAGGGTAGCTGTGTTTATCATCAAATCACCCGTATACAGTATATTTTTACTTGCTGGTATCGAGTTTCTGTAATATTGCAAACACAACAGGGATCCCTGCGTCATCCACTCAACTAACTCATAAATGTTTGTGTGAGTATATGTACAGAAAGTCCTCAACCTACGAACACAATTGATTCTCTGAGGTTTTTCAGTAGCTGAATGGTTCGTGAGACGTTATGGTAGATTACAATCTATAATCGCCATTTTGGGTTATATTTATACCATTACTACTATAAATGCGAATTACTACTCTAAAGCACTCTGGAAAACAGGGATAAACGATCACACTAGTGATGATTGGTTTCCTTAACAGTTAACTAAATTGAGGGAAACAACACCTGTGATTCCCTTTTGAGGGAATAGACCAAACTAATTAAACCCTGCTTTTCCTGCTCTAGCCCTCCTCATCAGAAAAACAGAAATTATTATAGGTTTATTTTTAACCGTAATACAGATAACCAATTAAATAAATAATCAGAACTTTTGTTTTTCCTTAAACTTCAACAAAATTTCTAACCCCCTGCAGACAATTGTTATCCCTTTTCTTTTTCTTATCACCCAAATACTATATCCTTTTTTTCTTATAACCTGTTTCACCTGACCATGTTGTGATGTTTTCTGTAGCAGCTCTAACAGCGTTCAACATCCTATCTGTTACACTTACGTTGTTTTGAGTTACATCGTTCTTGATTATACGTTAGTCTTCAAAAAAAATACATGGGGCAAGCTTCCTGATGGCCTGGTGGAAGAAGCTGTTGCACAGTCGGCTGGTCCTGGCCTTCAGGCTTTTCAGTATCCTCCGTGAAGGCAGCAGGCTGAAGAGGTTGTGGGACGGGTGTGTGTGGTCATCCGCAATGCTTAGTGCTTTGTGAATGAGGCGGGTTCTGTAGATCAGCGGTCCTCAACCTTTTTTTGACACGGACTGTTTTCGTCTAAGAAAAATTTTGACCGACCCGCCTTCATTTTCTCAGTAATCGTTAATGACGTTGGGAGGGATGGAGTCTAATAATAAGTCACCACAGTGGTCTTATGTCAAATGCAGACATCAACAGACAATAAACAACCTTTCATAAATTGATAATCAACATCTCTGTAAATAAAAATATTTATTTTAGAGTGAAAATCCTTTTTAATAAGAAATAATTACTAGCTGGAATTCGTGGAAATTCCGCGATAAAACAATAATATCAGACTTCATACCAAACATATGAAAACAAATGTATTGGTATTTAAAACCAAGCTCACCCAATGTAGTCAAAAATCAACGTGGTGACGTAACGACTTTGTGATGGCAAATCATGGATTGCCCTGGGCGGGCATTGCGAAGCCATAGATGAATGTTAGCAGGCTAACTGGAGAAAGAAAGCTAACTAATCATGAGATTGGGAAAGGAGCTAACGTTAAAGGAAAAGGCACCTGTCAAAAGAGCAAGTGGAAAAGAAAGGAATTAACTGCTCAAGGAACCACCCGCAAAAATGAAATTCCGCAATGTAAGGACAATATTATTTACGGTAATTTAAACGTTTATGAACCCTCCACATACTGATATTAAACCACCTCATATATGTATTACCTTTTCCCACACTCTCATAGACTGTTTGCTTTTGTATTAAAGAAAACTTACTTTAATACACAGAAGTATGCTGTGTTACATGAGTCACGGAACGCAGCATACACACAGATGCTGTCAGCCAATAGCATGCGCGTTTGTATCTCTGAATGTTCAGAGTCTAAATTAGTCTAATAGATCTTGGACTGGAATAGAATGAGAATATGTAAGAGACACAGGCTGTGGCCAAGTTATTTGTCATCACTTTTAGAGCAACTGTCAGTTCTGACTATTTTTTTTCCTTTTTTTCTTTTTCAGATCAAGAACTGAGGAATGTCATTGACAAGCTAGCTCAGTTTGTTGCCCGGAATGGACCAGAGTTTGAAAAAATGACAATGGAAAAACAGAAGGACAACCCAAAGTTCTCCTTCCTCTTTGGGGGAGAATATTTCAGCTACTACAAGTGCAAGCTTTCTATGGAGCAGCAGCAGCGTATGTAGTTCAAAGGACAGTCTACCATATACTAATTTGAACAATCCATGCTTACATAGTGTTTCAATGTTTTAACTATATTTTTACTAGAATAGATGCCAGCTTGGCATTAATGAAAGCTAATCAAAGAAATTATAATCAATATACAAAATAAAGTTACAGACCACTAAATCTTTATAATCAGATAATGTGTTTTAACAAGTCATGATGTGCCCAATGTCAGCGCATTTGTTGTTTAATGGTATATTTGACTGGGATAGGTAAAAAATACACAGACTAACTGAATCAGCTGTGTCATGTTCGTGTCGTGTGGTAATATTACAGTGAACTTTACTTGATAAAATACGCCTTTTATAGTTAGCATTTGAAGTTCTCCTGGAAGTGGTAACCAGTCTTGTAACTCTGAACCAGCTGGGGTTTCAGCTTTGTCAGTTGTTGTTATGCATTGTATAAAGTGAAATGAGGAGTGATCATTGTTTCATAAGGTGTAGTGAGGAGTGATCACTGCTTATTCCTGACAGGCCTTTGGACAGCAGGATGAATTCTTCACACGTCACATATTTTCAGAGACTGTCTTTGTGCATCATTGAAGCATAACTTTATGTTGATTATCCAAACCAAGTATCTCTATCCTGTTTTTCCTGTTTATGACAAGGACACATCTATTCATCTACAATTGTCTATACAAAATAATGAATCATGTTGCCCATGTCTGATTAGTCACCTGTACGTTCGTTTGCATCTTTTGGTCTTCTTTTTAAGACTTTTCAAGATGATGAAGATGTTCAAGATGTTCTTGTCTTATTTGATTAGTCAGCTCTCAGCTAGCAAAACATCTGCTGCTTTGTCATTGTTTAAGAGGTTGTTTAACCGAGGCACACCTGTCACAGATGACCTTGCAAAAAAGTATCAGTAGCCAGAATGTCCATCAGGGGCCGACGGTCTTAATTTTCCATGAGCAGTGTTTTGTTTGACAAGTCATCTGTTGAGTGAACTCAAATGTCATGAGATTGGCTCTCTATTGCAAAAGGGTTACTTGCACCATATGAGCTGGAATTCAGGACATGTACTGAGTTCATCCTCACAACTTAGTTACAAAGTCTCCTTGTCAGACACAATGCATTTAATCCCTTATGGAATGCATTGATAGTTGATTCAACAGTTTATCTGCTGATGTATGTGCTATTCTTGAGTGAGTTCCTTTGCATCAGCCCAGCATCCATCCATCCATTTTCTTTTACCACTTTACCCGCTGTTGCGGGTCACGGAGAGCTGGAGCCTATCCCAGCCGGCTTAGGGCACGAGGTGGGGGAAATTCTGGGCATGACGCCAGTGCGCTGCAGAGCCACATAGAGATTAGACAACCACGCATGCTCACACTCATTCCTACGGACAATTTGGCATGGCCAATTAACCTGAAGCTCATGTTTTTGGAGGTGGGAGGAAGCCGAAGAACCTGGAGTGAAGTCACGCAAACACAGAGAGAACATGCAAACTCCGCACAGACCGGGACTTGAACCTGCAACCGCCTTGTTGTGCGGCGACAGCCCAAATTCCCTATAAAATCCAACAAGATATGTCATGAAAATGCATGCTATCTAGAATTTGGTATATTTTCAATATTCTTTTGGCAATGTCAAGTTGATGGTTTTTGTGAAAGTGTTCTGGCGTCTGTTATAAAAAGTTGCTGATCCCAAAAAATACGTAGAATCATTCACAGCCAGCTTTTGTATTTATAGAGAATTTTTGTGCCAAAAACAGTGTGAATTTCTGCTCATACTGTCACCCAACTTAAGAACGCACATCAAGCTGGGAAGAAGCGACACCTTATAGTTATCACAAAATGAAGCTTTGTCAGAAGAAAAAACACACACCAGCATACATTTTTGTCAGAGCCTAAGTTCTGTCAGTAATTTTGAGATTCAATGAGTAACGAGTAATCACTTGCCTTATCTTTTCTGCACATACCACTAGTACTAGCCTGCGTTATCATAAGATAATATATACTTTGTTAATAATAATAATAATAATATTAAAAATATTAGCAACAACGTTAACACAAATAATACCCTAGCATGGCAAGTATGCAGTTATCAATAAGTTGAACTCTGAATACATAGGACTTAATGATAAGCCATATCTAACCTTCAGACTGTGGTGGAACTCTATTTGATATGTTAGAACTGTTGTCCAGACCGATGGCATGTGGCAGAAATGACTTCCTGTACCTGTCCCTTTATCATCCATGATAAACAGTAAATTATCAGAGGTATGAAGCCTGAGACACACACACACACACACATTTGGGGCATTTGGAGCTACTCCGCTACAGTAGTGCCTTGACATACTGACATAACACTCTGTCCATATTTTTGTTTGAGATACAAGTGGAAATTCGATTGGTCGTGTTTCCGGACACCGCCACCAGTTAGCTGATGGATAAAACATCAGCTGAGGCCGAATCTCGTTCTTTCCCACGTGCTGTCCGTAAAGATGTAGCTCGGGTGTCTTGTGATTTGTGCGTTTCTTTTCATATTTAATCATCCATCCCTCCATTTTCTTCCGCTATAATTGTTTATGGATTAAAATGATTTTATTTATTTTATGGGGAAAATTTGTTTGACTTATGAGTTGTTGAACTTACAATCTCAGTCACAGAGCTGATTAAACACATATCTTTAGGTACTACAGTATTAATATCCCCACCACTGGTACTAGGTTTAGGTTGGGTAGCAGGATTCTGCAATGCACATGTTTTAACCTGAATGGCACATTTTGGTTGTTGTTTGTTAGTCTCAGTTGGGAAACTTTGCCAACTTGTCTCTTCTACTTTTCTTGGCTTGTCAGTTTGTGAATTGGCATGGGTAAAAACCATGGTCACAGTGATACTGTTTTGGTTTGCAAACATTGCTCACCAGTTTGAGTTGGTGGTTATGAAGTCCCAACTGTCCTGTCTGCTGAGGGAATTTACAGTCATGTTGTTTGTTGCTGTTGACGTCCCTCCCAGCTCCAACTACAACAGCTAGACAATGGATGAACTGTACCGGCACATCAATGAGACAGCTTACCCAGATGTTTTTCTCGTTTTGGCTGTGGAGTTCAGTCATGCAGACCCAGAGAGTGTACTTTCCAAACACTATCACTGTTATGCTAATGATAGCATACATACCGCTGGTCAGCAAACCAGAAGACTGGAATATGCTCAAGTAGGCTGCCTTCTGTAGCAAAACCAGAGACCTCTGGGAATACAGACTTTTACTGCCTACATACCACAGTGCATTGAAGATGTTACTATAACTGTTCACTGTCAGCTTTGAACATCATCTGGGGACAAACTGTCCTGTGGCACATTGCCTCAGCGACAGCAGAGACACTTAGTTTGTGGTGAGGCATACAGACCATTATGGACTCAGCCCACATTGCAGACCCAAACATCCCCACTCCTCTGCTGAATGACTTCTTCGCTTGCTTTCAGGCACATAACAGCACCCCTGCACAGAATACCTGAGCTACTCCTGTAGACCAGGTGCCTCTTCAAATCTTTGTTGCTGCTCAATGCAATTCTTTCACATGGAGTGTGAGTCACAACAGATGCTTTGATTTTACATGTTTCAGGGTAGAAAACACAGACTCGCAAATGTATGTTGACCCAAACATTGACAATAACTTAAACACAGCCCGTTTTACACTGTGGTATTTTTCTATTGGCACACTTTTCCAGGACTCAGTGGTCCCTTTCTTTACAGAAGGTCTCGGTTGGTCCTCATCACAAAGATTGATCATCTGCAACTCAGCTGCAGCCTCATCTGTGACTAGCAGGGCTTTTGAACAGCCCTCTCTGCATTAAATGGGTCAACAAGGAACGTAATCTGTTGCCTTTTCAGTTGTAGATCACTGAGCCAGTTGTGTCCCTCCTGATTCAAATGACTACATGACAAGTACTTTGAAAGGCTTTTCATATAGTATATAATTCCGTGGACTTAAGCAGAGTGCATACCCAGCATGCTTCCTCCCTAAGCATCAGCAGTGTAGCTGTGGAGTGGGTGAGAAGCAAAGTCTTGAGTGTATTGGTCACAGAGAACATGTCAACCACCAGCACCGCATCACCAGCCAGAAAAGCTTAACCGTGACTACTTCCACAGCAACCTAAGAAGAGCCACTCTGTATTCCACTTTAAAAATTTTATGCGGTGCGTGCACACGCAGCGGCTCCTCTCTCCTGCTAGAGTGGTTCTTTCATGTTTTTTTCCAACCTGTGGTGAAACGAGTATGACTATGTATGTGATTGCCCTTTATATTGTCTTTCGTTTTATATATTATTAGGGCTGTCAGTGTAACGCTTTAATTAGATTAATTATGCTGCAATTTAACGCGCTATAAAAATTAACGCAATTAATCGTGAGTGGCAAGTCAATGCGCAAGCATTTTAAGTTTGGCCCATGGAGGGACCCGTAGGCTGCAGTGACGTCACTTCATATCTGCGCCACTAGTCAAAAGCAGGGTGACTGACAACAGAGATGGACGCTACGCAGGAGAGCGAGGCAAGCCCACTCTGACCTTTGGGCGGAAAGTTTATTTATAAAAAGAACAAAGACGGAACTATCAACAAAAACGCAGTGATTTGTACCTTTTGTAAAAGAGAATCATATCACCGAAGCAGCTCCAGCCTAACGTGTCATTTAAATGCAAAACATGTCAAGAACACAGAGTTGTCTGTTGTCAGTTCCTGTAATGTTAGCTTACCCTTTTAAAGGAAATGCCTGTTGGCATCTTACTACTGATATTGCCTTATTTAGAGCAGTGTTTTCTACCTTTTTTGAGCCTTTTTTGAGCCAATTTCTTTCATTGAAAAAATCCCGCGGCACACCACCAGCTGAAAATATGAAAAAAAAGTTGACAATTTAATCTTTTTTTAAAAGCCTTATATTATAACGTCTTGAATAGGAATCAAATACACACAAAGAAAAAAGTATTTTATAATCTTTCATATTTATACTCACTCAGTGGATCAACACAGAGCTGATATCCTGGCAGGAATCAATGAAAGACACATGAAGCTCTTCCTCCACAGCTCTCAGTCTTTCTCTGATCTTAGTTTTTACAGTAGTCAGGCTTGAAAAGCTCACCTCACACAGGTATGTTGTGGAAAATGGGAGCAATGTCAGAATAGCCTTGTTAAGCATGTCCACTTATATCAGTAGACTCATCAAGTTGCAACACAAATTTATTACCGATACGGATCTTGTCCAAAACCACACTTTCAATGTCTGCAGACATATCATCAATACGTTTGGAAACTGTGTTATCTGAGAGAGGGACTTTTTTGATGTAGCCACAAGTTCAGCGACGTGCTAGCTACTAGCTAGCTGTAAGGGCTCTCTCATTTACCTTTGCAGTGTTTCTCATGACAGTTGCTTGTTTCTCCGTGTGTTCCCGCAGGCGAACAAAATACTCCACATTTTTGTTTTGAAGTGAAGAGTGTTTCGTTTGGAGATGGCGTTTAAGCTGACTGTTTAGCACTGTGGGAGAGCTTTTCTCCACACACCAAGCACAACGGAGTCGGTGCTGTTGCATCTCCGGTAAAAGTAAATCCAAATGAAAGATAGGTTTTGTTGTATTGCCTCCCGCCAGAAACTTTGCTGGATGTCTTTGCTTTCTTATGACCTCCACTCATACTAGGGCCTTCATCTGGGTCTGGGTTTTGTCCAGGGTCCAGTTCAGAGTCAGCATTCTTACTCTTCAAAAACTTATCTATCACTTTCACCGTCATGCTGCTATCCACCTGCATCCATGTCGCTGCATCCATGCATCACTAATTCGCTTGTCTCCAAGCACAAGGCAATTAGCTACCTGCTGCTGCTGCCGCCTACTGGTATGGAAGAGTACTACATGATTACTCTGCCAGGCGCTAGACCGCACATGCACACAAATTGGATAATTTTCCACGGCACACCTGACAATATCTCGCGGCACGCTACAGTGGTTGAAAAACATTGATTTAGAGGCATGTTATACTATTCATTTTGAATTGCTGCATTGAGTCAGCTTTAGTATTCATTTTGATTGAGAGTCTGCTTTTGTGCCTCTGACTTTATCTCCAAAACCTCCAACATGTGCTTTCCCTCTGATGTACTCATTCCTGATCCTATCCTTCCTGGTCACTCTCAAAGAGAACCTCAGCATCTTCATCTCTGCTACCTCCAGCTCTGCCTCCTGTCTTTTTCTCAGTGACACTGTCTCCAGATCAAACAACATCGCTGGTCTCACCACAGTTTTGTACACCTTTCCTTTCGTTTTAGCTGAAACTCTTCTATCTATCACACATTCTATCACACATCACACCTGACACTTTTCTCCACTCATTCCATCCTGCTTTTCACCTCTTTTCCACATTCTCCATTGCTCTGGACTGTTGACCCTAAGTACTTAAAATCCTCCACCTTCTTGATCCCTTCTCCCTGTAACCTCAAATTAAACATCAAATTATAATTCACGGTGACCAGATTTGCTCTGTTTACTAATTTAACTATAATTATGCATTTAGTCATAGTTTTAACTCAAAAGGCAATTTTAACTCAACTTTTAACAGTTGCTACGGTTACAAGTTTATGCTCCTTGAATTACAGGGAGTTGACTCACAGCCTGGTCGTGAAATCTCAGTGTTGTGTGGGGTTGCATGGAATTCTTCTGTCAGTCTTGTTCCACTGAAATGTGTGCTTTTCTCCATTTAGATCCCTCTACCCACGATGGGGAGGAGTGTAAATCTGAAGGTATTTATTCGGAACCAGATTTTACAGAGAAATTCAAAATTTTATTTAAATTCAAATGTCATTTCACTTTTGCATAATTTTGTTGGACTTATTCACACCAAAAGTGGTTTGTTTGTTTTCATTGATATATTCATTGCTTCTCTTTTATGTTTGTGTCTTTTTCAAGTTTTGAGTTTTCAGAGAAGATTTTTCTTTTTTGATGTTTTTGGAAAATGTCTTTGAGAGTGTTCGTATCATCACTCAAGTGCAGTTTATGTATTCATAGTACTTAATTTAATTTAAGAAAAATGCATACTGCCAGTGCAGTATGCACAAGAAAAATGCATACTGCACATTTTACTTGTGCAAACACACTCTTTGGTATTTGATGAGTTATGCAGTCCTTGTAACATTGTACTAATAATAGGAACTCACAATCAGCCAGCTACAATACAGTATTTTTGATCACATCAGAAACTGAAACTACAACAACTAGAATAAAAGTGTAATATATAAATTCAATACTGATGATAATGAAATATGATTCTTTTTTAAAGTTTAAGTTTAATTGAGGTTAGGTTTAGGCTTCAAGAATATGACACCTTGCCATGCAGTACATGTTTATTGCTGTCAGCTCTACATTTTTCTATCGTGGTCAAAATAAGATCCTAAGATCAACAAACATTTCAAAGTAAAAGGCCAGTGTTTTAATAAATGGGTCAGTTTAAAAACTGATTTTTGCAAATGAATGGTTAGGGTTTGGTTATAAGATGGTAAAGGCCAGTATTGTTGGTGGTTCCATAGGGACAACCCTTTGAGTATGAAAGGTGTTTAATTACCATTAAGCTTTCTTGACCTCAAATTTAATTTTCAGTCAATGCTTTATGATTTTTTTTATGTTTTTAAAAGTTGTTGGTAGCACAGTGAAGCTGGAAAATTGATTCATTTGTTCATAGTGTGGTCTGTCCATAATTTAATGGTGTACTATGTGTGTTCTATATTTGCAAACCTTGATCCAAGATGTGATTTCTGAAGTTGTCATTTTTCAGTTGCTCTTCCTGCTTGCATGTCTTAAAATTTTTGCTTCCCACTCTGGGTTGTTCCTGCAAATTCCATGTGTTCGCATCAGCTTAGTATTGTGTAAACAACAAAATATTTGCTTGTACTTGATAGAAGATGGAATCCATATTTGTCTTTTGGCTATTATTTTGCTAGATTTCAACAGTTGTACAGCTCAGCTCCCAATTCCACACTTCAGTATTTCAGTTTTCTTGTTGCTGTATTTTCAGAAATGTACAACCCGGGAAGCAAAGATGTGGTTGATGTTCCTCCTCCACCAGTACCGATGATTGTCCCTCCTCCAATTCCTGCAACTGCTGCACCACCTATTGATGAGCTCATCCAACAGAGTCAGTGGAATCTTCAACAGCAGGAGCAGCATATGCACACACTCAGACAGGTATGGCACAAAACTTGTTTCTGAATCTGTCTCTATTCCTCTTTTAGGGTTATTCCAGCTATCAGTCATTTTCAATTTTTAACAATTTTTAAAAAATCTTTAATTCTCTTTGAGTCCAATGTGGTTGTGTGTGTGTGTGTGTGTGTGTGTGTGTGTGTCTGCGTCTGCGCGCCCGTGCGTGAGCGCATGAGATTAAACATAATTATTTTCTTATATTTTCACTTCTTACCCACAGTATACTGTTTTCTTTGCAAAGTTCATAATAAAAACACAAAATGAAGTAATTTGGGGCGGCAGTGGCCTCAGTGGTAGAGCAGACGTCTCGAAGACAGATCACCCAGCCATCGGTGGTTCGAGTCCTGCTCCCATGAGGGTGGGAGGTGTCAGCTCACCTCCCAGCCACTGCCGAGGCACCCTTGAGCAAGTCACCATCCCCCCTACAAGCTGCTCAATTGGGGCTCACCCTTGAAAGTCGCTGCCCGTCACTCTTGCCCCCCCATGTGCTTTTTGATGATGTGTGGCGTTGGCCCAGTGGAGTGGGTGGCGGAGCGAGTCACCCAAAAAAAACACCTGGAGGTGAGCTGACAGTGGGAGGTGTCAGCTCACCTCCGGAGCACTGCCGAGGTGCCCTGGAGCAAGGCGCTGGCCCCCTTAAAAGTTGCTCATTTGGGTGCACCTCGAAGGAGCTGCCCGCCACTTTACCTCCTCTGCATGCGTACAGGCCCCTTGTGTGTGTGTTTGTGTTCAGGGCCTGTACACACATATATACAGTATATGCATGATTTCAACTAGAGTGTGCCACAAATTTCCCTGTGGGGATTAAAATCAGTATATAACATTTAAAAACACAATTGAAAAATTTAATTAAAAACAATGTTTGACTAATACACAATGTTTTAGTCTCCCAATATTCAAGGAAGCATGGTGAGGAGATTGGCGCAACAATATATTGTATTTATAACATTTTTTTTCCTCTATGTAGGAACAGGTGACTGCAGCCATTGCTCTGGCGATGGAGCAGCAGACACAAAAACTGTTACTGGAAACTCAGTTGGACATCACAGAATTGGACAGCCTGCTTCAGCCCATCATAGACACCTGTACCAAGGATGCCATCTCTGTAAGTCTGCTTTGGTGGAAATTTTGTGATGGATACTTCTGCATAGGAATGTGAAAAAGTAAAAGGTACATACATTTGTAAAGTGTGTACCTTTACAAAATTTAATGAAACAACATAACAAAGTTAAACATGAAACAAACACACATAAGTAAATTCAAAATACACCTTTTAAAGGGGTCCTATTATGAAGGACACATTCTGTCAGGTCTCTGCATATACGTAGTTGTCCACCCTAACCCTACCAAATCCTAGAATCTGGAAAACAAACGCTTCCTGCATCAATAGATAAACAGTAGTCCCTTGCTTGCTCGCGCTTCATGATGCACGGCCTCACTACATTGTGGATATTTAGTAGGTAGTCACGTGATACCGTATACCATATTAAAAAGATGAAAATGTGTGCATGCATGCGTCCACGTAAGGCGTATTCACAGTGACAAATCTATCAGTTGGCCTGACGACAGCTGGTGACAAATTGTCCTGGGCATCACAAAGGGCTGCCCATTGCCTCAGTGACAGCAAAGACATTTGTAGTGAGGCACAAGCCCATATTGTGGACCCAAACATCCCCACTCCTCTGCTGAATGACGACTTCGCTTGCTTTGAGGCATACAACAGCGCTCCTGCACAGAATACCTGAGCTACTCCTGGAGACCGGATGCCTCCTGTATGTTCAATTGACCTAAACCCTGCATATAAAATAATGCAGGCAGAGGAATCAAGAGGTGAATTTATCACTCAATCCCAGCCTTGAGAGACAAAGGGTGGTGGCGGACGGACACACGGACACACGGACACACACACACACACACACACACACACACACACACACACACACACACACACACACACACACACACACACACACACACACACACACACACACAAACACACACACACACACAGCAGTTATAGAGTTTGGTTCAGGTTCTGCTGTAGTTGGAATAATAACATATTTAGTTCAGGACGGTGAATATTTTTCATATTGATGATTCAGGGATGGAGAAAATTTCACATGTATTGAATTATACTCTGTTCTTACAGGTTGTCTTTCTTTTATTGTACATACAGTCTGAAGATCAATCACAATTTAATTATAAGTGATACAGTAATCCCTCACTTGTTCGCGCTTCAAGATGCATCGCATATTTTTAGTAGCTAGTCATGTGATACTGTACGTGCATGCTATTGGCTGACAGCGTCCAGAAGTATGCTGCGTTCCGAGATTCATGGAACGCAACATACGTCCGTGAAAAACAAAAGGGCTTTAAACAATCTTAGACTGTGGGAAAGGGTAATACAGGTATAAGGTGGATTAGTATCAATATGGGGAGGGTTCACATTTAAATTACCATAAATAATAAAATAAATAGTTTGCACTATCGCGGAATTTTGTTTTTCACGGGTGGTCCTGGAACGAATTAACTTCGAGTAACAAGGGATTACTGTACATAGAAATGTGAATGTGTTTGTCATCCTCCCAGGCTGGTAAGAACTGGATGTTCAACAATGCCAAGACTCCACAACACTGTGAACTGATGACATCACATCTTCGCAACCGCATCACTGCTGATGGAGCACATTTTGAGCTCCGCCTGCATCTTATCTACTTAACCAATGACGTTCTTCATCACTGGTGAAGTTGGACAAATATACTTATACACTTTATATATATATACACTTTATGGCTTAGATTAGCTTTCCAGGGTGTTTTCAATGGGTCGTATTCATAACCTAATTAACACAGACTGTGAGTACAAGAACACATAAGCATTAAAACTACTAAAACCACTTCCTGTCTGTTGCTGTTCATCAAGTGGCTATATTTGATGTGCTTTTGCTGCATGTCTCATACAGTTGAGGCAGAGCCTTTGGTTTCTCAAACTCCTTTTCATCATACCTGTGACAATTAAAAGTACTTCCACCTCTTTACAAAATTGACAAATACTATCTTTGTTTTCTTAACTGACTGAGTGTTTATACTATCAAAAATAGGGATAAACTCCCAAAAGGTAGCACATCTAAAAAATTAATAAAGAGAGGACAAAGTACTTACATTTCCACTTATTTTATTTTGGCGCACACCAAAAAATGAACGCTTACGCGTTTCGGCTATGAGCCTTCATCAGAGCCCTCATAGCTCATAGCTGAAACGCGTAAGCGTTCATTTTTTGGTGTGCGCCAAAATAAAATAAGTGGAAATGTAAGTACTTTGTCCTCTCTTTATTAATTTTTTAGATGTGCTACCTTTTGGGAGTTTATCCCCATTTTTGATAGTTAATCATTTGGTCTAGCACTCTTTAGTAAAAACACTTAGTTGATGCGCAACCTCTTTTTTTCTTATCTAGTGAGTCTTTATACTGTACATATATTGGCAGCTATTTTTTATTTTTTTTAGACATTGCAAAAGAAAGTATCATGTACAGTAAAGGAATCACATTGTGTGGGTAGTGAATATTCTGATAGAGATTTAAAATCAATCTTTATTGATCGTTCATTCCTGTTTATTTTGTCTATTGTGAGCTGTCAGTATTTTTTTATTTTGAAAGTTGACACGAAAAATAAGAGCATGTAGATCATAAGGTATCTACTGTAAAACTTTATTCAGTAGTATTAGAATAGCATGTATGCAAAACTCTACATAAGCATGATGCAGATCTGAAAGTGGTCTCAGTATCAAGTATCTGAATTTGTTGAAGGGAAAAGGTCAGAAAAGTCAGATTATTTAGTTTCTGCCTTGGTGTTATCATTTAACAGATCATGGAAGAGCTCATTTGGACAAACACTTTTTGTGGCGAGATTTGGTGAGAAGAAAACCATTAAGCATTATTCTGTATGTGTTTGTAATATGGCGTGCATTTTTAATTTCTCAGCCAGCGCAAACAGCAAAAGGATTTGTTGGCAGCGATACAGAAGGTTGTGGTTCCCATCTACTGCACCAGCTTTCTGGCAGTCGAGGAAGAGAAGCAACAGAAGATCACAAGGGTAAGCTTTCATTTTCAAAATAGCTAAATGCTGGATTCAGATCAGATTGAAACTACCAGAAGGAAGGATGTGGTGTCCATTTTTAGGATCATTGAGGTTTCAGGGAGCATTTGGTTCTTATCTGTAACTTAACCAAACAACGAAATTTATGCAAGAATAATTGTAATTAAAGCTGCAAGCAGTATTGAAGGAGCTCAGGAGTTGGATTGAAGTTTTGTAATTTTCTGTTATAATGTATGTTCATTGTGTAACACCTGTCTATCTTCTTCGAGTGTATGAGGTGAAGACCACCCTTTCAATATTTAATAAATGGGGGCGGCAGTGGCTCAGTGGTAAAGCAGGCGGTAGAGCGGGTCGTCCTATGATTCAAGATCGGCGGTTCGATTCCCTCTCCCGCCGGAAAAAATACCCAAAGGTGAGCTGACAGTGGGAGGTGTCAGCTGACCCCCGGAGCACTGCCAAGGCACCCTTGAGCAAGATGCCATCCCCTTTACAAATTGCTCAATTGAGGCGCACCAAGAAGGAGCTGCCTGCCACTCTACCTCCCTTGCATGCCCACAGGCCCCCTTGTGTGTGGTTGTGTGTATTACAGGGGCCTGTACACAGTAATATGCATGCGTGTGATTGATTAACTGACAAAAACTAGAGTGTGCGTTCTTAATTTCCCTTCGGGGATTATAACAGTGTATAAAATTAAAATAAAAAAATTAAAATATACTGCATATTTCTAATTCAAGTCTTTCTTCCTGTTGCCAGTAGGTGTTGCTATTACTGTAACTGAATATTATCACATTATCAATCAACCATTAAGTCTGTGGTTCCCAAACTTTCCCTGTGCCCCCCCTCGCCCCCTTTGGTATACAGTACATGAACATTTGAAAAAAAGGAGAACATACATACGTACGCAGTTTATTTCACAAACTGTATTTAATATAAACCTCAACCTTTTCTGAAAAAATAAACAGC
The DNA here is from genome assembly GCA_013358685.1 of Antennarius maculatus. Taxonomy (NCBI): domain Eukaryota; kingdom Metazoa; phylum Chordata; class Actinopteri; order Lophiiformes; family Antennariidae; genus Antennarius; species Antennarius maculatus. Next base: position 3,626,362 of record CM023610.1, on the reverse strand, counting down.
AGTAAACTTCAACTTGAGAAATGAGAAATAAACAAAATAACAAACCACTTTTACAGGATAATTATTTTGATTATAACTTTTTCATGTACCTTAACTTATTAGCTGCCAGCACTTTGCAGCCATTGATGTTCTTCTTTCTTCGACGCTCCGGACATTTATCGGTGTTTTGTTCTTGACCGATTGCAAGATGCTTCACCGTGTTTGCTCAAGGCTGAGCTCTGACATACGCAAACTTTGTAGCATTGTAAGCTGCCATAACTTCTCCATCTCCCTCTGATTTTCCATTCTGTTTAACTGGATCAGCCATCATTACACTAAATTTCGTGATAAGAAGCCTGACTTTCATTGACAAGCTCCGCTAGACTGTCTCCCAGTCTTCCTTGTTGAAAAACGTCATTGACGTCTATAGACATCACTGAAAGTGTGTTGAGTGTAATTTTCTTTTTTAATATTCAAAGTTGCAATCCATTTTAAAGGTAAAGCCTCTATGCAAAAATAGGCTTTAAAAAAAGGAACTCCTTGAGAGAAAAAAATTGATTGTGCAGAAATTGCACCTTGAATCCTTTACAACTTTTCAGTGTTTTGGTGTGAGCCTGCTTCATGCTGCAGATCTGATCAAAGCTGGGTTGCAATTTTGAGATTGCCACTTTTTCATTTTCGTTGTCCAGGCATGATCTGTATTTTGTTTTGATTGAGGCCACAGCAGAAAATTCTATCTTGCATAGGTACGATGTGGAAGAAGGAAGAAGTATGGCCAGGGCTCTCCTAGCTAGCAGTGGGTAGCCTCCAATCCAAAATGCAGTCATTGTCTTTGACTGAAACTGCAGTCCCAATGTTGAATCAGTGGTGACATCAATGACCTGTTCTTTCTCCGATGTGCTGAAGTTGGGGTGTGGTGTTGCATTGAAGGCGTGACGAATCCAGTCATGTTCTCTGGGATCCTGCATCAGGAAATATTTCTAGAAATGTGTCTGAAGGGCTGTATGTACTTCCATGCATGGGTTCTGCGGTTTACTGTCTTGTAGAAATGATTTCATTCGCTTTAGCCACATGTCCAGTATTCTGATGAATGATGTGATTTTATCTAGAGTATGGGCCAAAAGTTTGGACATACCTTCTTACTTAATGTGTGAAAAAGATGTGAAGTCTGTTATATTAACATGTACGGAAAAGTAAATAAATGAATAAATAGTGCCACCGTGCCCACTCTGCATTTTAATTTGACAGTTATATCCCCAATAAAGAAATATAATACTAATCTTGTCCGTTCATGCGTAACATGGAATTAGCTCTTCAGAATTAATTGAACTGTCTTTTGAAGTCACTAACTACAAATTTAAAGTGTCCCTTTGAGCGTGTTGTATGATTTGTTTTAGAAATGTTGAAAGATTACCTTACTGTCTTTGGTTATAAACAATATCCCCAAGTCTAAAGTTGTTCTCTATGAATCCCATCCCCCTTTTTCTTCCCAGTTGTTGCAGCTTTGGGAGAAGAATGGATATTTTGATGAGGAAACCATTCAACAACTCCAGAATCCAGCACTGGGCCTTGGCCAGTACCAAGTGAGTGAAATAAGACTTGCTGTGGTGTATGTCCACTTTTAATAATTTCCTAATAACTTACTAAAGAACTGAGAACTGACCTATAACACTAACAAGTTTATTTTCAGAATATGTTTTTTATCAGATGCTGGTTACTTTCACCCATGTTGTTGATTACATTGTACTACACCTAACACCAGTGTTCATCCATTCATACAGAGATTACCAGTTGTATCAGGTCTGATATTAGGAATATTCAGTTATTCCTACACCAATGAAATATCCATTGGGGTTCTTGCTCTAAGGCATATATAAAGAAGAAGAAAGTCCACTTTCATAATCTCCTACGGGGAAACTGGGAAATTGTCTTTACATTCCTCACACTTTGTACAGTTACATGCATATATATGTGTTACATCATGCGTACCTACATACATACTGTACATACATTGTTGTGTACAGGCCCCTGAAACAACACACAAGGGGCCTGTAGGCATGCAATTAGTACACAGTGAAATCAGTGTAGTACATTGATTTCCTTGTGAAACAAAACAAACTTTTTGATATTTTCTGAAAAAGGTTATACCATACATAGGTCTTATTGTTGTAACTCCAATTAAGGCTTTACAGTCACCGGCAGTTACTGGTACGGTCTGATGGGGTCTGAAATAAATACCCCAATGTATCAATCAAGCTTAATCTTCTCTCTGTTCTTCATAACTTTGCTAGTTGGGTGATTTCAATTGTTTTGTCCATGTGCTTACAGTCAAAATGGCCTATAAGAAGCTGTGTCAGACTTGTTTCAGCTTGGTGTCCTCATCACGTACATTTAATCAGTGCTTAATTAGTGAGAGGTGACATTTTTTCATGAAGTTATGTAAGGCATGTGTTCTGCATGTGTTCCGGTTTGGGGAATAAATAGTTTTAAGCGGGTTTTCTGACTTGGGCCTGTATTCATGGGAATTTACCAAGATGTTTCAGATTATTTCAAAACAACTTCATCGTTTGCGATCAATATCGGTCAACCATGGTGAATTCTATTTTGCTAATATTGACCTACTAAATTGGTGTATGGTTTCACAGTGGTATCTGTGTCCTTGGCATGGAGTTATTTAACTAACAAGAATGACATAAAATGTATTCTATAACTTTTCTGCTTTTCTCGTCGTGAAATGTATCATTGTTTGAGGATCTTAAATAATTCATTCTTCTTTACTTTTTCTATACCCTCTTGCCCTTTTTCAGGCATCTCTGATAACGGAGTATGCTGCCGTGGTGCAGCCAATTCAGCTGGCCTTCCAGCAACAAATTCAAGTTTTGAAGAACCAGCACGAAGAGTTTGTCACCAGTCTGAAACAGCCACAACCTGCACCTGTAGCGCAGTTAGCTCCCCCTGCTGAACCAGAAAAGGTTTTAACTATGACCCCACAAGCTGGTGAGAAGACTTGATGAAATCAGAGACAGCCCTATGCAGTGCATGAAACCAGATTTATTGTTTCTGTGACAACACCACCAAATTGTGAAGTTACAGTTCATCATCAATTCATTGGCTGCGAGCGCTTTGTAGCAATTAGTCTCCTTTGGTGGACTTTTTCCGATGCTCTGGACATTTATCTGTGTTATCTTTCTGTTCTTGACCGAAAGCAAGATACTTTGCTCAGAGCAACACTGTTCACTTGTGGGTAAACTCTGACAAGTGCAAATTTTGTAGCATTGTAAGCTGCTACAGCTTCTCCATCCGTCTGTGATTCACCATCCTCTCTTCTGTAACTGGATCAGTCGTCAAGATACTATATTCATGATTAGAAGCATGATTTTGACTCACAAGCTCTGCCAGACTGTCCCCTAGCCTTCAGTGTCAAAAACGTAATTGACCTCTATAGACATCATTGTGAGACTTAATAAAATTAAGTTAATAAAAAGCGCATTTATGTCAAATTTTAAACTCACCATTTAAGAAAACAGAATAGTTCCAACATATTTTGATTGTCGCCAATGTTTTCAGCATGTCTTACATTTCAATGTAAGACATTTATGTATGTGACTGTGACCTGCTTTGCATTGACGTTAAATGCTTTAACATTGCCTTTCTATGCAGGCGATGCCAAGCAACCAATTCCTGCACCTGATGCAGCTTCATCAAGACCACAGGACCCCAGCAACTCCAGTGGCCCCACAGACATCCCCTCCAATAAACCTGCTTGGTTTGACCCCCAGCACATGGCTTCCTGGAACCCTAACCAGCCGGTAAAGAATTTGTGGGACTCTGCTTGTTTGTTCATACATTTTTTGTACATTGTCACAAAGCACATTTGATTGATTCAGAAGAGATAGTGGCTCATCATCAGGGTTGATGAGCCAATTAATCAACCCTCCAATTGTTAATTAATTGAAGGATTGAACCGTCCGTCAACAACATGTCACATGTCCTTGACACATCAACAACTTTTGAGAAGTTGACTTTTAAAACGGGCGGCACGGTGGCGCCGCAGCAGTGGGTAGCGCTGTCGCCTCACAACACGGCGGACCCGGGTTCGAGTCCCGCTCTGTGCGGAGTTCGCTTGCTCTCCCCGTGTCTGCGTGGGTTCTCTCCGGGTTCTCCGGCTTCCTCCCACCTCCAAAAGCATACGCTTTAGGTTGGCCGGTCCCAAATTGACCGTAGGAGTGAATGTGTGTGTGAGTGGTTGTTTGTCTCTGTGTGGCTCTGCAGTACACTGGCGTCGTGCCCGGAGTGTCCCCCGCCTCACGCCCTGAGACTGCCGGGATAGGCACAGGCTCCCCCGCGACCCGCGTCAGCGGATTAAGCGGGTTCAGATAATGACTGACTGACTTTTAAAACAACAATGCACATTAATTTATGTATGAATTTTCCTCTGATTTAACATGAGTCTCAAAGCGGGGGTTGGGGGGAGGTCATCTACATAAAATCACATTATACTCAGCCTCAAAACAGGCATTGCCTCTGACTGTGATGATATAACAAAGTGATGACGACCCAATTCCCAGGCAAAGAGTCTAGCTCTAGGGACATGGAATGTCATCTCACTGGGGGGAAAGGAGCCAGAGCTTGTGAGGGAGGTTGAGAGGTAACGACTAGATATAGTCGGGCTCACCTCCACCCACAGCGTGGGCTCTGGAACCCAAACCCTTGAGAGGGGCTGGACTCTCCACTTTTCTGGTGTTACCCAATGTGAGGGGTGGCGGTCGGGTGTAGGTTTGCTTATAGCCCCACAACTCAGCCGTCATATGTGGGAGTTCACCCCAGTGAAGGAGAGGGTGTCCCCTCGATGTCCACCCCGGTGTCCCCTGCGCCTTCGGGTTGGGGACAGGTGTCTCACTGTTGTTTTGGCCTACTGGCCAAACAGCAGTATGGAATACCCGGCCTTCTTGGAGTCCCTGGGAGGGGTACTGAATAGTGCTCCAACTGGGGACTCCATTGTTCTCCTTAGGGACTTCAACACTCATGTGGGCAATGATAGTGAGACCTGGGAAGGGCTGATTGGGATTAACGGCCTCCCCGATCTGACCACGAGTGCTGTTCTGTTATTGGACTTCTGTGCTAGTCACAGTTCGTCTATAACGAACACCTTGTTCAACCACAGGGATGTCTGTAAGTGCACATGGCACAGGAAACCCTAGGCTGGAGGTCGATGATAGACTTCTGACTGCGTGTGTTGGACACTCGAGTGAAGACAGGGGCAAAGCTGTCAACCGCTCACCACCTGGTGCTAAGCTGGATCCACTGGCAGAGCAGGGGGCCAGACAGCCTCGGCAGGCCCAAACGTGTTTTAAGAGGCTGTTGGGAACATCTGGCAGAACCCTCTGTCAGTGAGGTCTTCAACTCCCACCTCCGGGAGAGCTTCTCACAGATTCCGCAGGAGGCTGGGGACATTGAGTCAGAGTGGACCATGTTCTCTGCCTCCATTGTCCATTGGCTGCTCAGAGCTGTGGTCGCAAGATCTCTGGTGCCCCAAACTCGGTGGTGGACACTGGAAGTAAGGGATGCCGTCAAGCTGAAGAAGGAGTCCTATCAAATCTTGTTAAATTGTATGACTCTGGAGGCAGCTGGTCGGTACAGGCAGGCTAGGCGTACTGCAGCTCGAGTAGTCACGGAGGCAAACACTTGGGTCTGGGAGGAGTTCGGGGAAGCCATGGAGGAGGACTATCGGTCAGCCTCGAAGTTCTGGCAAAACATTCGGCACTTCAGGAGGGGAAAGCAGTGCACAGCCAACACTGTTTACAGTAGAGGAGGAGAGCTGCTGACCTCGACTGAGGATATTGTCGGGCGGTGGAAAGAATACTTCGAGGATCTCCTCAATCCCGCTACCATGTCTCACACGGAGGAAGCAGAGACTGAGGTCTCAGAGGTGGACTTGTCCATTATCCAAGCTGAACTCACCGAGGTGGTTGCCAAAGTCCTTGGCGGCAAAGCACCGGGGTTGGATGAGATTCGCCCTGAGTACCTCAAGTCTCTGGATGTGCAGGGACCGTCATGGTTGACAAGTCTCTGTAACATTGCATAGGAGTTGGGGACAGTACCTCTGGACTGGCAGACCGGGGCAGTGGTCCCTCTTTTCAAAAAGGGGGACTGGAGGGTGTGTTCCAACTATAGAGGGATCACACTCCTCAGCCAACCGGGGAAAGTCTATTTATGGGCACTGGAGAGGAGGATCAGATCTATAGTCGAACTGCAGATTCAAGAGGAGCAATGCAGTTTTCGTCCCGGTCACAGAACATTGGACCAGCTCTATGATCTCAACTGAGTGCTTTTTGCAGAAGATGTTGTCCTGTTGTTCCTCATCAAACCTGGACTTTCAACGTGCATTAGAACGGTTTGCAGCTGAGTGGGATGCAAGTGGGATGAGGATCAGCACCTCCAAATCCAAGGCCATGGTTCTTGACCGGAAAAGGATTGTGTGCCCTCTCCAGGTCGGTGGAGAGTCTTTGCCCCAAGTGGCAGAGCTCAACTATCTTGGGGTCTTGTTCACGAGTGATGGAAGGATGGAACGTGAGATTGACAGACGGATCGGTGCAACTTCCGCAGTGATGCGGTCGCTGTATAGATCTGTCGTGGTGAAGAAGGAGCTGAGTCATAAGGCGAGCTCTCGATTTACCGATCAATCTGGGTCATGAACGAAAGGACAAGAACCCGGATACAAGCAGCTGAAATGAATTTCCTCCGTAGAGTGGCCCTTAGAGATAGGGTGAGGAGCTTAGTCGCCAGGGAGGAGCTCGCAGTAGAGCCGCTGCTCCTCCGCCTCGAGCGGAGCCGGCTGAGGTGGCTCGAGCATCTGTTTTTGGATGCCTCCTGGACGCCTCCCTTGGGAGGTGTTCCGGGCATGTCATACCGGGAGGAGACCTCGGGAAAGACCTATGACACGCTGGAGGGACTATATCTCTTGGCTGGCCTGGAATGCCATGAGATACCCCCGAGGAGCTGGAGGAGGTGTCTGGGGAGAGGGAAGTATGGGCATCCCTCCTGAGACTGTTGCCCCCACAACCTGGCCCTGGATAAGCTGTTGAAGATGGAGGGATGGATGGTGATCTCTTGTCCTCTACTATTTGTTGTTAATAGTTTGTTTCAGTTTGGGAGGCATTGTTTCCTCAAAGCAAGACTGTTCAGATCCACTTGAGAACATAGGACTTCCTGCTTGTTTGCATGTTATCCCAGTGTCTGCAGGGGTTCCCTCCGAGTTCTCCAACAAAAACATGTAGAGGTCAACAGTTAACTCTAAATTGACTGTGGGCAGGATTGTTTAGAAGAATGGTTCTTTGTCTTTCTGTGTGGTCCTGTGAATAACTGTAGACTTATATTGGTGTACCCCACCCGCTGACCAAAGTCAACTGGGATAAGTTGAGTGAGTGGATGAGTGGGTGGGTTGGTGTTCATATGAATGTAATATTAAGATTAAGGATTAAAGATCTTTATCTGTCATTACACCGATGGTAAATTACAAGTTGGTCCTGAGCCGCTGCTCCCTGAGTGCGCCGCCACTACAGGCCAGCATGACCTAATATTCCTTAGAATTACGTTTTTCCTGATGATGGGGGGAAACCAGAGAACCCTGACAAAACCCATTCAGACACCTAGAGAACATGCAAGCTCTTCGCAGAAAAGCCATGTTGGAAATGCTGGAGTATGAACCAGGGTTTTGAACCAGAATTTTTTAACAATTAGTTTGTTATGAACAGAAACAGTGTTAAAACATTTCTAGTTTTATGTTCCACCCAACAATTGATGTTCCTGAACCGGTTAAAACAAAAAAATATAGTCCCTGAACCAGTTAATAATGTTCCTTGTAAATATAAATAGGTATGTAGCTTTGGCACTTTTAAATTGACAGTTAAGGCAATTAGATGACATACTGTAGATATGTCCCTACAGTAAACAGGACAACAGCACTGATGCAGTTACACAACAGAGGATGGAGAATCAGAAGGAGACGGAGGAGTTGTAGTAGCTTATGATGCAACAAAGTTTCAAAGCTTTAAAGTTTCAAAGTATCAAAGATTCAAAGTTTCAGAGCACTCCACATTTGAGGTAATGACAGGAAATGAAACATGAGGTCAGATATTTTTTTCAGGATACCTCTGGAGGAGGTGTCTGGAGAGAGGGAGGTATGGGCATCCCTCCCGAGACTGTTTCCCCCGTGACCCGGCCCCGGATAAGTGAGGCCAGGTCACAAGCTCTAATGTTGAACAAGAATGGAAAAAAAACCCTTATTAACCAGTTGCTATTGTTTTACATTACCAATTCTGTTCCAGAACTTTAAAAAATATAAAGTTTTTGGTTTTGTTTTCATTCCTGGCAAAATACAAAAAGTTTCTGGTTTCCGTTTTTGTTCCATGAACAGGTTCAAAGCCATGGTTTGAACCCATGACCTTCTTTCTGTGAGCCAACAGTTCTAACCACTATGCCACCGTAGTCACTGATCCATGTCACTGATCATGGAGAGGCCTTTTAAAGTGCTAAATCACATCAGAGGTGCCTTGATGCGCTTTACAGAGAAAAGAGGAAACTAACTGAACCCCCGAGAGCGAGCATGAAGCGACAAAATCAGTCCATATTCCATCTCAGAATGGATACAATTTGTATCAGGATACATAAACTGATATGAATTTGGTGCGCACCATTTGAAGATGAAGGGAGTTTGGTTGTGTTGCTTAGAGATGAAAATTGCTTTTCTGAGAAGTGATAAACTCATTAGAGCAGCCTTGGTTATTGTAATAAAACTAAACCTAGTAATAAACACAGCATTAAACGAATGCTGTGTGCATCCTGCTTCAAAGCAGTGCTGTATTGTAATTGTCAGCGTTTGTGTGTTCGTTTGTTCGTCTGTCCGTCCCTCCATTTGTCCACCAAATATCTTCACAACCGTTGCAAATAGAAAGATGAAACAAAAAGCACATTAGTTATGCGGCAAATGGGATGAAAATGAGTTCATGACCTTGAGAAAGCTAGATCAAGATCAAATTTCAACCTTTGTACACTCAGGAACTGGTTTAAGATAGAAAGACGAGGGAGAAGGCCAGTGTTAGTAAGACCATAGATCAAAGCTAGTGCATAGGTAGGGTCTTACTCACACTGGCCTTCTCCCTCGTCTTTCAATCCTATCCGGTTCCTTAGTGTACAAAAGTTGAAATTTGACCGTGATCTACTTTTTTTCAATGTCATCGTCTCATTTTAATCCCCTTTGCCGCCCGGGTAATGTGTTTTGTTTCATCTTTCTGTCTGCAACGGTTGCGAAGATATTTGGTAGACAAATGAACAAACACACAAACACTGACAATTACAATACATCACCGCTTTGAAGTGGGATGTAAAAATTTGGTCTTGTGTTAGTCAGTGCCTATATTCAGCCTCCTCTGTGTTCACTAGACAAGTATATCTTCCATTGAAAGGTCTTGTCCAGCCATTGACCTCTCTAACATTGTGCTGTGTATGTCTAATGTGTGAACTTTTCTCACATATGACCCTTCCCAGCCTCCTTATGACCCAAACCAGCCACCACCTCCTTGCCCACCCTGGAATAGCCATGAAGGGATGTGGAATGATCAGAGGGACCCAGGGAGCTGGAGTGGAGGTCCACCAAGAGAAGGAGGCCCCTGGAGTGGTCCAGGCGGATCAGACCCAGGTCCTCCATCTTGGAACTCATATGACCAGCAACCGCCATGGGGGAACCAGCCTGACCAGCCCCCATGGGGCCAGAGGGAACCTCCATTTCCTCCACGTATGCAGGCATGTGGGGCATGATTTGTTGCGTTTGTCCTGTATTACACACCAGAAATTAAATTATGTCCAGGTCTAAATGTTTTTCTGCAATTTCTGCAATAGCAATTTTCTTGTGTTAATTCTCATTCATTGTCTAAACTGTAACATGTATTTTATTGCAGAGACCTCCCCATTTTAGAGGGCCATTTCCCCCCCACCAGCAGCCACCGCCATTCAACCAACCCCCTCCACCACCACACAATTTCGGACGCTTTCCACCACGCTTTATGCAGGATGACTTTCCTCCCAGACACCACTATGACAGGCCACCATACCCCCCACATCGCTTTGACTATCCTCAGGGAGATTTTCCTGGAGGTGTGAAGTTATTTAAAAGTCAAACTTACTGTTTTTTCAGATGTAGCTGTAATTAAGCGATTTTCTTGTTTTTTAAAATATCCACCTTTGATTACCAGAGTTGCCGGGTCCTCCTCCACATCACCATCCGAATCAGAGACTTCCTCCCCCAGGTATCGGGACTGATCACCCGCCTTGGGGTGGAGGCCAGCACCCAGATTTTGGCCCACCCCCACACGGCTTCAATGGCCACTCACCCCATATTCGTCATCGGCAGCATCCTGTCCAAGATGATCCTAGTCTAGTACCCAATGTACCATACTTTGACCTGCCAGCTGGCCTCATGGCTCCACTGGTCAAAGTAAGTCACATATTTTACTATGACACATAGTTCATCTTTGTGAGACTTGTCAGCTTCTGTTTGTTTATAAGCAAATACTTTGCACTGCATATTGACTCATATAGCAGATCTTATTTTTCAAAATGAGACTATTTGCTTTTGTCTGCTTTCATTTTGGCTCACCTGTACCTCATTTAGTAAAAATCTGAGAATTTTTCATAGAACTGAATAATTCAGTTCATCTGACATAATTCAGAATAATTCAGCTGACAGATGAGGTTAGGCACGAATCTCCATGGACTATGATGTTTGCAGATGACATTGTCATCAGAGTGTGGAAAAGAGGTGAAGAAGCGTGTAAGGCAGGATGGTAGAATAAAGAAACAGAATGACAACCACCATATATGTTCTATCATATCAGTTCCCTGAAACATGTTCCTACATCATGGGTGCCATTGGTGGACAAAGTTTCACAATTGTGTGAAAGCAGGACTTGTTGGAGCTCAGTGAACAGACAGTGCAGATGACAGTCTGGGGAAGGAGGTCAATTATTTTGATTGCGTATTTTGCACCAAGAAATTTGATAAACTTAGAGCTTGTTTTAGCAAAATACATTCTCATACTTAAATTATTATTAACACACTTCCGACAACATAGAAAGGATTATCTACTGATGGAAGTTACAGAAATGTGTCTTGACTCTGACGGTATTGCCAGAGTCAATACCGTCAGAGTATGTGGTCTATCCACACACTCTGTAAAAACTGCTGGAAATAATTTCACTCATGGTTTGTTGATATGCATGTCATCACTGTTTTCTTCAGTTTTGCTTGTTTTCACATTTGTAGATATGTTTACTGCCTTTCAGAGAATTTTTCCCATTGTTTCACAACAATATTTGTGTCGTCTCTGGCTCAGCTTGAGGACTGTGATTATAAACCTCTGGACCCCAAAGACATCCGTCTGCCTCCTCCCATGCCTCCAAGTGATCGACTGCTAGCTGCTGTGGAAGCTTTTTACAGCCCTCCATCTCATGATCGGCCCAGGAACAGGTACACACACTTTCATTAAGATACCACAGGCTGAACTGGATAAAAACATAGTTTTCGGTTTATTTGTTTCATTGTTGTTTGTTTGTTTTTACTAATTAGTTAATGACAGACGTCATATTGTAACAACCAAATAATAAACCCTGGTTTTTATCCAAAGCTGTTTACGTCAATCCACTGAACTTTAAGAAACTTTCTTGAAGACGGTTCACCTCTCATCCAAGAGGCTTCTTGAGTTCTAACCATGACTTGGATAAATGAGAACCTACACAGACAACCCTGAATGTTATTTCAGATACTTAAAAGATAACAAATGTGTTTTGAATCTGTTTTAAACCGGTTTATGCTTAACCAATGGATGAGGAACTATTACAGTCATTTTGCACATTGTATGGTAACCTACAATCATCAGCCTGTTTCATCTTGTTTCCTTTCACACATCAACTTTAAAAATTCATACTTCTACCTACTTTTGGAAAGTGTACATGCTTCACTTGAAAGCTCTAATTTCACCAATGATGAACAGTCAATGAGTGTAATTATTCATCATTCTGATATCGTGCATCTCTTCTTGACTGACTTCAAACTGTCTCTCCCCAACACTACAACACTCATTCATTGCCCACTTTTCCTTCTTGAAAAGTGGGCAGTGGCCATAGCAAAGGAGCACCATGACATCATGTCTTTCTGTCCAGTAGTTTTGAGGAGGCAGCATTGCTAGCTTCTGACAGTGCGTTATAATAACATGACTGGCTGTGGGTTGTTTCTCCATCAGTGAAGGCTGGGAGCAGAATGGCCTGTATGAGTTCTTCAGGGCCAAAATGAGAGCCAGACGGAAAAAGGGACAAGAGAAACGCAACAGGTGATGTCTGGTTTCATTTGGATCTGTGTCTTGTTCAAGTCACACACGTTGTTCCATTAAGAATTCCAATGTCATTCAAATCGAGTCAGATTGTAGTCAGTATGGTTATATTCAAATTGATGTTAATTCCAGTTTCCATGTGTCATTGTCATATGTTTAGTACTTCATTTGTTTATTTATTTATTATTTTTTTGTACTATGCACTCTATTACTATAAGTAAGGAATCCATGTTAATGGAGAGGTGAAAAAGGGGTAGGATTAAATAAGCTTATGCTTCATACTACTCCTTTTCAGGCATGTTTTGTGTATTATTATTGTCTTGATTATTGTTGTTATTCTGCACACATGTTTGAAAGCATTCATTCGATGTTAAAGGCCAGAGACGGTTGAGCAGCATCTTGAATATTTTAGCTGAATTTGTCTTGTGTGGCTCCCCTCTTCCAGTGGCCGTGGAGGCAGTTCATCCAGGAGTCACTCTCGCAGCAGGGGGAGGTCTTCATCTCGCTCTAGCTCTCGATCCTCCAAGTCTTCTCGGTCACGGTCCCGCTCATCTCGCTCCCGCAGCCGCTCCCGCTCCTATTCCCGATCCAGGTCTGTTAGCCTACATAGTTTATTAAAAAGAGAAAAAAGAATCAGCTGGACTTGCTTGAGGTTGATTGAAGACGTGCGTGTGTGTTGAGTGAGGGAGGGAGGTAGGGAGGACTACTTATTTGTAGACCAGAAAAGGTGTTTCTTTTTCTTCATAATATGACCACTTAAAGTATAAAAATGGAGTTTTACAACAATCTCTACATCAGACAGACAACAAACATCACCTTGTCTTAACCTGCATCTGTTCAGGTCAAGAAGTAGATCCAGGTCATCTCGGAGTCGCTCTCACTCCAGATCTAGGTCCCGTTCACATTCACCAACAAAGGCATGGCGTGGAACCAAATCCCGGAGTCCCTCCCCCCTGTAAGTCACAGCTGTTTGATGTGATGCCTTCAAAAAAGTGTCCATTCTTGCTTTACTCCAGCTCTTGCTCTCTTTAGCTCTGCATCAGTGTCAACTGCTGCTCCCTCCAAACCAGATATCAGGCTAGGGGAAGAGAACAAGGGCCATCAGCTGCTGATGAAGATGGGTATGCTCTTTTTGTGTTCTCTTACATTTTCTAGGAAAACTAGTTTGCGTCTTTTTTAAATATGAAATATACAGGTCGTGTTTGGCTACCTTCAGGTGAAAGCAATTTAGAAGAATAGAATAGAATGCCTTTAATGTCATTATACACAGTTGTACAATAAAATTCTTCGACAACTCTCTGCAAAAGATTCAAGTATAAAGTAACCATAAATACTAAACAAGAAAAACAGAAACAAAACAAAAACAAAACACAGGTACGAAAATAAGCAGTTATGAGAATATATTTACAATGAACCCTCGAGATTGTATGGCAGAGGGCTCAGTAACAGCGACTGCAACGAGGGCATTAGAAGGGGCGGGGGATCCTCCCTCCTTCTCCTGAAGTCCAGCACTATCTCCTTGGTTTTCGAGGAGTTCAGTGCCAGGTTGTTGAGGGAGCACCAGGTGGTGAGGTTCAGGACCTCACCACCTGGTAGTCAGCCTACTAATGACTAGTAGGCTGACTAGTCATTATTATGACACCAATGTCATCAGCAAATTTCACAAGGAAGTTGCCTCTTTTAGTCGGGGTGCAGTCATGGGTGTACAGCATTGGACTGAGCACACAGCCCTGGGGGGACCCAGTGCTCACAGCCAGGGTTGAGGAATACTAATCCCCCAGCCTGACTGACTGCCAGTGGTTTGTGAGAAAACTCAGATACATGAACAGGTGTGCTCATCGATACCCAGACCACGCAGTTTGAACAATAGTCTGCTCGGAACAAGTGTCTTGAAGGCAGAACTGAAGTCTACGAACAATGTCTTCGCATATCTGCCAGGGTGTTCTAGGTTTTCACGTACTGTGTTGAGGGCCGTACTGATTGCATCACCAGTGAACCTGTTGGCTCTGTAAGCAAACTGATGCTGATCAAGACTGGGAGGCAGCAGAGATTTTATGTGCCTCTGGACCAGCCACTCAAAGCACTTCATCACTGTGGATGTAAGAGCCACAGGTCTGTCGTCGTTCAGGCTGCTGATCAACTTCTTGTTTGGGGACGGGTACAATGGTGGCCAATTTCAGGCAGCTGGGGACTGTGCAGGTGGCCAATGACAGGTTAAAGATGTAAAGACCTCTGCTAGCTGTTCCGCACAGCCCCTCAGTACTCTCCCCTGGACGCCGTCAGGACCGGCAGCCTTCGATGGGTTCACACTGCGGAGCACCTTCCTGACCTCCTCTGTGCTCACAGTGAGGGCCAGGGTGTCGGGGCAGCAGCATGGGGGAATCATACTCCTCTCCAACTTCAAACCAAGCAAAAAAGAGATTTAGCTCTTCTGCTAGGTAGGAGCTGGTGCTAGTGGTGGGAGCACTGGAGCGGTTCATATTAAGAAGCTTGTGGATGCACGTCGGAGGTTCGCCTTCTGGAGGTGTCCCTCAACCTTTCTGGCGTAAGCTTCCTTCACCCGCTTAATGCCCTACTTCAGGTTTGATCTGGCTGAGCTGTAAAGCTCCATGTCTCCAGGCCTGAAGGCAGAGTGTCGTGCCGTTAGCATCTGTTCCACCTCACTGGTCTTCCACTGTTTCCTATTTGGATAATGCCTAACTATCTTCTCTTCACAGACATTATCCATGCATTTTATAATGACCTATATATGACCTAAATATGACCTATATGTTTCATACCAACTGCTTGCTTGCTTTCTGGCTTATGTTGTCCTGTCTTCTCTAGGTTGGAGTGGTTCAGGTGGTTTGGGGGCCAAAGAGCAGGGGATCCAGGATCCCATCAAGGGAGGGGATGTAAGAGATAAATGGGACCAGTACAAAGGTGTGGGGGTATCACTTGATGATCCTTATGAGAACTATCGCAGAAACAAGAGCTACAACTTTGTTGCCCGCATGAAGGCCCGAGAGGAAGGTGTGTATGTTGTGTAAGCACTTTTAAAGAGCTATGTAGTGTAGGTTTTAATGCATTTTCAGACAAAATCCAACTATCCAACTTTTGTTTTCTTATATAGTTAATCGGGAACCTCAGGAGGCCCCTTCAACTGAATGATGTCATCAGTCTCCACAACATCCCTCTTCCTAATACCACCAAGGATCGATCTGAATTTCACATACATTAGTCTTGTTAACAACAGTACATCACTACACTTGAAAACTGAAGCACAGCAAAACTTATTTGAAAAACAAACGGCATGGAAGAGTCAGTCCAAATTCAAGGCATCAGATCTGCAGGTGGAATGATCTATGCTCGCCCGAGTAACATGGCACAGCTCACAGGATATTTCACTCCCTGTGATGGCTGATGACACTCACAGACTGAGCCTGAACATTTAAGGTTGTCCAGAGAAACATGGAACAAATGTTTAAGAGTTGAAAATTTTTATTATTAATGCATTTCTTTTGAAATTGATTGTACCTCTCCAGCACTCTATAATTGGAAAAAGATGCATGTAACACCAATCAATGCCAAATTTTCAGAACCCGAGAGAGCATGAGTGACACAATCCTGAATTGAGATGTTTGATTAAAAGTTACAAAATCAGTACGGACCATATTCTCTGCAATTATTCCAAAACTGGTCATGATACATTTTTAACCCAAGAAATCCCTTTGAAAAGCTGAGGAGTCAACTGAGGAGAGCTTCGTCAACACCACAAGTCATCAGCTACTTGGAGAAAATTTGCTTTTTTTCCCAATGTCTTTGGATGATTTTAGCTTACCAGTTTTAGCCAGCACTCATCATGAACTACTGATGCCATCTGCTCAATGTTTCCAGCATTTTATTTGTTTGTGAGGTTTTTTTTGTCCAAGACAGGATATAATAATGAAAGTCTTTGTGCTCGAGCGGTGTACTTTTCTGGAAATAATACAGTGAGTGCTATGATTGTGACAACAGATATGTTTTTTTCTCTCTCGGTAGGTGTTCAAAAAATTAAATTTTTTTAAATTCCATTCTTTTTCCTACAGAGTAAAATATTGACAAAAGGTAGTCGCATCAAAAATGAATAATTATCCTAGTCATATTTGAATATTTTAATACTTTAATGAGGAAAAATGCAGTTCATATTTAGTTTGTTTTTACTTTTATGCTTGAGAACAAAAATAAGATGGTATTTTGGATTTGCTTTGAATCTTTTTTTGCTGTTTATCATTTTTCGTGTAATGATTTCGTCTATGAACAAACTAAGTCTAACATTTACATGTACTGTAGTTAAAAAAAATAAATACTAAAAAACAAAAGGATATGTTTCATATATTTTCTCCACAAAGGAGTAGTTTAATATTTTTAAATACGGTTTTCAACCCCTGGCAAAAAATGATGGAATCACCAGTCTTGGAGGATGTTCATTTAGTTGTTTAATGTGTAGATAAAAGCAGACCACAGGCATGGCACAAAACCAAATAGTACCTTTCTGGCTTTCAGAAACACTAAAAGGGGAGAAAGAATGTGATCATGAATTATGTGTTTTTTTCCAAATCCAGCAGAGAAAAAATTAGGAAATCACTCAAAGTATGGAATCATAAAAAACGAACACATCAACACACCACTAGTACTATGCTGCACCACCTCCGGTTTTTATAATAGCATGGACTTACTGAGTCACGAAGTACTCGCTGCCATATCAGCTTTGCAGGTTGGATCATGTTAACTATTGGAATAATACACAAACAAACTTGGTATTTGTAGGAAATTAAGATGACCAAAGGAAATGTGTATGGTATATTTTTATTGCCTGCTGAGGTGATGATGATGGTCACCACCACAAACACTAAAATAATTATGGCAGATGGTGTCTCTCACTGCTCTGTCATCTTGGATAACTGACAGGTGGACGTGGTCATCATCGGGGTCTTCAGTTTGTAGGGTAGGGTGTTCTCCGATAGTGGCAATGATATGAAGAACAAAATTACACAATTATTTGACAGGCTCTCTCAGGAATCATTCTGAGGTGATGTAGGTATTGGAAACAAACTTTCAGCCGGCCTGTGGTCATCTCCACCCAGCCACCTGTCCAGCAGTAAACCCAGTTGAAGTTCTGTTGGGGGCCTGGGTCAGTGTAAGAATTCAGCAGCCTCGGTTGGCATGGGCAGCCCTTGTCCCCCAGAAAAAAAAGACATCAAACTCCTTCATTCACTAAAGTGAATTAAAGCAGTGGTCCCCAACTCCCCGGCTGCAGACCGGTACTGGTCCGTGGGTCATTTGGTACTGAAAAAACAATTTACATTACTTCCGTTTTATTTATTTTGGAGTCTGAAAGATGTTTTATTTTGAAAAGTGACATTTGTACGGAATGACGCACAGACGAATACATGCGTCTCAGTCACGTCTCAGTCACGTGACGGGTTACCAGCCACTACCTATAAATTAAGTGCCCACAGCTGCACCAGTGTAATGGATTAAAGTCGAGGCAGATTATCCTGAGATCGCCCAAAAAGTATCTAAAACCCTGCTTCCATTTCCAACCTCCTGTCTTTGTGGAGTGGGATTTTCTGCAGTGACCAGAAAGAAAAACAAACTGCGGAATAGACCGGACGTCCGGAACACACTTCAGGTGTCTCCCGTTACCCCGAGATCAGCGGTCTCCAACCACTAATTCTCATTATTGTAATTGTTAAGTAACACTCTTATTTTGGGACTTCCTATTGTGCACGGAAGTGGTTACATGTACATGTAGATGTAGTGATCTTGTTCGGTTGAGTATGACGTGTAATATATGAGTGTTCAGGTGAGCGTGGCGGGCTCCAATTTAATAAAGTGAAACTTGTGTCGCACTGCTTGTCATCCGTTACGCGGATTCCGGATGAGCAGACCTGCTATTGTAACAGGTTATGGGCCCAGGGCTGAAGATAAGCGAGCGTGAGTAGTAAATTAGAATTTTAGCGCGACGTATTACGCGATAAAGTTTGGAGCTGAGGAGAAAATTGGCGTAATACAAGATGGCTAGCCGAGCGACTGGACTTTCAGCACCACAGCTGCCATTCAACAGGTCTGAGGAGAAGTGCAACCTGTGGGAAACACGGTTTTTAAGTTACCTGCACATCCTGTAGCTGAAAGGGATTATCTTTCAAGAACCAACCCAGCCAAACGATGATGACCGGCGAAAGAATGCCGACTGCTACGCCGAATTGGTAAGGCTAATTGATGACAAGAGCCTTTCGCTAATCAGACATGAGGCTGCTGAGGATGGCAGAAAAGCACTCAGGATATTGAGAGAACATTACGCGGGGAAAAGCAAACCGCGTATCATTAACATGTACACATCGCTTACAAAGTTACGCATGTGTGAAAAAGACTAACAGTCTACTTGATAAAGGTAGAGAATATCATTACAGCGTTAAGAGAAGCAGGTGAAACCCTGAGTGATGGACTGATGGTGGCCATGGTGCTAGGCGGGCTACCAGACTCATTCAAGCCACTAGCCGTGCATGTGACACAGAACAAGGACAATGTCACGTTTGCCAACTTCAAAATGGTACAGCAGAAAGAGGTTGGCGAACAGTTTACGAGACGAGTAGATGCCTATTGATTAAAAGCGGGTTACATGATAACTTGTGGAACTGCGCTGTTCAGACCTCTGCATATGTGAGGAATAGGTGCTACAATAGGCGCACAAAGAAAACAGCATATGAGCTGTTCACAGGTAATGTACCCAACCTGTCCAAATTACAGAAATTCGGATCTACGTGTTTTGCTTACAAGCAAGAGAAAGGCAAAATGGAATGTCGATGTGAGCAAGGAGTTTTCATAGGCTATGACAAAAACAGCCCGGCGTACCTAGTGTACTACCCAGACGCAGAGAAGGTCCAAAAGTATAGGTTGGTGAAATTCACAGCTAAAGCGACAAATGAAAAGGGAACACAGATAGATGAGTCACAAACAGCTTATGGAGATATACAGGTATATACCATGGTTGACAACGCTGATGAGAGGGTTGATGAGAAACCTCAAAAGGCACGAGGTCAGAGTGTTCAGAGTGGTGATGTTAGTGCTTCACCTCAAAAGATTGAACAGATGCAGCCAGGTGAAGTCACAGATACTTTAAACAGAAGGAACCCACCAAGAGCCAAAAGGAGACCGGCTCACCTGCAGGACTATGAGACAGGTAACACAGAAGACAATCTAAACACTTGCATAGACTTTTGCTACAGGGCAGTGTGCGATGTGCTTCATACTTACCAGGACACCATTACGTCAACTAAAGCAAGACAGTGGAAAGCTGCTATGAGAGAGGAGATGCAATTTCTCAAGGAGAACGAAGCCTTCACCCTGACACAGTTGTCACCAGGAAAAACAGACAGTGGGGGGTAGATGGGTTTATGCGCTGAAAACAGAAGTAGATAGGTCTGACAAATATAAGGCAAGGTTTGTAGCAAAAGGCTACAGTCAGAAACCGGGTACCGATTATGACGAAACATTCTCACCTACAGCACCTACACTCGTCATGAGTGTAAGGGTTGTGATGCAAAAAGCAGTCCAGGATAACTTAGTGTTACACCGGATGGATGTTATAACAGCTTATTTGCATGCTCCAATTGACTACGAAATTTATATGGCGCAACCTGAAGGTTTTGAAAAGGAATCAGAAATGGGTGATAAACTAGTATGCAAGTTACAGAAATCCATTTACGGGTTAAAACAATCTGGGAGGAATTGGAATGCATTGTTGAATACATGTTTAGTTGAAAATTATTTCGTAAAAAATTCCGCTGATACATGTGTTTACACAGGGGAAAGAAACTGCGAGAAAGTAAGACTAATCATTTGGGTTGATGATCTCATCATTGCTGCCAACAGTAAGAGTGTGATGAAAAATGTGAAACGGATGCTTACTGAAAGGTCAAAATGAAAGATATGGGGAAACTGAAACATTTCTTAGGAACTGACTTTGAACAAACAGATGGTGTAGTGAAAGATTTGACATGCAAGATTGTAAGTCTAGAAAAACACCTTGTGAATCAAAACTTGAGTTCACAGAAGATGTAGAAAAAATGCAAGAGTCAAGAAAGTACAGGGAGGCAGTAGGAAGCTGAATTTACTTGTCCACATGCACTAGACCAGACATTAGTTTTGTGGTCAGTAAACTCTCTCAGCACTTTGCTGAACAAACTGTGGAGCACTGGAACACTGTTAAGCATGTGTTCAGATACCTCAAAGGTACAATGGAAAAGGGATTGTACTTCAGGAGAAATGACAAAGAAAAACTAGGCCTACAGTGATGCTGACTGGGCATGTGATTTGGCCAGTAGGAGAAGTACATCAGGGTATTGTGCCAGTCTAAATGAGGATAGCTCTTTGATTTCCTGGAAAACAAGAAAACAACCAACCGTGGATTTATCAACTTGTGAGGCAGAATATATGGCTTTAGCATCAGCCATACAGGAAGGTATTTACCTTGAGCAACTGCTTAGTGGTAGTGACAATTATCAGTATGCACAAACAAAGACAACAAAGGTGCAATAGCACTGATCAAGAATCCAGTGAACAGACAAAACTGCAAGCATATTAACATCAAGTATCATTTCATAAGGGAAAACGTTAATAATGGAAGATTCATTTTGGAGTATTTTCCCACTGAGCAGATGATTGCGGATGTTCTGACCAAGCCAGCTGAAGCTGAAGTTGAAATTGTTTTCAAGAAACATGTTTGGCAATTGAATGTCATGGGTGTTTTACTGTTTATTGAATGAGTTGTTTTTGTTTTCCTGTTTGATGTGGTAAGAAAAGCGTGAGTGGGGGTGTTAAGTAAAGCTCTCATTTTGGGACTTCCTATTGTGCCCGGAAGTGGTTATATGTAGATGTAGTGATCTTGTTCGGTTGAATATGAGGGGCTCCGATTTAATAAAGAGAAGTGAAACTTGTGTCGCTCTGCATGTCATTCGTTATGTGGATTCCAGATGAGCAGACCTGCTATTGTAACAGTAAATATTATTTGACTTGTTCACCCTTTTATTTAAAATGATCAGTATTTCTCCTATGTTGAATGCATTGATTGTAAGTTGCTATATTTCAAAATAAACCTCATCAGTGCCGTCACTTGAATCGAGTTTTAATATAATTATTTCTTACAATTATCTCATTTAAAGAGATGTTGATTATCAATTCATGGAATAAAAGGTTGTTTATTGTCTGTTGATGTCTGCAATTTACATAAAACCACTGCGGATGATTTATTATTAGATTACAGCTGTCCTGGCATCATTTAACGATTATAGAGCAAATGAAAACCAGTCCGTGAAAATATTGTCTTGGATGAAACCAGTCCGTGGCGCAAAAAAGGTTGGGGACCGCTGAATTGACAGAGAAAAGTGAATTATTGTGCAAATTTTTAGGCTACTGAACCCGTTGACTCTGTTGCTTAAGTAACACTCACCATATATCTGTAAGTCAGGAATCGACCCAGACCACTTTGCCTCCACATCAGAAATGTAATCTGCAGCATCAAACATGATCTGGACAGATGTTACTTTTTCTTTGATGCAGTCTTTAACATGTTGAAACAGTATTCTATCTACATGTACCTGCATATTTATGCTGTGAATGGACTTCCTATTCACATCATGAGCTTTATTATGTGAGGGAACCTTGATGGGAATTGTGGGTGTTGTAACCCACTCCTATTTAGTACACCTCTAATCCAGGTTCGTAAGGA
Organism: Antennarius maculatus; assembly: GCA_013358685.1. Classification (NCBI taxonomy): domain Eukaryota; kingdom Metazoa; phylum Chordata; class Actinopteri; order Lophiiformes; family Antennariidae; genus Antennarius; species Antennarius maculatus. The sequence goes on along the minus strand of CM023610.1, from coordinate 3,604,250 downwards.
ACTGAGGGAGTGAACTGTAACAAGCATACATGAAAGTACACAACAAAATATATTTCGGACGGTTTCTTTTTGCTAAAACAAATAGTAAATAATAACAGGAAATTATATAATAAAATACATATTAATAAAACAAAAATTGGGCCTTTCAAAATAATAAATCTTCGTTTGCGATCACTTTCAAATCTACTCTCCGTAGAATCTTAAATGTCTTTAAGTGTTCTTGAAATAGAGTGCACTCTTTCAATTGTGGGTGACAGTTCAGGTGACTGGCACCATCCTACCCCCACGTGAAGTATTCGATGAGTCCGTTGACTCCAGGTCGAATCATGCTGGGAGGCTCGCCATCAATAAGACTGGATCCAGAAGTGGTCCTCACTCTGTCCTTAAAACCTGACATGTTTGGTTTTTTTACAAACAGGACTTTAAAATGTACTCTAACCGATTCATTAAAATTGTTAAACTCAGTAGCAAACTGCGTAGCATCGCACACACAATTAGCACATTAAAACATGTTGCTACCTTACCGAGATGTATGGTAGCAAATCACAGGGACTTCCCAACTCACGGTGTCTTCTAGATCGTTCAAATATCTTGCACGTAGATTAGTAAGCTTGCAAAACTTAAAGTTTTAAAGGTTTTTTTTTAAGATCCCATATTGTGCTTTTTTAATTCATGTCATTCAGCTGCCAAATGTCCAATTACACTGTATTTGAAATGTCTTCCCACAAAGTGATCTGTGGTCCTCAATATCTTTCATTGAATATTGGTCCATTTACTTCGGCTCTGTGAAGGTCTGTTTTAATGGGGCATAGCTCTCAGCTCCCTCTCTCCTCCCCCCTCCCCACTCTGAGCCTTCCCTATCTCCCTCCCCCCTCTCAGCAGAACAATCAACACTGCCCTCCCTCGCGCGTTCATGTATGTTTGTTTACTTGAGCCACAGATGGATCGATCAATCGCCATTGTCTGCAACTTTTTTAACCTTCACTAACCTAACCACACATATTTCACTCTGATTCTTGTGTTTTGCACTGTTGTTTTTCATGATATAATGGTTGATTTTTCAGCGCTAAGCTTGGACGTGCTTACTCAGTCGTTGCTGAACAATGACTCGTGGCTCATTGTGTAAACATGATCAGACCGGCCAGTGTGATAATTACACAGTGTTTTCTGAAAATCGTTATGGACAACGACAGCTTGTGGATAACAAGGGAGCTAATCTAACGCAAACTAATGAAACATGGGATTTTAAGTGGCGGACCATTTCCGATTTACGATGGGCAGGATCAAGGTACCAACAGTGAGCGAAAAGCCCGTCAAGAGCCTGGGTAAAATCTTTGACAGCTCCCTAAAGGATACAGCAGCAGTAAAGCAGACAAAGAGTGTCTTGTCATCGTGGCTTACAGCCATTGACAAATCCGGTCTCCCAGGAAAATTCAAGGCCTGGATGTTCCAGCACGGAGTCCTGCCTAGAATACTCTGGCCCCTGTTAGTCTACGAGGTACCTGTAACAACGGTAGAGGCACTAGAAAAGTCCAACAGCCAGTTTCTCAGGAGATGGCTGGGGCTCCCTCGGTCCTTAAACAGCATTGCCCTTTTTGGCCATTCCAACAAGCTGCACCCCCCCTTAAGTGGACTAACAGAGGAGTTCAAAGTCACCCGCTCCAGAGAGGTGATGATGTACAGGGACTCGGCAGACACAAAGGTGGCATCAGCAGGGATCCTTGTCAAGACAGGGAGGAAGTGGCAAGCACAACTTAACTACTTACTACAGCCTTGCCTCAGCAGAGCAGAGGCAAGGCTGAAGCATAAAACCTTGGTCAGAACCGTGGCAATGGGAAGGGCAGGCCTTGGCAGTTTTCCCAAGCCACGCTACAACCGTGTCTGTGGAAAGGAGAAGCGCCAACTGGTCCAAGATGAGATCCGCACAGAGGTGGAGGAAGAACGCTGCAGCAAGACGGTCGGCATGTCTAAGCAAGGGGCGTGGACTAGGTGGGAGCATGTGGATCCTCACAAACTCACATGGGCAGAGCTCTGGAGAGCTGAGCCTCTGAGCACAAGGTTCCTCATACAATCCGTCTACGACGTTCTCGCAAGTCCCGCCAACCATCACACCTGGGGCCTGCAGACACTCCGGAGTGCAAGTTATGCCAGAGGAGGGCCACCATGGTGCACATCCTCAGTTGCTGTCCAAAGGCATTAGGAGAGGGGCGGTATCGCTAGCGCCATGACCAAGTTTTAAAATCTTTGGCGGATTCCATCTGCACAGCGATACAGAACAGCAAGGCCCAAGTCGCCCCGAAGCAGGTAATCACGTTTGTTAAAGCGGGTCAGAAGGCAAACCACCAGCCAAACTCTTCAGGAGGGCTCCTTGAAACGGCTCGTGATTGGCTGCTAATAGTTGACCTGGGAAGGCAACTTAAGTTCCGAACCAACATAGCTACCACTACACTCCGCCCAGACATGGTGTTAACATCGGAGTCTACCAAGCAAGTGGTCATATTAGAACTGTCTGTCCCATGGGAGGACCATATTGACGAGGCCAATGAGCGCAAGAAGGCCAAATCCTCTGAGCTCACCAGTGAGTGCCAAAGAAACGGCTGGAAAGCCCGCTGTGAGCCCATTGAAATCGGGTGCAGAGGTTTCGCTGGCCATTCACTCCAGAGAGTGTTCAAAGTCCTTGGATTTAGAGGACCGCAGTCGAGGAGAGCCACCAAGAACATCCTTGAGGCCACAGAAAAGGCCTCATGGTGGCTGTGGATCCGTAGGGGGGATCCGTGGTGCGCTACTTGGACACAAGTGATCCCTGTGGCATTCCCCGAAGGGGGAGTTCGTTCAGGGAGTGATCGCCCCCGGCTGGGTCGCCCGGGTTTGATGATTAAAGACCCGAAACACCCAATGAACTCGGGTTCATCACTGATGACGTGTCCAAGTATCACCCTAAGGTGTATTGAAGAAAATTTTACCGGTAAGACCAAGCTTTACTCTTGTTTTTTCGTGCGTGTGCGTGTGTGTGGATACACGCAGCTCGCCGATAACTTAGAAGAGCTAAAGCTGCTTTCATTCACCAAAAAATAGACAATTGTTCTGAATTGTTTGCTGTGAAGCTGGAGACAGCCTCGGGCGGACACACTCAAAATCACACACACACATATACCGACTGCTAACTAGTTAGCCAAATAGTAGCTGAATTCAACAGCTTATGAGGAACTTTCAGTGTGTAGCTCTGATCCAGATTGTTATCATACACCGCTATGGTAGCCTGATCGCGAATCACACATGCGTGCGCACACACGCGCACACACCTCTAACTACTTAGCCAAATGCTAACTGAGTCCAACAGCTTGTTAGTGTGTAGCTCTGAGCTAGGACATTAACACACAGTGCTACCGTAGCCTGAACGAACTCCCCCTTCGGGAATTGCCACGCCCTTGGGCATGTCAACCAATCAATATTCTCAAATCACAGAGCGCAGTCTCAGCATTTTCGTTTGTGTGCGTCCTTGCGTCTTTCAAGCACAATTTTCGACGGGGACCACAATTGCCAGACAGGGACGCAAGTTTTAAATGCTTACAATAAAAACAATTGATGCTACCTTTTTCTGTGATATAAAATTGGGAAAAAATACACTTCCATTCAACAAAAAATATTCACAATTTATCCATTTCTCCATTTGAATTTTGAACCCAGAAATTGCCATCATGTCTCACGTGAGACTCATCTGCAGTATTAAAATCGACCAAACGGGCAACACGCCATCTCCGCATTTTGCACGCAGCAGTGAGAAAGTAATGAGGGAATCTTATATTATCACCATGCCTCCAAAACAATCCAAAAGGAGAAAGACCAAATGACAATCAGTGTTTTTTTGGAAAAAAATCAATCAAAAACTGATGAAAACAAAGAGATAGATATTTCTGTGGACAGTAAGAATGAAGACGCAGAAGATGTGAAGGAAAAGCCAGCTAAAATCCAAGCATTTGTACACCAATGGACGCAATTGTTTCCATGGGTGAGGCACATTGATAGCAATGGAGAGAACTACATGTATTGCAAGGTATGCACAGAGCACAATTCAGTCAATGGTATGCACAAATCTGCAAAAAAAATCAAAATTTCATGAGGTCAACCTTAACTCGCCATGCTGAACTGAACTCATACATGTAGGCCATGGATATTTCCTCACTGCAAGAAGACCGAAAGAGATACATTGCAAAATCCAATGCCAAGGAAGATAAAGCAATATTAGTTCTTTTAAAGGTTGTGAAATAGATGGCTGCTGAAGATATACCCTTCAACAAGTTTAAAAGTATCATTGAACTTATGCATGACACTGGTGTACCTGATGTGGATCTTAAACAACTAAACGTGCATTCTGACTCGTACTTCACAGCAAGCCAACTTTTGGATAGTTTGGCCGAAGTTGCAGAGAAAGAGTTAACAGAAAAAATTCAGGCATCTCCGGTATTAAGCATCCTTGCAGATGAATCAACAGACGTAACAAATGTAAAGAGGTTAATTCTCTATGCTCAAATAATCGACTCTGATACAATGGAACCCAGCACTCACTACTTGGGTAATGTGGAGTGTAAAGATCAATCTGGCAAGGGTATTGCAAAAACTATTAAGGATGAGCTTGAAAAACGTGCAATTCCAATGGAGAAAGTGATGTGTCTGGGCAGTGACTGTGCATCAATGATGATGGGTAAAAAAAATGGAGTGGCTGCAATACTACGGCATGAAAATCCGCATCTCACCAACGTGCACTGCATTGCACATCGACTAGCTCTATGCACATCTCAAGCAGCAGAACATGTACCAGCCCTCAAAAGACATCAAGAAGTCCTGACAAGCTTGTGGTACTATTTTCGTGGCAGCAGCAAATAAGAGGCATCACTAAGAGATGCGCAAATGATTTTGGATGAACCACTTTTTGAAAATTTGTGAGATCCACAATGTTCGATGGTTGTCATATTGAAGCCCTGTCATCAGTTTACTGGTTTGTGGAAAGCTTGATTGTCTACATGAGGGACTGTGAGCCTAGCAAAGATCCTAAAGCTGCTTGCCTGTACAAAAAGCTGTCCAGTGAAGAATTCATCGTAACAACCTACCTCATGATGTCACCAGTGCTGGTACAGCTGGTACAGTCACCAAGCTCTGTCAGTTCTTTCAAAAAGAGAATGTCAATGTTGCACTGGTCACTGTGAAACTTCAAGAGTGTCTCTTAGAGCTACAAACAGTGAAATAGCTGTCTACACCTCACTTGTGTCAACTCAAAAATGATTTTAAGTCAGACCAATTCAGAGAGCGCCACAAAGTATTCCGATTGCCAGAATTTAAGCTTCGAAATGTGACAGAGAAGTTCACTGACGCACTGGAAAACAACATCAAAAGCAGATTTCCTCTAAAAGAACTAATTTATGCTTTTTCAGTTCTAGCTCTGCGTTCTGTATCTTTTATGAGCTACAAGGAGAGGTTAGAGTATGGGAATAAAGAGATGGATATCCTATGCACATACTTCGGAGAAGAAAAAAATGCTGAATGTATAGAGAAAGATTTTAGTAAAATGAAGAAGACAGCAGCTGCCAGAGTGGATGCAACAGCAGTGAAGAAGGAGTGGCAGTTCCTGAAGGAGGTGGTTCATGCACACAAATATCCAAAAGATCAGATGCACATTCTTTGGAGATGCATCGTCATGTACCACAAGCAGGAATTTCCCAACCTCATCACTCTTTCGTAGTTATCCCTCAGCTCAACCATCCATACAGCAGGGTGTGAGAGGGGCTTTTCTATTTTAACCAAAAAGAGAAACCGGCTAAATGTCAGCACCCAAGAGAAAATAATGAGGGTACAGCTAACAAAAGAATTGTGTGTGGAGAATTAAAGCCAAATAAAAGTAATGATTGAAAAGTAAAAGTGAAAAACTGTGTTGCATCTTCTTTATTTCTAAAACTGTTGTTTTTAAAGAATGACTACCAGGCTTTAACATTTTGATAAAAATATTTTTTTCTTTTTACTTAATAAACAGTTATAACATTAATAATACATTACAATTAACAGTTTGTTTAGTATTTAATCCTTCTACCGTATATTCTGTTATTACTTTTGAGATGCATAAACGTCATGCTGTGATGCACAAATTTTTGTTGCAGCGCATCCCAGGGATGCAGTACTTGCTTGAGGTAAAATGAACTATGCAGTCTGTGACGTAAATTACGTCACAAAATGAAAATTACGTCAAAAACGGTAGTCTAGCAAAATCCAATCATTCTGATTCGGCCCGGGCCATGAATTCCTAAAACTCCAAATATCCATTGATGCAGGAAGCGTTTGTTTACCAGATTCTAGGAGTTGGTCGGGTTAGGGAGGACCACTATGTATCTGTAGAGACCTGAAAAAGTGTGATTTTCATAATAGGACTCCTTTAACCCTCGGGTACCGATTAAAATGGCTATACACCTTACCCTTTGAGTCAAAAAATTGACATTTCATAAAAGTATTTAAAAAAATGTAATACAGAAATTTTTTTTTTTCTTTCAATGCACCGATCTTTTCCATTACTTCAGCCCTATCCATAGATATAAAGTTTTTTTTATTATTTTATATGTCTATACGGAATTTGTCATTACGACCTTTTTTTTCTTCCAATGGGAAAAACACAAAATGTGGAATATTTCCAAAAGTTAGTGCACAGTTAAAGACTCATGATAAAGATATTACAACATTGACCATACCAATAATTGGTAGGATTATTAACTTTAATGCATTATTAGTTTTTGGTACAATGAGAATTTTAACTTTTCCAAACACCTTACCCTTTTGAGTCAAAAAATTGACATTTCATAAAAGTGTAAAAAAAAATGTAATACAGAAATATTTTTTTTCTTTCAATGCACCGATCTTTTCCATTACTTCAGCCCTATCCATAGATATAAAGTTTTTTTTATTATTATATTATACTGCATCAATTTCTGTGCTCTGCTTGTCACGAGCATGTCGCGCCTCTCTCTCTCATCCGATCACGCAGGCAGGTCGTGATCTGTCAGTCATGTCCACTGGTAGGCGTGACTCACCCAAAAATGTGTAATGAGTGGCTTGTTGTCTCTCTCTACTTTTAACCCTTTATTGTCACTGGGTTACAGTGCCATCTATGCAGCCAATGACATGGGGAAATCCAAAAAAAATTAAGGGTACTAATCCAATTCTGAGGTTGCAGCACAATGTAATTAACAGAATATAATTTCAAATCAACGTATCAGATTTCTACACCATTCATCTGCAATTCTGTGGAACTCCTCCTTGATGATTCTGATGGGTTTATTTCCAGGGAAATTTAAAAACCGGAGAAAAAGGAGTTTCAAGGCGAGGCGCACTAATCAACGACTTCTAACATACTGAGTTTTTTTTAACCTGAACTACGGTAAATTCGCCGTCCGACAGATCAAAAAAATGAAACGGCCTGAGTGGCTCTAGAGAGTCTGCTACTGTGGTAACAAACACAGAAGTCCATTTACCTCGCTTCATGAGACAAGCTGGAGTGTAAATTGAGGAAATAATGAGGACAGGCAACCTTGTATTCCGTCAGCTCAGCTTCTCGCATCAGAATGAGGAAGTAGCGAAAGTCCGTGAACAAGACGGTACACAACGGGAAACAAACGAATGTCCTGCCCCCTGCTGGCAGCACTGAGGTGCTGTAGAAGCCCATTACACAAAACAAAATTACACTTGAAAGAAAACTATGGTTCAAATTAAAATATAATTACAAAAATTACCAAAATCATCACATAACATCAAATGTGACCATACATTTTGTGTATGTCACATATGCAGGAAACTTGTGATACAAGTCATTTTTATGTCACTTCGAGTGAAAGTAGCATTGAAAACCTGGTTAGACTTGTTCCAGTCTGAAATAAACAGTGTGACTTCATTTCAGCTGGATTAGTTTGAAACAACTCTAAAAGACTAGATAAGAAAAAAAGAGGTTGCGCATCAACTATGTGTTTTTACTATAGAGTGCTAGACCAAATGATTAACTATCAAAAATCGGGATAAATTCCCAAAAGGTAGCACATCTAAAAAATTAATAAAGGGAGGACAAAGTACTCACATTTCCACTTTCATTTTGGCACACACCAAAAAATGAACGCTTACGCGTTTCGGCTATGAGCCTTCATCAGAGCATGCTCTGATGAAGGCTTTGAGGAGATGGTCCGACGAGGCTGAAGACGCTTTGAAGGACTGTTTCCACTGAACAGAGCTTTCAGCTTTTCCATTTAGGGGTCGCCACAGCGAATCAATTGCCTCCATCTAACCCTGTCTTCTGCATTCTCACAGCAACTACCTTCATGTCCTCTTTCACTACATCCATAGACCTCCTCTTTGGTCTTCCCCTAGGCCTCCTGCCTGGCAGTTCAAAACTCAGCATCCTTCTACCAGTACGTATATTCACTGTCTCTCCTCTGGACATGTCCAAACCATCTCAGTCTGGCCTCTCTGACTTTATCCCCAAAACCTCTAACACGTGCTGTCCCTCTGATGTACTCATTCCTGATCCTATCCTTCTGGTCACTCCCAAAGAGAACCTCAGCATCTTCATCTCTGCCCAGAGAGAACCTCAGCATCTTCATCTCTGAAGATGCCCTGAAATTTGGCTACTGTCTCACTATTCTTCACTGCAGACAGAGGCAAAAACCCTGATGATGGCATTATGGGGAAAATTCCTCCGTGACCCTCACTGAGCGATTGCTTTCTTAGCCTGCAGAGAGGACAATTCACAAGAAAAATTAGTAGCCTCCAAAGCATCTGAACATGAACATATCACAGATGAACATCACTGAAATTATGACATTATGATTGTAAGTGTGTGTAGTGGGTTTAACTTTGGGTTGTGTAATTTTTATAGTTTGTTGGAAGTGAAGACACCTTCTCCTTTCGACAACTTTAATTAACGGCGGGCAGGAATGCACATGGCTTGAACAGTAGCATTTATGCTATAGCACATCTCCGTGTAATAATGTCCATCAGTGAATTAACAAATTGTCCTTACTGGGGTCGGCAAGGGTCCATAGCAGTGTATATGACGAACAGGGCTTATTCCTTAAAGCATGCAAGATACATCCACCTGTTGACTGTCCAAAGCACCGTTATTCAGTTTCTCTTCCATCCGCTGCACCTGCGTGTCTCTTGCACCCCGGATAACTTCTTCGAACCCCTGTCAACCTCCCTAACGTGTATGTGGAAATGCGAATTTCCGCATTCCAAAATAAAAGTACAAACTTCCCTCACAGAAAACTTCAAAATATAGGACCTGCCTGGTTCATCATGCAGCGCAACAACATACTACAGCTACATTCACCCCCACTGTTTTGCTTTGCATGATGAACAAGGTTCACAATCTAAACCCCAATCAAACATACAAACCAATAACCAAAACAAAAAGAAAAAATGCACTCATCATACTCATACTCATCTTGGCACTGGTACATGCTGGAAACAGAAAACGCTTCCTGATCAGACTCGTCCCACGATGGTAGAGGCAGAAAATTAACAGGCATGATCAGATTCCTATGCACCATCCTGCACCGACCCAAAACTGGGTGTCGAATCTTGTACGTGTGAAGCTGGTCATTCTTGCTTGCAACCAGATAAACCACATTCTCCCACCGATCAGCTAATTTCTTTTTCCTCCTTTCCCCCTTGTTGGCCAGCAGGACTCTGTCACCTACTTCAACAGAGAAACCTTTCATTTTCTCATTATACACCTCAGCTTGTTTGGCCTGCTGTGTACTGATATGTTTTTGAGCAAGTGTCATGGCCTCTCTCAGATCTTCCCCAAGAGACTGAACATACTTGTCAACACCTACAGTCTCCCCATCCAAGAAAACACTTTCAAACATCATATCGACAGGTAAAAGGCGTACAACCAAACATCAGAAAGAAAGGTGGAAACCCTGTGGTTTCATGAATGGCGCAATTGTATGCAAAAGTCAGCGTGTTCAACATCTGAGGCCATTTTACTTTCAAGCAAGGTGGTAACGGTCGAATCATTGAACCAAAAGTATGATTAAAACATTCAGCCTGGCCATTACCCGTTGGATGATACGGTGTGGTATGCAACTTTCCCACCCCAACCAACTGTAAAAGCTCAGCTATGAGCGAACTTTCAAATATTAGCACCTTGGTCTGAGTGAAGACGTGCTGGGAACCCATACACTGAAAAAAAATTTCTCCACAGCACACAAGTGACCGTCTTAGCAGTTTGGTTAGGACAGGGATAAGCACAAGCCAGTCTGGTAAAGTGATCAGTAACCACCAGAACGTTAACTGACTTGTTGTTTACATCCTTTGCAGACCAAAAATCAACACAAACTAATTCCGTTGGTGCAGTTGTGACAATGGAAACGAATGGAGCTCTAGCTTCCGGCTCTGGAGCTTTGCTCAACACACATCTCTTAAATTGTACGACGTACAGTTTAATGTCATCAGTCATTGTGTTCCAGTAGAAACGTTGTCTGGCAAGCCACAGAGTGCATTGCTGTCCCTGGTGACCAGCATCATCGTGCACACCCCTCAGCATCTTAACGACCCTGGAACAACATCTTGAAAAACTTTCTTTTTGCTCACAGGAGGCTTAGAAACACGATAGAGCACATCCAACCGAGTCACTAGTTTTCCCCACTGTTTCAGCGTCCTGTTAGTCTCTTCAGATTCATGAAGTCTCCCCCTGCGAGACGGGCGGTGGCCTCTGTCTACAAAGAACCGCACTCTGCTTATTAAAACAGGATCACAAGACTGCATCTGATGCAATTCCTCACGAGTCAAAACCGGCAGTCAAAAGGAGCTAGCTTAGACACCCATCTATGCTCACATGCATCCAGTTTAGGTTAAGTCAAGATGTATTTAAGAGGGTTGTTATCAGTCCACACAGTGAACTTATGTCCATGCAACCAGTGACTAAACTTATCATGGATCGCCCACTTCATGGCAAGAAACTCAAGCCTATGAGCTGGGTACTTGGACTGAGCATGATTCAGCGACTTACTAGCAAATGCGATAGGCCTGGCAATGTCATGGCCATCTTGAATCTGTGAAAGCACAGCCCCCAATCCGCTGGTGGACGCATCAACTGACAAAAGAAAGGGCTTCCCAAAATCCGGATGAGCCAGCAAAACTTGGTCAACTAAAGCCTGTTTCAAATCCTCAAAAGCTCTTCTACACTCACTGGACCAATCAGCAGGAGTTAGCTTGTGAATAACTGTTCTATGTGTCTTACCAGGAGCCCTGTGTGGCTGTTTGCCACCCGAAAGAAGCTGGAAAAGAGGTTTAGCAACCACAGAACAGTTTTCGATAAAATGTTGGTAATACAACACCATGCCAAGGAACGAGCGAATCTTATCAGCAGAGGGTGTGATACCATCGCTCTGCATGATGTCAGGTTAAGACAAGCTCACAACAGCCTGCACCTTGTCAGGATCAGTGGCTATACCTCTCTCGGAAACCACATGCCCCCAAAACTTCACTGACCTCTTCAGAAACTTACACTTTGCAGGGGAGAGCTTCAGATTGTGTTCCCGCAAGTGTTTGAAAACCATTTCAAGCCTCTCCAAACACTCCTTCTCCATCCTGCCAAAGACCAACACATTGTCAAGGTAACAAAGCATGGACATAAAATTCTGGTCACCAAAAATGGTAAGCATCATCCTGATAAAAGTGGCTGGACTATTACAAAGACCCTGAGGCATGCGATTGTACCCATGCAATCCAAGAGGTGATGAGAAAGCAGTGTACTTCTTATCGTCTTCATGGTGCGGTACATTGTAATAGCCAGATGTCAAATCCAGTGTGCAGAAAAAGGCATTGCCTCCCAGCGCTGCCAGAACATCAGCTTGGTGAGGCAGAGGGTGTGCATCCTTAAATGTATGAGCGTTTAGCCAACAAAAATCAGTGCACAGTCTCAGTTCGCAATTTTTTTCCAGCACAAAACCAAGGGAGAAACATATTTTCTGATTATGTCCCGCGCTTCCATTTCGTCCAGTGTCTCTCTCAACTTTTGGTAGTGAGCAGGTGAGAGACGACGGTATGGCAAGCGAAAGGGATGGTCATCAGTCAAACGAATGCGATGACAAAACCCAGTAGCTTTCCCACAATCCAAACTATGTCTGGAAAACACCCTTTCGTACTTGACGATCAAGTCAGTAAGTTTCTCTTGCCAGAATGGAGATGTCTCACATTCATCTACTGCCAAATCCTGTAGTCCCAAATTGTTTAGCCTAGCATTTCTGCTTATCGCACAATTCCTCACGGATCCCTGCATTTTCAAACTGTTACAACTGGCAGTACTGACCTTCCCCACACACTGCTGAACTGCCTGTTCACCACCATCCTCATAATCTTACAAAGCAATGCATAAGGACACATCAGCCGCTTTCGCATTTCTCCTCAATGTCATTTTGGACCTAGTCAGATTTATCACTTTCACAGGAATCCATCCATTCCCCCACAGAGGAGTCACCACTCTGCCAACCAGTATGTTTCGGGGCATACAGCGTGATGAGCTCGGTTCCACCACAACAGTACCGGCAGAGAGTCTGGTCCCAGATGGAAGACGACCCCACACCACATGTTCGCTCATGGGCTCCAACATCACAGCTTTCTTCAGTCTAATGTCCCCACCTAATCCGGAATTTCCTCCCCACGCCACCTTTCCAATTTGCGAGAAACTGGATAAACTCACTCGCACCCTGCTGCTACGACGACTCAGGTTAGCTCAGGATATGCCAATAGGTCTCGCTATCCCTTAACTGCCTGATGACTGCTTTAAGCAGGTTAGTGCCCACGATTATCTCATCCACCTGTCCATCAACAACCAACACTGGGACAAGGTAGTCAGAGTCAAACAGTCTGAGTTTCAGATCACAAATCCCCACTGGCTCAGTTTGCTTCCCACCACACCCAATGAGAACAATGTCCGTAGGGGATATGAATTCACCATGTACAACTCCGGCCTCCCTCAACTGAGGTACAATATCCGCACGCACAGAAGTAGCCATGGACCTGCTATCTAACATCCCCTCAACTTTGTCCCCAACAACCACAGTAGTGAAAAACAAACTATCACTTTTCTCTAATCTTGTATTGTTCTGAAAAACCATTGTTTTATCTGGTGAGGCTGATTCCCGCGCAGCTGAGAACAACAGACTGAATATCATCATCATTGGAGGAAAAACCACTTAGCTCCACATTGACCTCCACCAAGTTGGAGCTAGCTAGTTTCCCGAAATATGTGAAACCCTAGGCGCATGAGATGACTGGAATGATGCAGGTTTCTTACAGTTTGCACCAATGTGACCTGGTGAGTAGCATTTGAAACATAACTTGTCCATCCGACAGTGTGCACTAGTGCTGTGGTCAGTGCTGCCACAGACCTTACAGTCACGGGTCTGACTCTTAACACCATTCCGAGGAGAACTGCGACCTAGCTGAGCACTACTAGAAAGGGTCTGTTCCAGTAAACCCAAAACTCTATCTAAATTATGAACCTCATCACTGGAGCTGGGCTGAGCTGATGTGACTCTAAGGTCAGGTGCGAAGAACCCACCCGCCTGAGCTTCACAAACTGTCCCTGACTGAATTTAGCCTCCACCTCTGTATGTACGGAGCTCTGGAACCCACAAAATGTCTGCACCTTTCTGTTATTATCCAGGTGTTCCTGCACTTCCTTAGCGGACCACTCACGAGGGGGCTTGGTTTTAAAAATCAGAGCCAATTCTTTGTCACGACAGTTGTGAACGAACATGATGACTACATGACGACTCAGATCAGTCGTAGGGTCACCTTTACTGACGAGGCATTGTTCCGTCAATTCAGCTGCTTTGTTGAGCCTAACCCAATAATCTAAAAGTCTTTCTCCGCCTAGAGGCAACACCGCATAAAAATCAGTCAAAGGTAAGTCCGAATGTACAACATCCCCAAAATGGCATCTGAGAACACCATAAATCACATTGACATCTGTAACATCAGGGTTGCTGTGCAGCCATGCTTTGGCTGGGCTTGCGCTAGCCATTCGCCATAGGCGAAGTAAATTCCATATGGCTACAAGATTTTTAGCTTGTGTAGCCACAGTGGCGTTCTTATTTTTAGGAAAAAAAGGCTAAAACATTCAACTTTTTTGGACTCTCGAAAATCCTCGAGCGATAACAAACTTTCTCTCTCACTAGCGCTGCTATTTCCGTCGGCGCATTTCCATCGGCGCATGCTGACGGAAATAGCCGAAGTGATCCGAACGCTCCTGATCATTAAATAAGGCACTCGGGTCATGACCTCCTTTCGTCCAATGAAAAACAAAAAGATTCTGTTTTTACAAGCTAAATCCGCGAATTGGTGTACAACAAGGCGAGGACGATCGATCGAAAGAAATTAAGTGTTATATAGCAGAGTTTGTGTTAAAATCCTAATTAAACAACAAAAGGTGAATGCTGAGAGGGGGGAGGAGTGGTGACAGACCAATCAGAAGGTAAATGAAAGATATTATCACTACTTTTTTGTAGTCTTAGACTTTTAATCTCTATGACCGGCAGGAATAACCAGCGTTGTATGTAAATGTGTATTCACCTCGCTTGCTCTTTTTCATGCCTTTTTAAATTGAACTGAAAAATCATATTATCGAATTAAAAAAAAAAAAAAACTAAACTATGGCATACCAATGGTGTTGGTCAAAGTTAAAATGTCTTCTAGTCCAAGTAAAACTTACAAGTAAAAATTGAGTAATATCAAGAATCAAATTTATTAAAATCAAGGGGTCTAAGTCAAAGTTAAAATGTCTTCTAGTCTCCGTAAACTTACAAGTAAACATTGAGTAATATTTTGTATGACTGTATCTTCACGTAGTGAAAGCAAGTTTTCAATTGTTGAATCTCACATATATACCTGCATAAAGTAGGATAGAAATATAGTTTAGCTTGAACTGTTAACTTTAGTGTATTTTTGTAAGTAAACTGAACAGAAGATTTTGCCCTCAGAATGCAGGAAAACAACCCCATTTTCTAAAAAAGTTTCCGGGGGAGGCCCCCCGTATCCCTCTGGTGGGGTATCCCCCCTACACCCCCGCAACAAACTTTGGTTGTCAGCGCGCTGCGCCGCTGTCTTAGACACAGACTGTCGCTTTTTGTGGTTTACTCGATTCTTTTACACTGAGCCACAGTGGCTTAGTCTTACAACCTCCTAGTGCAAGCCCAGCTTTGGTAACATCCCTAACTTTTACCATTAGCCGACCCACAACCTCATCAACATATTTTCTTCCATTGAAACCTTGTTTTTCAGAGTAATTTCGCATTAGCTCCTCCCACTCCGAAAGAGTACTTATCTGAACCATCACCCCTAAAGTAAGGCAGAGCATTGACATCAGATCGTAACACTAAGTTCAATTTAGATGCGTCAATGACAGTGGTACCACAGTGACCTGAATGGGAAACATTCTGACATTGGAGGTCACCTCCGGTGTTCGGTCAGCGGACTTTGACTGCTGTAAGCTGGCTTTAATGGATTCACCAATCTCAGCTCCAATCAACCCCACCAGCTCCGTGAGCTGGCTAGGAGATGCTCCCAAACCGGAATCAGTCACATTCTGAAGTGGGGGGTCTACAGGTGACAATCCTGGACTAAATGGCAGGGGCATGGTTATAGATTCACTCAGTCCCCGTAACCCGCTCCTCTCCATAGAATGACATGGCTCTACACAGCTCCCTGGTGTGGACTTTGACACAGGGGTAGGCATCAAAACACCTCCACCACGTCCCCCACTCATAAACGGATTAACGTTGTACGACTCCACATTGCTGTCTTCTTCTTCTTTTCCTTTCGGCTTTTCCCTTCAGGGATCGCCACAGCGAATCAATTGCCTCCATCTAACCCTGTCCTTTGCATCCTCTTCTCTCACACTAACTACCTTCATGTCCTCCCTCATTACATCCATAAACCTCCTCTTTGGTCTTCCTCTAGGCCTCCTGCCTGGCAGTTCAAAACTCAGCATCCGTCTACCAATATATTCACTATCTCTCCTCTGGACATGTCCAAACCATCTCAGTCTGGCCTCTCTGACTTTATCTCCAAAACCTCTAACATGTGCTGTCCCTCTGATGTACTCATTCCTGATCCTATCCTTCCTGGTCACTCCCAGAGAGAACCTCAGCATCTTCATCTCTGCTACCTCCAGCTCTGCCTCCTGTCTCTTCCTCAGTGACACTGTCTCTAGACCAAACAACATCGCTGGTCTCACCACAGTTTTGTACACCTTTCCTTTCATTTTAGCTGAAACTCTTCTATCACACATCACACCTGACACTTTCCTCCACCCGTTCCATCCTGCCTGTACACACTTCCATCCATCCATCCATCTTCCTCCGCTTATCCGGGGTCGGGTCGCGGGGGCAGCAGCTTAAGCAGGGAAGCCCAGACTTCCCTCTCCCTAGCCACTTCGTCCAGCTCCTCCGGGAGAATCCCAAGGCGTTCCCAGGCCAGCCGGGAGATGTAGTCTCTCCAGCGTGTCCTGGGTCGTCCCCGGGGCCTCCTCCCAGTAGGACGTGCCCGGAACACCTCACCAGGGAGGCGTCCAGGAGTCATCCTAACCAGATGCCCGAGCCACCTCATCTGGCTCCTCTCGATGCGGAGGAGCAGCGGCTCGACTCTGAGTCCCTCCCGGATGACCGAACGTCTCACCCTACCTCTAAGGGAGAGCCCGGACACCCTGCGGAGGAAACTCATTTTGGCCGCTTGTATCCGGGATCTCGTTCTTTCGGTCGTGACCCACAGCTCGTGACCATAGGTGAGGGCAGGAACGTAGATCGACCGGTAAATCGAGAGCTTTGCCTTTCGGCTCAGCTCCTTCTTCACCACGACGGACCGATACAGAGTTGCAGATCACTGCAGACGCTGTACCGATCCACGTGTCGATCTCCCATTCCAGCGTACCCTCACTCGTGAACGAGACCCCGAGATACTTGAACTCCTCCACTTGGGGCAGGATCTCATCCCCAACCCGGAGAGGGCACTCCACCCTTTTCCGACTGAGGACCATGGTCTCAGATTTGGAGGTGCTGATTCTCATCCCAACCGCTTCACACTCGGCTGCAAACCGCTCCAATGAGAGTTGGAGATCACGGCTTGATGAAGCCAACAGTACCACGTCATCTGCAAAAGGCAGAGACGCAATACTGAGGCCAACAAACTGGACAGCCTCAAAGCCTTGGCTGCACCTAGAAATTCTGTCCGTAAAAGTTATGAACAGAATCAGTGACAAAGGGCAGCCTTGGTGGAGTCCAACCCTCACTGGAAACGAATCCGACTTACTGCCGGCAATGCGGACCAAACTCTGACATCGGTCGTACAGGGACTGAACAGCCCTTATCAAGGGGTTCGGTACCCCATACTCCCGAAGCACCCCCCACAGAACCCCCCGAAGAACACGGTCGAACGCCTTCTCCAAGTCCACAAAACACATGTAGACTGGTTGGGTGAACTCCCATGCCCCCTCAAGGACCCTGCGGAGGGTGTAGAGCTGGTCCACTGTTCCACGGCCAGGACGAAAACCGCACTGCTCCTCCTGAATCCGAGATTCGACTTCCCGACGGACCCTCCTCTCCAGAACCCCTGAATAGACCTTGCCAGGGAGGCTGAGGAGTGTGATCCCCCTGTAGTTGGAACACACCCTCCGGTCCCCCTTCTTAAAAAGGGGGACCACCACCCCAGTCTGCCAATCCAGAGGCACTGTCCCCGACATCCACGCGATGTTGCAGAGGCGTGTCAACCAGGACAGCCCCACAACATCCAGAGCCTTTAGGAACTCTGGCGGATCTCATCCACCCACGGGGCCCTGCCACCGAGGAGCTTTTTAACCACCTTGGTGACCTCAACCCCAGAGATAGGAGAGCCCGTCTCAGAGAACCCAGACTCTGCTTCCTCATGGCTCGAAGTGTCGCCGGAATTGAGGAGGTCTTCGAAGTATTCTCCCCACCGAGTCACAACGTCCCGAGTTGAGGTCAGCAGTGCCCCATCCCCACTATACACAGTGTTGATGCTGCACTGCTTCCCCCTCCTGAGACGTCTGATGGTGGACCAGAATCTCCTTGAAGCCGTCTGGAAGTCGTCCTCCAAGGCCTCACCGAACTCCTTCCACGCCCGAGTTTTTGCCTCAGCAACCACCAAAGCTGCATTCCGCTTGGCCAGCCGGTACCCATCAGCTGCCTCAGGAGTCCCACAGCCCAAAAAGGCCCGATAGGACTCCTTCTGCAGCTTGACGGCATCCCTTACCGCCAAGGTTCACCAGCGGGTTCTGGGGTTGCCGCCACGACAAGGCACCGACCACCTTACGGCCACAGCTGCGGTCGGCCACTTCGACAATGGAGGCGCGGAACATGGCCCACTCAGACTCAATGTCTCCCGCCTCCCCCGGAACGTGGGTGAAGTTCTGCCGGAGGTGGGAGTTCCCAGCAGACCCTCACAATACGTTTGGGTCTGCCAGGTCAGACCGGCATCTTCCCCCACCATCGGAGCCAACACACCACCTGGTGGTGATCAGTTGACAGCTCCGCCCCTCTCTTCACCCGGGTATCCAAGACATGCGGCCGCAAGTCCGATGACACATCCACAAAGTCGATCATCGAACTGCGGCCTAGGGTGTCCTGGTGCCAAGTGCACATATGGACACTCTTATGTCTGAACATGGTGTTCATTATGGACAGTCCGTGACGAGCACAGAAGTCCAATAACTGAACACCATTCGTGTTCTGATCGGGGGGGCCGTTCCTCCCAATCACGCCCTTCCAGGTCTCACTGTCATTGCCCACGTGAACGTTGTACACACTTCTTCACCTCTTTTCCAGACTCTCCATTGCTCTGGACTGTTTGACCCCAAGTACTTAAAATCCTCCACCTTCTTGATCTCTTCTCCCTGTAACCTCACTCTTCCACTTGGGTCCCTCTCATTCACACACATGTAATCTGTCTTACTGTGGCTAACCTTCATTCCTCTTCTTTCCAGGAAAACCTGCACCTCTCTAGCTTCTCCTCCACCTGTTCCCTGCTCTCACTGCAGATCACAATGTCATCTGCAAACATCATAGTCCATGGAGATTCCTGTCTAACCTCGTCTGTCAGCCTGTCCATCACCATAGCAAACAAGAAGGGGCTCAGAGCTGATCCCTGATGCAGTCCCACCTCCACCTTGAACTCCTCTGTCACACCTACAGCACACCTCACCACTGTCTTGCAGTCCTCATACATGTCCTGCACCGCTCTAACATACTTCTCTGCCACTCCAGACTTCCTCATACAATACCACAGTTCCTCTCTGGGCACCCTGTCATAAGCTTTCTCCAGATCTACAAAAACACAATGCAGCTCCGTTTGGCCTCCTCTGTACTTCTCTATCAACATCCTCAAAGCAAATACTGCATCTGTAGTACTCTTTTTTGGCATGAAACCATACTGCTGCTCACAAATGCTCACTTCTGCCCTTAATCTAGCTTCCACTACTCTTTCCCATAACTTCATTGTATGGCTCATCAACTTTATTCCTCTGTAGTTGCCACAACTCTGTACGTCTCCCTTGTTCTTAAAAATGGAAACCAGCACACTTCTCCTCCATTCCTTAGGCATCTTCTCACTATCTAAGATCCTGTTGAACAACCCAGTCAGAAACTCTACTGCCACCTCTCCTAGACACATCCGAACCTCTACAGGTATATCATCAGGACCGAGTGCTTTTCCATTCTTCATCCTCTTCAGTCGCCCTCCTCACTTCATCCTGACTAATCTTTGCTGCATCCTGGTCTACAACAGTCACCTCTGCTAGTCTTTGTTCTCATTTTCCTTGTTCATCAACTCTTCAAAGTGCTTTCCATCTTCCCATCACACTACTGGCACCTGTCAATAGACTTCCATCCCTATCCTTAATTACCCTAACTTGCTGCACGTCCTTCCCATCTCTGTCTCTCTGTCTTGCCAACCGGTATAGATCAGTCTCTCCCTCGTTACTGTCCAACCTAGCATACAAGTCATCATAAGCTTCTTGTTTGGCCTTTGCTACCTCTACCATCACCTTACAGTGCATCTCCCTGTACTCCTGTGCACTTTCCTCAGTCCTCTCAGTGTCCCATTTCTTCTTAGCTAACCTCTTTCTCTGTATACACTCCTGTACCTCCTCATTCCACCACCAAGTTTTCTTATCTACTTTCCTTCCAGATGACACACCAAGTACTCTCCTACCCGTCTCCCTGATCACATTAGCTGTAGTTTTCCAGTCATCTGGAAGCAGCTCCTGGCCTCCCAGAGCCTGTCTTAACTCCTTCCTAAAAGTCATGCAACACTCTTCCATTTTTAGCTTCCACCATTTCGTCTTCTGCTCTGCCTTTGCCCTCTTCATCTTCCTCACCACCAGAGTCATCTTGCACACCAACATCCTATGCTGTTTGGCTGCACTCTCGCCTACCACTACTTTGCAGTCACTGATCTCCTTCAGGTTACACCATCTACACAAGATGTAGTCTACCTGTGTGCTCCTACCACCACTCTTATAGGTCACCCTATGTTCCTGTCTCTTCTGGAAGAAAGTATTCACTATAGCCATTTCCATCCTTTTTGCAAAGTCAACTAACATCTGTCTTTCTGCGTTCCTCTCCTGGATACCAAACCTCCTCATCACCTCTTTTACCTGGATGAACATGTCCATTGAAGTTTGCACCAATGACAACTCTCTCACTTCTAGGTATGCTCTGCATCACTTCATCAAAGTCCAGCCAGAATTTCTCCTTCTCCTCCAGCTCACATCCCACCTGTGGAGCATACCCACTAACAACATTGAACATCACACCTTCGATTTCTAGCTTCAGACTCATCACTCTATCCGACATTCTTTATATCTCCAGGACATTCCTAACAAACTCCTCCTTCAAGATAACTCCTACTCCATTTCTCTTCCTATCTACACCATGATAGAACAACTTGAACCCTGCTCCTAAACTTCTAGCCTTGCTACTTTTCCACCTGGTCTCCTGGAAACACAGTATGTCTACCTTCCTCCTCTGCATCATGTCAACCAACTCTCAACCTTTTCCTGTCATAGTTCCAACATTCAACATCCCTACTCTCAGTCCTATACTCTTGGCGCTCCTCTTCTCTCTCTTTGTGCGAACACACTTTCCTCCTCTCCTTCTTCGACCAACAGTAGCCCAATTTCCACCAGCACCCTGTAGGTCAACAGTGCCGATGGCGGTCGTTGTTTACCCGGGCCTCAACCGATCCGGTACGGAAGTCATAGGTTTGATTCACATATTTGATTTGGCAAACGTTTTACGCTGGATGCCCTTCCTGACGTAACCCTCTGTATTTATCCGGGCTTGGGACCGGCACAATAAGACACTGGCTTGTGTCCTCTTGTGGCTACATTACGACTCCACATTGCTGTAATACTCAATTATCACAGTGAAAATATTAGCAATAGACAACAGTCACCAAATGCTGAAATCAACAGGATACAATGTCCGTATGAATCCTCAGTACTCTGAATCAGTTCATAAAGGATAAAGTTTCTTCACTCAGTCCGAGCAGGAACGACGACACTAGCGCACATGTCCAATAGCCTCCTAGTAGTCTCCCGTTCCCGCCGAAGAATCGCAGATTCCCGCGTCGTGGCTCGTACTGCAGCAACAAAGGTGGTCGGCTCCAGCCGAAGAGTCACGGCACCAATTTTTGTAGTTGGTTTAACTCTACGTTGTGTAATTTTTATAGTTTGTTGGAAATGAAGACAATAAGCGGGGCTTATCCAGCCATATGACATGCAGATCTTTCTTCTCCCTCTCGGTGGTCTGGATCTGTTCCCAAATCATTGAAGCATGCTCAACGTAGCCAGAGAAACCCGGGACTCCGGCTTTTTGGTTAATAGTATCGATGAAGCTCTTTTCCATCAAATAGGTGGTCATCCTTCTTGCCATCACAGAGAAGAATATCTTTCCCTCCACGTTTAGTAGGGCTATGCTTCTGAACTGCCCAATGGTCTTGGTGTTCTGTTTTGGAATGGTGACAGCAACTGCCCTTTGCCACTCGGATGGTATGCTCTGCTTCGCCCATGCATGCAAGAAAAGAAGAGAAACAAACAAGAAGTAACTACAACCCAAAATAACCCCACTGATCTCAGTCAGTCATTAAGATTAAGTTTAAAAAGCTGGGAGAAAGTCAGCTTTACATTAACAATATATTTGGTCCAGTCAGATGTGCAGCTTTAACAGTTTTGTTTTTATCCTTGAGACTCCTTGACAGCGACTCTAGGCCCGAGCTGGGTTAGCAACCGTAGCTTCGACTGCACGGAGCACCTGACAGTCTTGTGGCTGCAGCAGGCCGAGGCAAAAAAGGAGAGTAACTTAGCGCCGCTGGAACTCCCCAGCAACACACCCGGTCCTCAAAGCCCCTGTTACAAATAATTAACTTTAGTGAGGTCTGGAGGAATAGAGGAGCAGAAGAAAAGCACAGGCTTGTCATCAGTCATACCTACCAGTCAGGCCCCTGTGAGAGATCACCCCGAGGGAGAGGGAGAGGAGAAAGACGAGCGCGTCATAAAAGGTGCTGTACGACGGCGATCTCTAGAGCCGCAGACTGTAATGGTGTGTAAAAGCAAGCCCAACCAGGCAAATCAGTGCAACAATATTAAATGGGCATTACTAGCAGCCACTGCCAACAAACCTGCACAGGTAACAGCGAGAGGGAGAGAATGACAGGACCCAGAAGTGACAAGGACGGCCAGAGCAAGAGGGAGAGGAGGCCGCCAACACCCCCTTTTACAGAGTGCCGCCATTAGGTCATTGGCTGACAGTGACTCTACACAGCAGCTCATAATTAAACACAAGATGAGACACGTCATCCTGCCACAAAGTTTTCGGTTTCGTTTTCATTCCTGCCAAAACACCAAAAGTTTCCGGTTTTCGTTTTCATTACATGAACCGGTTCAAAGCCCTGCTTTTCATATTATCTCACTAACAGTGTTCTTGTCCTGTGTTTGGCTGTGTATGAAAAAATAGACAAATAGACATTCCCCCCAGATCTCTGGGGAGAATGTCCACACCCCTAAAAAGGTGTGTGGATCTCCCTGCTTCACTGACATTGAGATGAGTGGAATCTATATATCCACTCCCCTTTGTAGTCAGACTTCCACTCAACACCAATGGATAGGTGAGTCTGGTAAGAATCTTTGCTTTTTACAGTGTGGACGAGAATTCCTGGACCTTCACAGCCGTCAGTTGTCTACAGGACCTGGAGCAGCAACTCCCACTTAGGGCCCTTGTCTTTTTCTTCTGGCTCGCCACCTTAATTTTTTTTTTTTTTTTTTAATTTAACCTTTATTTAACCAGGCAAGCAATTAAGAACAGGTTCTTATTTACAAATGCAGCCTGAACAAAGAGCAGTGGCCCTTAGAGGTGTGGGGGTGGGGAGCAAGGCTGAAATAAACAGTTATACATTATACAGAAATTTTTTTTTTTTTAAAAATACAAAAGAGAACGAGATCATCATATCCTCATCATCCGCTTCTCCCACGTCCTCCCAGTCAGGTACTGGATACAGGTCTGGAATCTGTTGAGGTTCTCTAGCCAAACCTTAAGCACATCATGTTTGTTAATTTGTTCACTCAAGATGGTTTGGATGATAATATGTAATAATAATAATATGGCTAAAATACCCAAGTGATTGTTTCATGAGGGGAACAGAACAAAGACAAATCAGTATGACAAGACACTCTCATAATAAAAAGTTGTGCTATCACACTATGTTTGCCAATACAACATGTTCCAACAAACAGTAGGACTTGAGGCAAATCCCTGTGACATTTGTATATGTATAAATATGTGTGTGTGTGTGTGTGTGTGTGTATAATCTTTTACCATTAAAAACACAAGCAGATCAAAATTGTAAGTCAAGATTTGAATTAACCAATCATCAATTAAATAGTTAACCACTAGGACTCCACTGAAACCTGTTTCACCATTTAGTTCATCTGTGACTGGATGATTTACAGCTCCTTTACAACTCTGATTTCTGACACTGGTTACCAATCCCCATTAGGCTCTCAACAGGCAAGATATGGAGGTTCTGTGGTGAATTATGTCATTCAACAATGACACGTTGGTTCATGAGTGAATAAAATCAGAATCATCCTGATTTGCTTCTGATCTAAGTAAACAAGGTAAACAAGTAACATTAACATTAACATTAACACGGACTGCATGTTTATAAGGTCAACTTATGAGCCAAGTAAACGATCAGGAACTGTGTGTGTCTACAGTTATCATAATAGTGATGTTGTGTGTGTCTGTATCAATGTAAGTGTTCATATGTGTATTTTCTCAATGGTCTGACCTTTCTCCACTGTCTCATGATTGCATTTACGGCCTTGCTGGAGGATGAAGACAAAGTTCTTTAGGTGGTGCACGTGGCCATGGTTCTCAGTCTTCCTGGTTCTTGACAACTATATTTTTGTCTAGGGTTATACATCCACATGAAACATGGCCAGAACTTTCAGATGTGTAGCATCTCCATTTGTTGCTGTAGTTAACGCTGTTGTACTCTCTTTGGAAGACCGAAATCAGTCTCTTTATTCCCTCTGTTGGTTCAAACCTGCTGCTCTGCCATGACCCACATCTCACAACCAGTCTGCAACCTCCTTCAGTTCACAACCATAGCATGTATGTGAACACTTCTGCATCCCATTTTGCATATGCTTTGTCTCATGTCATTCACAGCTGAAGGTTTGAGAACATCATCGTAGGCATGCCCACTTGGGTCTCCTTGGCTTGCTATGGAAAAAACAGATGTCTTGGCAAAAACAGTCAGATTGAGTGTCCTTAGGTGTCAAAAAGAAAAGATAGACAGGTCAGGATACAATTGTTTTCCTTTCTCCCCCCTTTCCTTCTCCCTCCTTCTGCCTTTTGAAGGAAGTGTCTCTTGAAGGGAGTGCTGAGGATTTGGAGACAGTGAAGACAGATACAAAGCCCTATCTTATCACTTTACATAATTTTTCTATTCTTAAAATGCTGAAACTTTCTAAATTGTCTGAACTTTCTAAACTTTCTAAACAATTCATGTTTGATATGCCTGTTAGTGTAACCTTTTGTGATACGGTGCCAAAGTGAAACATTTCAACCACATCTTTTCCTTTCGGCTTTTCCCTTCAGGGGTCGCCACAGCGAATCAATTGCCTCCATCTAGCCCTGTCCTTTGCATCCTTCTCTCACACCAACTACCGTCATGTCCTCTTTCACTACATCCATAAACCTCCTCTTTGGTCTTCCTCTAGGCCTCCTGCCTGGCAGTTCAAAATTCAGCATCCTTCTACCAATACATTCACTATCCTCTGGACATGTCCAAACCATCTCAGTCTGGCCTCTCTGACTATCTCCAAAACCTCTAACATGTGCTGTCCCTCTGATGTACTCATTCCTGATCCTATCCTCCTTGGTCACTCCCAGAGAACCTCAGCATCTTCATCTCTGCTACCTCCAGCTCTGCCTCCTGTCTTTTCCTCAGTGACACTGTCTCTAGACCAAACAACATCGCTGGTCTCACCACAGTTTTGTACACCTTTCCTTTCATTTTAGCTGAAACTATCACACATCACACCTTACACTTTCCTCCACCCATTCAATCCTGCCTGTACATGCTTCTTCACCTCTTTTCCACACTCTCCATTGCTCTGGACTGTTGACCCCAAGTACTTAAAATCCTCCACCTTCTTGATCTCTTCTCCCTGTAACCTCACTCTTCCATTTGGGTCCCTCTCATTCACACACATGTACTCTGTCTTACTGTGGCCAACCTTCATTCCTCTCCTTTCCAGGACAAACCTCCACCTCTTCCCTACTCTCACTGCAGATCACAATGTCATCTGCAAACATCATAGTCCATGGAGATTCCTGTCTGACCTCGTCTGTCAGCCTGTCCATCACCATAGCGAACAAGAAGGGGCTCAGAGCCGATCCCTGATCCCACTCCTCTCAGTGTCCCACTTCTTGGCTAACCTCTTTCTCTGTATACACTCCTGTACCTCCTCATTCCACCACCAAGTCTCCTTATCTGCTTTCCTTCCAGATGACACCAAATACTCTACCTGTCACCCTGATCACATTAGCTGTAGTTGTCCAGTCATCTGGAAGCACCTCCTGACCACCCAGAGCCTGTCTTAACTCCTTCCTAAAAGTCATGCAACAGTCATCCTTTTTTAGCTTCCACCATTTTGTCTTCTGCTCTGCCTTTGCCCTCTTCATCTTCCTCACTACCAGAGTCATCCTACACACCACCATCCTATGCTCTTTGGCTACACTCTCGCCTACCACTACTTTGCAGTCACTGATCTCCTTCAGGTTACACTGTCTACACAAGATGTAGTCTACCTGTGTGCTCCTACCACCACTCTTATAGGTCACCCTATGTTCCTGCCTCTTCTGGAAGAAAGTATTCACTACAGCCATTTCCATCCTTTTTGCAAAGTCAACTACCATCTGTCCTTCTGCGTTCCTCTCCTGGATACCAAACCTGCCCATCACTTCATCACCTCTGTTACCTGCACCAACATGTCCATTGAAATCTGCACCAATGACAACTCTCTCTCACTTCTAGGCATGCTCTGCATCACTTCATCCAAGTCCAAAGTCTCCTCCTCCAGCTCACATCCTACCTGTGGAGCATACCCACTAACAACATTGAACATCACACCTTCGATTTCTAGCTTCAGACTCATGACTCTGACACTCTTTTTACCTCCAGGACATTCCTAACAAACTCTTCCTTCAAGATAACTCCTACTCCATTTCTCTTCTCATCTCCACTATGATAGAACAACTTGAACCCTGCTCCTAAACTTCTAGCCTTGCTACGTCTCCAACTGGTCTCCTGGACACACAGTATGTCTACCGTCCTCCTCTGCATCATGTCAACCAACTCTCTACCTTTTCCTGCCATAGTTCCAACGTTCAGCGTCCCTACTCTTAGTCCTATACTCTTGGCGCTCCTCCTCTTCTTCATGCGAACGCACTTTCCTCCTCTCCTTCGATCAACAGTAATCCAATTTCCACCGGCGCCCTGTAGGTCAACAGCGGCGATGGCGGTCGTTGTTAACCTGGACCGATCTGGTATGGAGGCCATAGGTTTCATTCGCATCTTTGATTTGGCAAAAGTTTTATGCCAGATGCCCTTCCTGACGCAACCCTCTGTATTTATCCGGGCTTGGGACCAGCACAATAAGACACTGGCTTGTGCCCTCTTGCGGCTACATTAGACATTTCAACCACATATTTCCCCCATTTTTCCTGCTATGATTGGATGGGCATGTGAGAGGATTAGTCAACAATTTTATCCCCCCTATTTGTTTCCCATAATTTGAACTGACTTTGGGACATTTATACTTGTACTTCCAATGGGCTTTATCAGTCACAAACTCACACTCGCGCTGATCTTCCCATACATATATAGTTGGATTTTATCAAACACCGACAACTCTCTACTGTTCCCCCTTTTTTTTAATCCACACTCGTCTCTGTTACAACCCTGCTGAATATGACTATGGTACGTGAATAAATGGCAGTAACATAAACCCGGATGTTAAGTAAACAGGAACTCGAGCAGCTGAAAATGGAAATAAAGTGGAGAAAACACAAAAGACTTCAGTTGTAACGGCTGTTTTTATATATTTCAACACAAGACTGGAGCACAAAACCGGTGAGACTGCCAAACTAAAAATGATGTCAGATGGTCTAGGACAATGGATGTTGTCAAAATTAACAAAAGTAATCAAGAACAGAAACACCAACTAAACAATGCAGGTAACTAAACAAGAAAATAATAACCCTGCCTACCTACACTACTGAGACAGTCAGAAACTGACCAAAAATACAATAGAAAGACAACATCCTCCTAACTAGTTTTTCTAGACAGAGGAATACTAAGTGTGGTAATATATAGAGGCCTCTGTCTAGCTACCCCTAGGCCATGGACTAACAACATACAAATAACTAACAAAGGTTAACTAAACTAAAATGGCAGTACTCACCACACAGAACATGAAACCAAGATAGACAGAAGGAGAGCTGAGATGAGATGCGAGATAGATGAAACCTGAGAGATGAGATACATTCAAGATGTAGTTTTTGGAGATGAGACAGATTCCAGATGTAGCTCTCTTCTGAATGGCAAACAAAGAACTTATATATCGGGTGTGTTTGGGGCGGTAAATGCAATTTCAGGTGATTGTGGTAACTGGCTGCAGGTGGAGTGATCAGCAGGTAAATTGGAATCTCCTTGTTGGACAACTCCAAGCAGGCACATACACACACCCAGTCAAATTTATAGTTAGATAAACAGATGAGCAGAGAGTGAGAGATCAGATGGGGGAAGAGGAAAGAGATGAATAGAGAAATGGACAGAAAAAGAAGTAGATCGGCAGACCCTTAAGCAATTATATACGTTAGTACAAGAAAGAGTTAACCAAGAATATAGAAAGTATCCCACCCAGTCTGGACAACTATTTACAGAGATCTCAGGTGGACTGGACGCTTAACACATGGGAACACCAGCCTTACAGCTTCACGTTCATGACCTGTTGATGAGACGGACAAAGGACCAACTCCATGTGTTTATCACCCTGACACCTATGGAAATCTGCCTAAAGGCGCCAAAACTCTTCAACAATCATCAGCTTGAGAAGAAGTTAGGGCCGTCATAGGTGCAGTTCCACACAGTTCAACAACCCTAGAGTTAGAAAACTGTATGGCGCCCGATCAGAGATTCCGTCCGATCACAGCAAATAAGTCTCTAATTTTATCGTGGCTTGGGAAGCTTTGTTGGTACTTTAACGTTCCACAAAGAACCACCCTGTGGGCTTTTACTGCTGTGTCCCACCAGAACGGAAATGCAGCCTGAACAAAGAAAAACCAGGAAAGCGTCGGACTTTTAACTGTCAAAATAAATAATTTATGTGAGTTAATAGACTGTCAGCCAAGAACCAAATGCCCATAATTTACAGTTCAATATTGGATCTGACATCTTCACAAAATTTTCACACCGAATAGACTGTCTTTTGACTCCTTGCTCACCTTTTTATTTTTGTTTTTTAAGTTTATTGAAAGCCACCCATTTGATAAGAGAAAAGTTAAAGATATGTGTTTAGTCAAAGCAAACAGACATTAATGAGCGGACAAACAAAATATATTTGGACAAATCCTCAACCTAAGATTACCCACATAGATATTTTTAGAAAGACTAACTAAACAAATTTATTTAAAATTATGTTTAGCGAACAAGTCTCACCAGAAACACAGCATCTCTCCAAGACAGACAGTAGTGCATTATTTAAGCCAAGTAGTTTACCGTATATGTGCGCACAGTGGATTACGTCTGTCCTGAAGAGAGAGACCATGGACGGTGGACGTCTTAAACCCCCTTTATTCATTACGTCATTTGTGGTGGAGAGAGGTTTTCTTAAGACAGGACAAAGCATATAAGTACAAGATATTTATTTGTCAATTCAAATTATGCATAGGTTGAGGAGAAGTTCAACAGTGTCATCGATGATGCAAACAAACAATGTCAACAGATACTTATCTAACGAGATCTCTGGTAACGACATCCCGGGAGTTGAGCTAGCCCTCAACTCAACTCACCTGAAGTCTTTGTCGAGTTCTTATAGCCAAGCTCTGCGTGTGTGTACGTGGGGGGCAGTCACTGGACTCATCAGCAACTGACCACATGTCAAACCAACCCCATGTCGAACTGACATCAATAGATCGTCTTTGCAAAACACATTATGCAAGTATGGTGATAAGTCTACTGCCAATACTCATCTGAAAAGCTAGCACTCTGCCTAACATCAAGGTGAGATAGTCCCTATGACTCTGTGAACTTCTCTAACACATTTGCATTTGCTGTTGTGGGTATTTTATTATTTTATTTTATTTTAAACATTCCACCACATCCCCCCCTTCCATGGCTTTTAAGCCATGGACCGAAACTGAGGATATTTAATAAAATACAACAATGCAATATTTAACAAAGGTGGCGCTGAAATTTGGCTACTGACTCATTATTCTTCACTGCAGATGGAGGCAAAAACCCTGATGATGGCATTATGGGGAAAATTCCTCCATGATCTTCACTGCTTTCTTAACCTGCAGAGAAGACAATTCACAAGAAAAAATAGTATCCTCCAAAGCATTTGAACATGAAGATATCATTCACAGGTGAACATCACGAAAATTATGACATTATGATTGTAAGCGTGCAGCGTCTTCTTTAGTACAGAACTTGCATCGAATGTAGTTTCAAATACTGCTATTATGCAGTCATTATTGAAAGATCAGTGAAAACTGAAAAATTGGATGGTGAAATAGCCACATCCTTCAGTGATGTCATCTTTCTTTCTTTCAAATTATCTCACTAACAGTGTTCTTGTCCTGTGTTTGGCTGTGTATGACAAACTGGGTACAGGTCTGGAATCTCTTGAGAAGACTTGAAGACTGTTTTCGTTTCAGCTGCATGGAGTACAAAACAACTCCAAAAGAACTTTTTTAACTAAGAGTCCACTTGTTTTAACAAATAATGGAAACCTGACAGTTTTTTTGGCAAGAAGATTGTAGAGTACTTTTGGACTGCTTTCACCCTAATCACAAATGTTTGACTTGTGTTCAGCTATTTCATTCAAAAACACATCTAAAATGACTTGTTTGCACTTGAAACAACACTTGTTTAGATACATGCAGGGAACCCTGTGTTACAAGTAATTTTTATGTAACTTTGAGTGAGAGTATTATTGTTTAATGTGTTTGGATTGTTTTAACTCTGAAAACAGCAGATTGCATTCATTTCAGCTGCATGGAGTACAAAAGAACTCCAAAAGACCTTTTTTAACTAAAAGGCCATTTGTTTTAACAAATAATGGAAACCTGACAGTTTTATTAGCAAGGTGATGTCAGAGCACTTTTGGACTGCTTTCAACCTAATCACAAGTGTTTGACTTGTGTTCAGCTATTTCATTCAAAACACGTGTAAAACGATTTGCTGTCACTTGAAACGCCACTTGCTTAGATATATGCAGTGAACACTGTGGTACAAGTTATTTTTATATCACTTTGAGTGAGAGTATTATTTTTTAACGTGTTTGGACTGTTTTAACTCTAAAAACAGCAGATTGCATTCATTTCAGCTGCATGGAGTACAAAACAACTCCAAAAGACTGTTTTGGTTAACAGACCACTTGTTTTAACAAATAATGGAAACCTGACAGTTTTAATGGCAAGAT
The DNA here is from genome assembly GCA_013358685.1 of Antennarius maculatus. Lineage (NCBI taxonomy): Eukaryota > Metazoa > Chordata > Actinopteri > Lophiiformes > Antennariidae > Antennarius > Antennarius maculatus. The sequence goes on along the minus strand of CM023610.1, from coordinate 3,572,926 downwards.
GATTGTAGAGCACTTTTGGACTGCTTTCAACCTAATCACAAGTGTTTGACTTGTGTTCAGCGATTTCATTCAAAACACGTGTAAAACGATTTGCTGTCACTTGAAACGCCACTTGCTTAGATATATGCAGTGAACACTGTGGTACAAGTTATTTTTATATCACTTTGAGAGAGAGTATTATTTTTTAACGTGTTTGGACTGTTTTAACTCTAAAAACAGCAGATTGCATTCATTTCAGCTGCATGGAGTACAAAACAACTCCAAAAGACTGTTTTTGGTTAACAGACCACTTGTTTTAAAAAATAATGGAAACCTGACAGTTTTAAGGGCAAGATGATTGTAGAGCACTTTTGGACTGCTTTCAACCTAATCACAAGTGTTTGACTTGTGTTCAGCTATTTCATTCAAAACACGTGTAAAACGCTTTGCTTTCACTATTAACTCCACTTGCTTAGATATATGCAGGGAACACTGTGGTACAAGTTATTTTTATATCACTTTGAGTGAGAGTATTATTGTTTAACGTGTTTGGACTGTTTTAACTCTAAAACAGCAGATTGCATTCATTTCAGCTGCATGGAGTACAAAACAACTCCAAAAGACTGTTTTGGTTAACAGAGCCACTTGTTTTAACAAATAATGGAAACCTGACAGTTTTAATGGCAAGATGATTGTAGAGCACTTTTGGACTGCTTTCAACCTAATCACAAGTGTTTGACTTGTGTTCAGCTATTTCATTCAAAAACATGTGTAAAACGCTTTGCTTTCACTATTAACTCCACTTGCTTAGATATATGCAGGGAACACTGTGGTACAAGTTATTTTTATATCACTTTGAGTGAGAGTATTATTGTTTAACGTGTTTGGACTGTTTTAACTCTAAAACAGCAGATTGCATTCGTTTCAGCTGCATGGAGTACAAAACAACTCCAAAAGACTGTTTTGGTTAACAGAGCCACTTGTTTTAACAAATAATGGAAACCTGACAGTTTTAATGGCAAGATGATTGTAGAGCACTTTTGGACTGCTTTCACCCTAATCACAAGTGTTTGACTTGTGTTCAGCTATTTCATTCAAAAACACGTGTAAAACGATTTGCTGTCACTTGAAACTCCACTTGCTTAGATATATGCAGGGAACACTGTGGTACAAGTTATTTTTATATCACTTTGAGTGAGAGTATTATTGTTTAACGTGTTTGGACTGTTTTAACTCTAAAAACAGAGGATTGCATTCATTTCAGCTGCATGGAGTACAAAACAACTCCAAAAGACTGTTTTTGGTTAACAGACCACTTGTTTTAACAAATAATGGAAACCTGACAGTTTTATGGCAAGATGATTTTAGAGCACTTTTGGACTGCTTTCACCTAATCACAAGTGTTTGACTTGTGTTCAGCTATTTCATGCCAAAACACGTGTAAAACGCTTTGCTGTCACTATTAACTCCACTTGCTTAGATATATGCAGGGAACACTGTGGTACAAGTTATTTTTATATCACTTTGAGTGAGAGTATTATTGTTTAACGTGTTTGGACTGTTTTAACTCTAAAAACAGCAGATTGCATTCATTTCAGCTGCATGGAGTACAAAACAACTCCAAAAGACTGTTTTGTTAACTAGAGCCACTTGTTTTAACAAATAATGGAAACCTGACAGTTTTAATGGCAAGATGATTGTAGAGCACTTTTGGACTGCTTTCAACCTAATCACAAGTGTTTGACTTGTGTTCAGCTATTTCATTCAAAAACACGTGTAAAACGCTTTGCTTTCACTATTAACTCCACTTGCTTAGATATATGCAGGGAACACTGTGGTACAAGTTATTTTTATATCACTTTGAGTGAGAGTATTATTGTTTAACGTGTTTGGACTGTTTTAACTCTAAAACAGCAGATTGCATTCATTTCAGCTGCATGGAGTACAAAACAACTCCAAAAGACTGTTTTAGGTTAACAGACCACTTGTTTTAACAAATAATGGAAACCTGACAGTTTTAATGGCAAGATGATTGTAGAGCACTTTTGGACTGCTTTCAACCTAATCACAAGTGTTTGACTTGTGTTCAGCTATTTCATTCAAAAACATGTGTAAAACGATTTGCTGTCACTTGAAACTCCACTTGCTTAGATATATGCAGGGAACAGTTTGTTACAAGTTATTTTTATATCACTTTGAGTGAGAGTATTATTGTTTAACGTGTTTGGACTGTTTTAACTCTAAAAACAGCAGATTGCATTCATTTCAGCTGCATGGAGTACAAAACAACTCCAAAAGACTGTTTTTGTTAACTAGAGCCACTTGTTTTAACAAATAATGGAAACCTGACAGTTTTAATGGCAAGATGATTGTAGAGCACTTTTTGGACTGCTTTCAACCTAATCACAAGTGTTTGACTTGTGTTCAGCTATTTCATTCAAAACCATGTGTAAAACGATTTGCTGTCACTTGAAACGCCACTTGCTTAGATATATGCAGTGAACACTGTGGTACAAGTTATTTTTATATCACTTTGAGTGAGAGTATTATTGTTTAACGTGTTTGGACTGTTTTAACTCTAAAACAGCAGATTGCATTCATTTCAGCTGCATGGAGTACAAAACAACTCCAAAAGACTGTTTTGGTTAACAGACCACTTGTTTTAACAAATAATGGAAACCTGACAGTTTTAAGGGCAAGATGATTGTAGAGCACTTTTGGACTGCTTTCAACCTAATCACAAGTGTTTGACTTGTGTTCAGCGATTTCATTCAAAACACGTGTAAAACGATTTGCTGTCACTTGAAACGCCACTTGCTTAGATATATGCAGGGAACACTGTGGTACAAGTTATTTTTATATCACTTTGAGTGAGAGTATTATTGTTTAACGTGTTTGGACTGTTTTAACTCTAAAAACAGCAGATTGCATTCATTTCAGCTGCATGGAGTACAAAACAACTCCAAAAGACCGTTTTAGGTTAACAGACCACTTGTTTTAACAAATAATGGAAACCTGACAGTTTTATTGGCAAGGTGATTTTAGAGCACTTTTGGACTGCTTTTAACTTAATTACAAGTGTTTGACTTGTGTTCAGCTATTTCATGCCAAAACACGTGTAAAACGCTTTGCTTTCACTATTAACTCCACTTGCTTAGATATATGCAGGGAACACTGTGGTACAAGTTATTTTTATATCACTTTGAGTGAGAGTATTATTGTTTAACGTGTTTGGACTGTTTTAACTCTAAAAACAGCAGATTGCATTCATTTCAGCTGCATGGAGTACAAAACAACTCCAAAAGACTGTTTTTGGTTAACAGACCACTTGTTTTAACAAATAATGGAAACCTGACAGTTTTAATGGCAAGATGATTGTAGAGCACTTTTGGACTGCTTTCAACCTAATCACAAGTGTTTGACTTGTGTTCAGCTATTTCATTCAAAAACATGTGTAAAACGCTTTGCTTTCACTATTAACTCCACTTGCTTAGATATATGCAGGGAACACTGTGGTACAAGTTATTTTTATATCACTTTGAGTGAGAGTATTATTGTTTAACGTGTTTGGACTGTTTTAACTCTAAAACAGCAGATTGCATTCGTTTCAGCTGCATGGAGTACAAAACAACTCCAAAAGAACTTTTTTAACTAAGAGGCCACTTGTTTTAACAAATAATGGAAACCTGACAGTTTTAATGGCAAGATGATTGTAGAGCACTTTTGGACTGCTTTCACCCTAATCACAAGTGTTTGACTTGTGTTCAGCTATTTCATGCCAAAACACGTGTAAAACGCTTTGCTTTCACTATTAACTCCACTTGCTTAGATATATGCAGGGAACACTGTGGTACAAGTTATTTTTATATCACTTTGAGTGAGAGTATTATTGTTTAACGTGTTTGGACTGTTTTAACTCTAAAACAGCAGATTGCATTCATTTCAGCTGCATGGAGTACAAAACAACTCCAAAAGACCGTTTTAGGTTAACAGACCACTTGTTTTAACAAATAATGGAAACCTGACAGTTTTAATGGCAAGATGATTGTAGAGCACTTTTGGACTGCTTTCAACCTAATCACAAGTGTTTGACTTGTGTTCAGCTATTTCATTCAAAACACGTGTAAAACGTGTTGCTTTCACTATGAACTCCACTTGCTTAGATATATGCAGGGAACACTGTGGTACAAGTTATTTTTATATCACTTTGAGTGAGAGTATTATTGTTTAACGTGTTTGGACTGTTTTAACTCTAAAAACAGCAGATTGCATTCATTTCAGCTGCATGGAGTACAAAACAACTCCAAAAGACTGTTTTGGTTAACAGACCACTTATTTTAACAAATAATGGAAACCTGACAGTTTTAAGGGCAAGATGATTGTAGAGCACTTTTGGACTGCTTTACACCTAATCACAAGTGTTTGACTTGTGTTCAGCTATTTCATTCAAAACACGTGTAAAACGATTTGCTGTCACTATTAACTCCACTTGCTTAGATATATGCAGGGAACACTGTGGTACAAGTTATTTTTATATCACTTTGAGTGAGAGTATTATTGTTTAACGTGTTTGGACTGTTTTAACTCTAAAACAGCAGATTGCATTCATTTCAGCTGCATGGAGTACAAAACAACTCCAAAAGACTGTTTTGGTTAACAGACCACTTGTTTTAACAAATAATGGAAACCTGACAGTTTTATTGGCAAGATGATTGTAGAGCACTTTTGGACTGCTTTCAACCTAATCACAAGTGTTTGACTTGTGTTCAGCTATTTCATTCAAAAACATGTGTAAAACGCTTTGCTGTCACTATTAACTCCACTTGCTTAGATATATGCAGGGAACACTGTGGTACAAGTTATTTTTATATCACTTTGAGTGAGAGTATTATTGTTTAACGTGTTTGGACTGTTTTAACTCTAAAACAGCAGATTGCATTCATTTCAGCTGCATGGAGTACAAAACAACTCCAAAAGACTGTTTTGGTTAACTAGAGCCACTTGTTTTAACAAATAATGGAAACCTGACAGTTTTAATGGCAAGATGATTGTAGAGCTCTTTTGGACTGCTTTCAACCTAATCACAAGTGTTTGACTTGTGTTCAGCTATTTCATTCAAAAACATGTGTAAAACGATTTGCTGTCACTTGAAACGCCACTTGCTTAGATATATGCAGTGAACACTGTGGTACAAGTTATTTTTATATCACTTTGAGTGAGAGTATTATTGTTTAACGTGTTTGGACTGTTTTAACTCTAAAAACAGCAGATTGCATTCATTTCAGCTGCATGGAGTACAAAACAACTCCAAAAGACTGTTTTGGTTAACAGACCACTTGTTTTAACAAATAATGGAAACCTGACAGTTTTAATGGCAAGATGATTGTAGAGCACTTTTGGACTGCTTTCAACCTAATCACAAGTGTTTGACTTGTGTTCAGCTATTTCATTCCAAAACACGTGTAAAACGATTTGCTGTCACTATTAACTCCACTTGCTTAGATATATGCAGGGAACACTGTGGTACAAGTTATTTTTATATCACTTTGAGTGAGAGTATTATTGTTTAACGTGTTTGGACTGTTTTAACTCTAAAACAGCAGATTGCATTCATTTCAGCTGCATGGAGTACAAAACAACTCCAAAAGACTGTTTTTGGTTAACAGACCACTTGTTTTAACAAATAATGGAAACCTGACAGTTTTAATGGCAAGATGATTGTAGAGCACTTTTGGACTGCTTTCAACCTAATCACAAGTGTTTGACTTGTGTTCAGCTATTTCATTCAAAAACATGTGTAAAACGATTTGCTGTCACTATAAACTCCACTTGCTTAGATATATGCAGGGAACACTGTGGTACAAGTTATTTTTATATCACTTTGAGTGAGAGTATTATTGTTTAACGTGTTTGGACTGTTTTAACTCTATAAACAGCAGATTGCATTCGTTTCAGCTGCATGGAGTACAAAACAACTCCAAAAGAACTTTTTTCAACTAAGAGGCCACTTGTTTTAACAAATAATGGAAACCTGACAGTTTTAATGGCAAGATGATTGTAGAGCACTTTTGGACTGCTTTCACCCTAATCACAAGTGTTTGACTTGTGTTCAGCTATTTCATGCCAAAACACGTGTAAAACGCTTTGCTTTAACTACTTACTCCACTTGCTTAGATATATGCAGGCAACACTGTGGTACAAGTTATTTTTATATCACTTTGAGTGAGAGTATTATTGTTTAACGTGTTTGGACTGTTTTAACTCTAAAAACAGCAGATTGCATTCATTTCAGCTGCATGGAGTACAAAACAACTCCAAAAGACTGTTTTAGGTTAACAGACCACTTGTTTTAACAAATAATGGAAACCTGACAGTTTTAATGGCAAGATGATTGTAGAGCACTTTTGGACTGCTTTCAACCTAATCACAAGTGTTTGACTTGTGTTCAGCGATTTCATTCAAAACACTTGTAAAACGATTTGCTGTCACTTGAAACTCCACTTGCTTAGATATATGCAGGGAACACTGTTGTTACAAGTTATTTTTATATCACTTTGAGTGAGAGTATTATTGTTTAACGTGTTTGGACTGTTTTAACTCTGAAAACAGCAGATTGCATTCATTTCAGCTGCATGGAGTACAAAACAACTCCAAAAGACTGTTTTTGGTTAACAGACCACTTGTTTTAACAAATAATGGAAACCTGACAGTTTTAATGGCAAGATGATTGTAGAGCACTTTTGGACTGCTTTCAACCTAATCACAAGTGTTTGACTTGTGTTCAGCTATTTCATTCAAAAACATGTGTAAAACGATTTGCTGTCACTTGAAACTCCACTTGCTTAGATATATGCAGGGAACACTGTGGTACAAGTTATTTTTATATCACTTTGAGTGAGAGTATTATTGTTTAACGTGTTTGGACTGTTTTAACTCTAAAACAGCAGATTGCATTCATTTCAGCTGCATGGAGTACAAAACAACTCCAAAAGACTGTTTTGGTTAACAGAGCCACTTGTTTTAACAAATAATGGAAACCTGACAGTTTTATGGCAAGATGATTGTAGAGCACTTTTGGACTGCTTTCACCTAATCACAAGTGTTTGACTTGTGTTCAGCTATTTCATGCCAAAACACGTGTAAAACGATTTGCTTTCACTATTAACTCCACTTGCTTAGATATATGCAGGGAACACTGTGGTACAAGTTATTTTTATATCACTTTGAGTGAGAGTATTATTGTTTAACGTGTTTGGACTGTTTTAACTCTAAAAACAGCAGATTGCATTCATTTCAGCTGCATGGAGTACAAAACAACTCCAAAAGACTGTTTTGGTTAACAGACCACTTGTTTTAACAAATAATGGAAACCTGACAGTTTTAATGGCAAGATGATTGTAGAGCACTTTTGGACTGCTTTCAACCTAATCACAAGTGTTTGACTTGTGTTCAGCTATTTCATTCAAAAACATGTGTAAAACGCTTTGCTTTCACTATTAACTCCACTTGCTTAGATATATGCAGGGAACACTGTGGTACAAGTTATTTTTATATCACTTTGAGTGAGAGTATTATTGTTTAACGTGTTTGGACTGTTTTAACTCTAAAACAGCAGATTGCATTCATTTCAGCTGCATGGAGTACAAAACAACTCCAAAAGACTGTTTTGGTTAACAGAGCCACTTGTTTTAACAAATAATGGAAACCTGACAGTTTTAATGGCAAGATGATTGTAGAGCACTTTTGGACTGCTTTCAACCTAATCACAAGTGTTTGACTTGTGTTCAGCTATTTCATTCAAAAACATGTGTAAAACGCTTTGCTGTCACTATGAACTCCACTTGCTTAGATATATGCAGGGAACACTGTGGTACAAGTTATTTTTATATCACTTTGAGTGAGAGTATTATTGTTTAACGTGTTTGGACTGTTTTAACTCTAAAAACAGCAGATTGCATTCGTTTCAGCTGCATGGAGTACAAAACAACTCCAAAAGAACTTTTTCAACTAAGAGTCCACTTGTTTTAACAAATAATGGAAACCTGACAGTTTTAATGGCAAGATGATTGTAGAGCACTTTTGGACTGCTTTCACCCTAATCACAAGTGTTAGACTAGAGTTCAACGATATAATTCAAAACACGTGTAAAACGCTTTGCTGTCACTATTAACTCCACTTGCTTAGATATATGCAGGGAACACTGTGGTACAAGTTATTTTTTTATCACTTTGAGTGAGAGTATTATTGTTTAACGTGTTTGGACTGTTTTAACTCTAAAAACAGCAGATTGCATTCATTTCAGCTGCATGGAGTACAAAACAACTCCAAAAGACTGTTTTGGTTAACAGACCACTTGTTTTAACAAATAATGGAAACCTGACAGTTTTAATGGCAAGATGATTGTAGAGCACTTTTGGACTGCTTTCAACCTAATCACAAGTGTTTGACTTGTGTTCAGCTATTTCATTCAAAACATGTGTAAAACGATTTGCTGTCACTTGAAACTCCACTTGCTTAGATATATGCAGGGAACACTGTTGGTACAAGTTATTTTTATATCACTTTGAGTGAGAGTATTATTGTTTAACGTGTTTGGACTGTTTTAACTCTAAAACAGCAGATTGCATTCATTTCAGCTGCATGGAGTACAAAACAACTCCAAAAGACTGTTTTTGGTTAACAGACCACTTGTTTTAACAAATAATGGAAACCTGACAGTTTTATTGGCAAGGTGATTTTAGAGCACTTTTGGACTGCTTTCACCCTAATCACAAGTGTTTGACTTGTGTTCAGCTATTTCATGCCAAAACACGTGTAAAACGCTTTGCTTTCACTATTAACTCCACTTGCTTAGATATATGCAGGGAACACTGTGGTACAAGTTATTTTTATATCACTTTGAGTGAGAGTATTATTGTTTAACGTGTTTGGACTGTTTTAACTCTAAAAACAGCAGATTGCATTCAGTTTCAGCTGCATGGAGTACAAAACAACTCCAAAAGACTGTTTTGGTTAACAGACCACTTGTTTTAACAAATAATGGAAACCTGACAGTTTTAATGGCAAGATGATTGTAGAGCACTTTTGGACTGCTTTCAACCTAATCACAAGTGTTTGACTTGTGTTCAGTGATTTCATTCAAAAACATGTGTAAAACGCTTTGCTTTCACTATTAACTCCACTTGCTTAGATATATGCAGGGAACACTGTGGTACAAGTTATTTTTATATCACTTTGAGTGAGAGTATTATTGTTTAACGTGTTTGGACTGTTTTAACTCATTGAACAGCAGATTGCATTCATTTCAGCTGCATGGAGTACAAAACAACTCCAAAAGACTGTTTTTGGTTAACAGACCACTTGTTTTAACAAATAATGGAAACCTGACAGTTTTAATGGCAAGATGATTGTAGAGCACTTTTGGACTGCTTTCAACCTAATCACAAGTGTTTGACTTGTGTTCAGCGATTTCATTCAAAACACGTGTAAAACGCTTTGCTGTCACTATTAACTCCACTTGCTTAGATATATGCAGGGAACAGTTTGTTACAAGTTATTTTTATATCACTTTGAGTGAGAGTATTATTGTTTAACGTGTTTGGACTGTTTTAACTCTAAAACAGCAGATTGCATTCATTTCAGCTGCATGGAGTACAAAACAACTCCAAAAGACTGTTTTTGGTTAACAGACCACTTGTTTTAACAAATAATGGAAACCTGACAGTTTTAAGGGCAAGATGATTGTAGAGCACTTTTGGACTGCTTTCAACCTAATCACAAGTGTTTGACTTGTGTTCAGCTATTTCATTCCAAAACACGTGTAAAACGCTTTGCTTTCACTATTAACTCCACTTGCTTAGATATATGCAGGGAACACTGTGGTACAAGTTATTTTTATATCACTTTGAGTGAGAGTATTATTGTTTAACGTGTTTGGACTGTTTTAACTCTAAAACAGCAGATTGCATTCATTTCAGCTGCATGGAGTACAAAACAACTCCAAAAGACTGTTTTGGTTAACAGAGCCACTTGTTTTAACAAATAATGGAAACCTGACAGTTTTAATGGCAAGATGATTGTAGAGCACTTTTTGGACTGCTTTCAACCTAATCACAAGTGTTTGACTTGTGTTCAGCTATTTCATTCAAAAACATGTGTAAAACGATTTGCTGTCACTTGAAACTCCACTTGCTTAGATATATGCAGGGAACACTGTGGTACAAGTTATTTTTATATCACTTTGAGTGAGAGTATTATTGTTTAACGTGTTTGGACTGTTTTAACTCTAAAAACAGCAGATTGCATTCATTTCAGCTGCATGGAGTACAAAACAACTCCAAAAGACTGTTTTTGGTTAACAGAGCCACTTGTTTTAACAAATAATGGAAACCTGACAGTTTTAATGGCAAGATGATTGTAGAGCACTTTTGGACTGCTTTCAACCTAATCACAAGTGTTTGACTTGTGTTCAGCTATTTCATTCAAAACACGTGTAAAACGATTTGCTTTCACTATTAACTCCACTTGCTTAGATATATGCAGGGAACACTGTGGTACAAGTTATTTTTATATCACTTTGAGAGAGAGTATTATTGTTTAACGTGTTTGGACTGTTTTAACTCTAAAACAGCAGATTGCATTCATTTCAGCTGCATGGAGTACAAAACAACTCCAAAAGACTGTTTTGGTTAACAGACCATTTGTTTTAACAAATAATGGAAACCTGACAGTTTTAATGGCAAGATGATTGTAGAGCACTTTTGGACTGCTTTCACCCTAATCACAAGTGTTTGACTTGTGTTCAGCTATTTCATGCCAAAACACGTGTAAAACGCTTTGCTTTCACTATTAACTCCACTTGCTTAGATATATGCAGGGAACACTGTGGTACAAGTTATTTTTATATCACTTTGAGTGAGAGTATTATTGTTTAACGTGTTTGGACTGTTTTAACTCTAAAAACAGCAGATTGCATTCGTTTCAGCTGCATGGAGTACAAAACAACTCCAAAAGAACTTTTTTAACTAAGAGGCCACTTGTTTTAACAAATAATGGAAACCTGACAGTTTTAATGGCAAGATGATTGTAGAGCACTTTTGGACTGCTTTCACCCTAATCACAAGTGTTTGACTTGTGTTCAGCTATTTCATTCAAAACACGTGTAAAACGCTTTGCTTTCACTATTAACTCCACTTGCTTAGATATATGCAGGGAACACTGTGGTACAAGTTATTTTTATATCACTTTGAGTGAGAGTATTATTGTTTAACGTGTTTGGACTGTTTTAACTCTTAAAACAGCAGATTGCATTCATTTCAGCTGCATGGAGTACAAAACAACTCCAAAAGACTGTTTTTGGTTAACAGACCACTTGTTTTAACAAATAATGGAAACCTGACAGTTTTAATGGCAAGATGATTGTAGAGCACTTTTGGACTGCTTTCAACCTAATCACAAGTGTTTGACTTGTGTTCAGCTATTTCATTCAAAAACACTGTGTAAAACGATTTGCTGTCACTTGAAACTCCACTTGCTTAGATATATGCAGGGAACACTGTGGTACAAGTTATTTTTATATCACTTTGAGTGAGAGTATTATTGTTTAACGTGTTTGGACTGTTTTAACTCTAAAACAGCAGATTGCATTCATTTCAGCTGCATGGAGTACAAAACAACTCCAAAAGAACGTTTTATTTTAACAGTCCACTTGTTTTAACAAATAATGGAAACCTGACAGTTTTAATGGCAAGATGATTGTAGAGCACTTTTGGACTGCTTTCAACCTAATCACAAGTGTTTGACTTGTGTTCAGCTATTTCATGCCAAAACACTGTGTAAAACGCTTTGCTTTCACTATTAACTCCACTTGCTTAGATATATGCAGGGAACACTATGGTACAAGTTATTTTTATATCACTTTGAGTGAGAGTATTATTGTTTAACGTGTTTGGACTGTTTTAACTCTAAGAACAGCAGATTGCATTCATTTCAGCTGCATGGAGTACAAAACAACTCCAAAAGACTGTTTTGGTTAACAGACCACTTGTTTTAACAAATAATGGAAACCTGACAGTTTTAATGGCAAGATGATTGTAGAGCACTTTTGGACTGCTTTCACCTAATCACAAGTGTTTGACTTGTGTTCAGCTATTTCATTCAAAACACGTGTAAAACGCTTTGCTTTCACTTGAAACTCCACTTGCTTAGATATATGCAGGGAACACTGTGGTACAAGTTATTTTTATATCACTTTGAGTGAGAGTATTATTGTTTAACGTGTTTGGACTGTTTTAACTCTAAAAACAGCAGATTGCATTCATTTCAGCTGCATGGAGTACAAAACAACTCCAAAAGACTATTTTCAACTAAGAGTCCACTTGTTTTAACAAATAATGGAAACCTGACAGTTTTAATGGCAAGATGATTGTAGAGCACTTTTGGACTGCTTTCACCCTAATCACAAGTGTTTGACTTGTGTTCAGCTATTTCATTCAAAACACTTTGTAAAACGCTTTGCTTTCACTATTAACTCCACTTGCTTAGATATATGCAGGGAACACTGTGGTACAAGTTATTTTTATATCACTTTGAGTGAGAGTATTATTGTTTAACGTGTTTGGACTGTTTTAACTCTAAAACAGCAGATTGCATTCATTTCAGCTGCATGGAGTACAAAACAACTCCAAAAGACTGTTTTGGTTAACAGAGCCACTTGTTTTAACAAATAATGGAAACCTGACAGTTTTAATGGCAAGATGATTGTAGAGCACTTTTGGACTGCTTTCAACCTAATCACAAGTGTTTGACTTGTGTTCAGCTATTTCATTCAAAAACATGTGTAAAACGATTTGCTGTCACTTGAAACTCCACTTGCTTAGATATATGCAGGGAACACTGTGGTACAAGTTATTTTTATATCACTTTGAGTGAGAGTATTATTTTTTAACGTGTTTGGACTGTTTTAACTCTAAAACAGCAGATTGCATTCATTTCAGCTGCATGGAGTACAAAACAACTCCAAAAGACTGTTTTGGTTAACAGACCACTTGTTTTAACAAATAATGGAAACCTGACAGTTTTAATGGCAAGATGATTGTAGAGCACTTTTGGACTGCTTTCACCCTAATCACAAGTGTTTGACTTGTGTTCAGCGATTTCATTCAAAACACTGTGTAAAACGATTTGCTGTCACTATTAACTCCACTTGCTTAGATATATGCAGGGAACACTGTGGTACAAGTTATTTTTATATCACTTTGAGTGAGAGTATTATTGTTTAACGTGTTTGGACTGTTTTAACTCTAAAACAGCAGATTGCATTCGTTTCAGCTGCATGGAGTACAAAACAACTCCAAAAGACTGTTTTTGGTTAACAGACCACTTGTTTTAACAAATAATGGAAACCTGACAGTTTTAATGGCAAGATGATTGTAGAGCACTTTTGGACTGCTTTCAACCTAATCACAAGTGTTTGACTTGTGTTCAGCTATTTCATTCAAAAACACTGTGTAAAACGATTTGCTGTCACTTGAACTCCACTTGCTTAGATATATGCAGGGAACACTGTGGTACAAGTTATTTTTATATCACTTTGAGTGAGAGTATTATTGTTTAACGTGTTTGGACTGTTTTAACTCTGAAAACAGCAGATTGCATTCATTTCAGCTGCATGGAGTACAAAACAACTCCAAAAGACTGTTTTTGGTTAACAGACCACTTGTTTTAACAAATAATGGAAACCTGACAGTTTTAATGGCAAGGTGATTTTAGAGCACTTTTGGACTGCTTTCACCCTAATCACAAGTGTTTGACTTGTGTTCAGCTATTTCATTCCAAAACACGTGTAAAACGCTTTGCTTTCACTATTAACTCCACTTGCTTAGATATATGCAGGCAACACTGTGGTACAAGTTATTTTTATATCACTTTGAGTGAGAGTATTATTGTTTAACGTGTTTGGACTGTTTTAACTCTAAAAACAGCAGATTGCATTCGTTTCAGCTGCATGGAGTACAAAACAACTCCAAAAGACCGTTTTAGGTTAACAGACCACTTGTTTTAACAAATAATGGAAACCTGACAGTTTTAATGGCAAGATGATTGTAGAGCACTTTTGGACTGCTTTCAACCTAATCACAAGTGTTTGACTTGTGTTCAGCTATTTCATTCAAAAACATGTGTAAAACGATTTGCTGTCACTTGAAACTCCACTTGCTTAGATATATGCAGGGAACAGTTTGTTACAAGTTATTTTTATATCACTTTGAGTGAGAGTATTATTGTTTAACGTGTTTGGACTGTTTTAACTCTAAGAAGAGCAGATTGCATTCATTTCAGCTGCATGGAGTACAAAACAACTCCAAAAGAACTTTTTCAACTAAGAGTCCACTTGTTTTAACAAATAATGGAAACCTGACAGTTTTAATGGCAAGATGATTGTAGAGCACTTTTTGGACTGCTTTCAACCTAATCACAAGTGTTTGACTTGTGTTCAGCTATTTCATTCAAAACACGTGTAAAACGCTTTGCTTTCACTACTTACTCCACTTGCTTAGATATATGCAGGCAACACTGTGGTACAAGTTATTTTTATATCACTTTGAGTGAGAGTATTATTGTTTAACGTGTTTGGACTGTTTTAACTCATTGAACAGCAGATTGCATTCATTTCAGCTGCATGGAGTACAAAACAACTCCAAAAGACTGTTTTGGTTAACAGACCACTTGTTTTAACAAATAATGGAAACCTGACAGTTTTAATGGCAAGATGATTGTAGAGCACTTTTGGACTGCTTTCAACCTAATCACAAGTGTTTGACTTGTGTTCAGCTATTTCATTCAAAAACATGTGTAAAACGATTTGCTGTCACTATTAACTCCACTTGCTTAGATATATGCAGGGAACACTGTGGTACAAGTTATTTTTATATCACTTTGAGTGAGAGTATTATTGTTTAACGTGTTTGGACTGTTTTAACTCTAAAACAGCAGATTGCATTCATTTCAGCTGCATGGAGTACAAAACAACTCCAAAAGACTGTTTTTGGTTAACAGACCACTTGTTTTAACAAATAATGGAAACCTGACAGTTTTAATGGCAAGATGATTGTAGAGCACTTTTGGACTGCTTTCAACCTAATCACAAGTGTTTGACTTGTGTTCAGCTATTTCATTCAAAACACGTGTAAAACGCTTTGCTTTCACTATTAACTCCACTTGCTTAGATATATGCAGGGAACACTGTGGTACAAGTTATTTTTATATCACTTTGAGTGAGAGTATTATTGTTTAACGTGTTTGGACTGTTTTAACTCTAAAACAGCAGATTGCATTCATTTCAGCTGCATGGAGTACAAAACAACTCCAAAAGACTGTTTTGGTTAACAGACCACTTGTTTTAACAAATAATGGAAACCTGACAGTTTTAATGGCAAGATGATTGTAGAGCACTTTTGGACTGCTTTCAACCTAATCACAAGTGTTTGACTTGTGTTCAGCTGATTTCATTCAAAAACATGTGTAAAACGCTTTGCTTTCACTATTAACTCCACTTGCTTAGATATATGCAGGGAACACTGTGGTACAAGTTATTTTATCATCACTTTGAGTGAGAGTATTATTGTTTAACGTGTTTGGACTGTTTTAACTCATTGAACAGCAGATTGCATTCATTTCAGCTGCATGGAGTACAAAACAACTCCAAAAGACTATTTTCAACTAAGAGTCCACTTGTTTTAACAAATAATGGAAACCTGACAGTTTTAATGGCAAGATGATTGTAGAGCACTTTTGGACTGCTTTCAACCTAATCACAAGTGTTTGACTTGTGTTCAGCTATTTCATTCAAAACACGTGTAAAACGCTTTGCTTTCACTATTAACTCCACTTGCTTAGATATATGCATGCAACACTGTGGTACAAGTTATTTTTATATCAGTTTGAGTGAGAGTATTATTGTTTAACGTGTTTGGACTGTTTTAACTCTAAAAACAGCAGATTGCATTCGTTTCAGCTGCATGGAGTACAAAACAACTCCAAAAGAACTTTTTCAACTAAGAGGCCACTTGTTTTAACAAATAATGGAAACCTGACAGTTTTATTCGCAAGGTGATTTTAGAGCTCTTTTGGACTGCTTTCACCCTAATCACAAGTGTTTGACTTGTGTTCAGCTTTTTCATGCCAAAACACGTGTAAAACGCTTTGCTTTAACTACTTACTCCACTTGCTTAGATCTATGCAGGCAACACTGTGGTACAAGTTATTTTTATATCACTTTGAGTGAGAGAATTATTGTTTAACGTGTTTGGACTGTTTTAACTCTAAAAACAGCAGATTGCATTCATTTCAGCTGCATGGAGTACAAAACAACTCCAAAAGACCGTTTTAGGTTAACAGACCACTTGTTTTAACAAATAATGGAAACCTGACAGTTTTAATGGCAAGATGATTGTAGAGCACTTTTGGACTGCTTTCAACCTAATCACAAGTGTTTGACTTGTGTTCAGCTATTTCATTCAAAAACATGTGTAAAACGATTTGCTGTCACTTGAAACTCCACTTGCTTAGATATATGCAGGGAACAGTTTGTTACAAGTTATTTTTATATCACTTTGAGTGAGAGTATTATTGTTTAACGTGTTTGGACTGTTTTAACTCTGAAAACAGCAGATTGCATTCATTTCAGCTGCATGGAGTACAAAACAACTCCAAAAGACTGTTTTTGGTTAACAGACCACTTGTTTTAAAAAATAATGGAAACCTGACAGTTTTAATGGCAAGATGATTGTAGAGCACTTTTGGACTGCTTTCAACCTAATCACAAGTGTTTGACTTGTGTTCAGCTATTTCATTCAAAAACATGTGTAAAACGATTTGCTGTCACTTGAAACTCCACTTGCTTAGATATATGCAGGGAACACTGTGGTACAAGTTATTTTTATATCACTTTGAGTGAGAGTATTATTGTTTAACGTGTTTGGACTGTTTTAACTCTAAAAACAGCAGATTGCATTCGTTTCAGCTGCATGGAGTACAAAACAACTCCAAAAGAACTTTTTCAACTAAGAGGCCACTTGTTTTAACAAATAATGGAAACCTGACAGTTTTATTCGCAAGGTGATTTTAGAGCTCTTTTGGACTGCTTTCACCCTAATCACAAGTGTTTGACTTGTGTTCAGCTTTTTCATGCCAAAACACGTGTAAAACGCTTTGCTTTAACTACTTACTCCACTTGCTTAGATATATGCAGGCAACACTGTGGTACAAGTTATTTTTATATCACTTTGAGTGAGAGAATTATTGTTTAACGTGTTTGGACTGTTTTAACTCTAAAAACAGCAGATTGCATTCATTTCAGCTGCATGGAGTACAAAACAACTCCAAAAGACCGTTTTAGGTTAACAGACCACTTGTTTTAACAAATAATGGAAACCTGACAGTTTTAATGGCAAGATGATTGTAGAGCACTTTTGGACTGCTTTCAACCTAATCACAAGTGTTTGACTTGTGTTCAGCTATTTCATTCAAAAACATGTGTAAAACGATTTGCTGTCACTTGAAACTCCACTTGCTTAGATATATGCAGGGAACAGTTTGTTACAAGTTATTTTTATATCACTTTGAGTGAGAGTATTATTGTTTAACGTGTTTGGACTGTTTTAACTCTGAAAACAGCAGATTGCATTCATTTCAGCTGCATGGAGTACAAAACAACTCCAAAAGACTGTTTTTGGTTAACAGACCCACTTGTTTTAACAAATAATGGAAACCTGACAGTTTTAATGGCAAGATGATTGTAGAGCACTTTTGGACTGCTTTCAACCTAATCACAAGTGTTTGACTTGTGTTCAGCTATTTCATTCAAAACACGTGTAAAACGATTTGCTGTCACTTGAAACTCCACTTGCTTAGATATATGCAGGGAACACTGTGGTACAAGTTATTTTTATATCACTTTGAGTGAGAGTATTATTGTTTAACGTGTTTGGACTGTTTTAACTCATTGAACAGCAGATTGCATTCATTTCAGCTGCATGGAGTACAAAACAACTCCAAAAGACTGTTTTTGGTTAACAGACCACTTGTTTTAACAAATAAAGGAAACCTGACAGTGTTATTGGCAAGATGATTGTAGAGCACATTTTGCACTGCTTTCACCTTAATTCCAAGTGTTTGACTTGTGTTCAGCTATTTCATGCCAAAACACGTGTAAAACGCTTTGCTTTCACTATTAACTCCACTTGCTTAGATATATGCAGGGAACACTGTGGTACAAGTTATTTTTATATCACTTTGAGTGAGAGTATTATTGTTTAACGTGTTTGGACTGTTTTAACTCTAAAAACAGCAGATTGCATTCATTTCAGCTGCATGGAGTACAAAACAACTCCAAAAGACTGTTTTTGGTTAACAGACCACTTGTTTTAACAAATAATGGAAACCTGACAGTGTTATTGGCAAGGTGATTTTAGAGCACATTTGCACTGCTTTCACCTTAATTCCAAGTGTTTGACTTGTGTTCAGCTATTTCATTCAAAAACATGTGTAAAACGCTTTGCTTTCACTATTAACTCCACTTGCTTAGATATATGCAGGGACCACTGTGGTACAAGTTATTTTTATATCACTTTGAGTGAGAGTATTATTGTTTAACGTGTTTGGACTGTTTTAACTCTATAAACAGCAGATTGCATTCGTTTCAGCTGCATGGAGTACAAAACAACTCCAAAAGACTGTTTTCGTTAACTAAGAGTCCACTTGTTTTAACAAATAATGGAAACCTGACAGTTTTAATGGCAAGATGATTGTAGAGCACTTTTGGACTGCTTTCAACCTAATCACAAGTGTTTGACTTGTGTTCAGCTATTTCATTCAAAAACATGTGTAAAACGATTTGCTGTCACTATGAACTCCACTTGCTTAGATATATGCAGGGAACAGTTTGTTACAAGTTATTTTTATATCAGTTTGAGTGAGAGTATTATTGTTTAACGTGTTTGGACTGTTTTAACTCTAAAAACAGCAGATTGCATTCGTTTCAGCTGCATGGAGTACAAAACAACTCCAAAAGAACTTTTTCAACTAAGAGGCCACTTGTTTTAACAAATAATGGAAACCTGACAGTTTTATTCGCAAGGTGATTTTAGAGCTCTTTTGGACTGCTTTCACCCTAATCACAAGTGTTTGACTTGTGTTCAGCTTTTTCATGCCAAAACACGTGTAAAACGCTTTGCTTTAACTATTAACTCCACTTGCTTAGATATATGCAGGCAACACTGTGGTACAAGTTATTTTTATATCACTTTGAGTGAGAGTATTATTGTTTAACGTGTTTGGACTGTTTTAACTCTAAAAACAGCAGATTGCATTCATTTCAGCTGCATGGAGTACAAAACAACTCCAAAAGACGTTTTGGTTAACTAGAGCCACTTGTTTTAACAAATAATGGAAACCTGACAGTTTTAATGGCAAGATGATTGTAGAGCACTTTTGGACTGCTTTCAACCTAATCACAAGTGTTTGACTTGTGTTCAGCTATTTCATTCAAAAACACTGTGTAAAACGCTTTGCTTTCACTATGAACTCCACTTGCTTAGATATATGCAGGGAACACTGTTGGTACAAGTTATTTTTATATCACTTTGAGTGAGAGTATTATTGTTTAACGTGTTTGGACTGTTTTAACTCTAAAAACAGCAGATTGCATTCATTTCAGCTGCATGGAGTACAAAACAACTCCAAAAGACTGTTTTGGTAACTAGAGCCACTTGTTTTAACAAATAATGGAAACCTGACAGTTTTAATGGCAAGATGATTGTAGAGCTACTTTTGGACTGCTTTCACCCTAATCACAAGTGTTTGACTTGTGTTCAGCTATTTCATGCCAAAACACGTGTAAAACGCTTTGCTTTAACTACTTACTCCACTTGCTTAGATATATGCAGGCAACACTGTGGTACAAGTTATTTTATATCAGTTTGAGTGAGAGTATTATTGTTTAACGTGTTTGGACTGTTTTAACTCTAAAAACAGCAGATTGCATTCGTTTCAGCTGCATGGAGTACAAAACAACTCCAAAAGAACTTTTTCAACTAAGAGGCCACTTGTTTTAACAAATAATGGAAACCTGACAGTTTTATTCGCAAGGTGATTTTAGAGCTCTTTTGGACTGCTTTCACCCTAATCACAAGTGTTTGACTTGTGTTCAGCTTTTTCATGCCAAAACACGTGTAAAACGCTTTGCTTTAACTATTAACTCCACTTGCTTAGATATATGCAGGCAACACTGTGGTACAAGTTATTTTTATATCACTTTGAGTGAGAGTATTATTGTTTAACGTGTTTGGACTGTTTTAACTCTAAAAACAGCAGATTGCATTCGTTTCAGCTGCATGGAGTACAAAACAACTCCAAAAGACCGTTTTAGGTTAACAGACCACTTGTTTTAACAAATAATGGAAACCTGACAGTTTTAATGGCAAGATGATTGTAGAGCACTTTTGGACTGCTTTCAACCTAATCACAAGTGTTTGACTTGTGTTCAGCTATTTCATTCCAAAACACTGTGTAAAACGCTTTGCTGTCACTATTAACTCCACTTGCTTAGATATATGCAGGGAACACTGTGGTACAAGTTATTTTTATATCACTTTGAGTGAGAGTATTATTGTTTAACGTGTTTGGACTGTTTTAACTCTAAAAACAGCAGATTGCATTCGTTTCAGCTGCATGGAGTACAAAACAACTCCAAAAGACTGTTTTTGGTTAACAGACCACTTGTTTTAACAAATAATGGAAACCTGACAGTTTTATGGGCAAGATGATTGTAGAGCACTTTTGGACTGCTTTCAACCTAATCACAAGTGTTTGACTTGTGTTCAGCTATTTCATTCAAAACACGTGTAAAACGATTTGCTGTCACTTGAAACTCCACTTGCTTAGATATATGCAGTGAACACTGTGGTACAAGTTATTTTTATATCACTTTGAGTGAGAGTATTATTGTTTAACGTGTTTGGACTGTTTTAACTCTAAGAACAGCAGATTGCATTCATTTCACCTGCATGGAGTACAAAACAACTCCAAAAGACTGTTTTTGGTTAACAGACCACTTGTTTTAACAAATAAAGGAAACCTGACAGTGTTATTGGCAAGGTAATTTTAGAGCACATTTGCACTGCTTTCACCTTAATTCACAAGTGTTTGACTTGTGTTCAGCTATTTCATGCCAAAACACGTGTAAAACGCTTTGCTTTCACTATTAACTCCACTTGCTTAGATATATGCAGGGAACACTGTGGTACAAGTTATTTTTATATCACTTTGAGTGAGAGTATTATTTTTTAACGTGTTTGGACTGTTTTAACTCTAAAACAGCAGATTGCATTCATTTCAGCTGCATGGAGTACAAAACAACTCCAAAAGACTGTTTTTGGTTAACAGACCACTTGTTTTAACAAATAATGGAAACCTGACAGTTTTAATGGCAAGATGATTGTAGAGCACTTTTGGACTGCTTTCACCCTAATCACAAGTGTTTGACTTGTGTTCAGTGATTTCATTCAAAAACATGTGTAAAACGCTTTGCTTTCACTATTAACTCCACTTGCTTAGATATATGCAGGGAACACTGTGGTACAAGTTATTTTCTCATCACTTTGAGTGAGAGTATTATTGTTTAACGTGTTTGGACTGTTTTAACTCTAAAACAGCAGATTGCATTCATTTCAGCTGCATGGAGTACAAAACAACTCCAAAAGACTGTTTTTGGTTAACAGACCACTTGTTTTAACAAATAATGGAAACCTGACAGTTTTAATGGCAAGATGATTGTAGAGCACTTTTGGACTGCTTTCACCCTAATCACAAGTGTTTGACTTGTGTTCAGTGATTTCATTCAAAAACATGTGTAAAACGCTTTGCTTTCACTATTAACTCCACTTGCTTAGATATATGCAGGGAACACTGTGGTACAAGTTATTTTATCATCACTTTGAGTGAGAGTATTATTGTTTAACGTGTTTGGACTGTTTTAACTCTAAAAACAGCAGATTGCATTCATTTCAGCTGCATGGAGTACAAAACAACTCCAAAAGACTATTTTCAACTAAGAGGCCACTTGTTTTAACAAATAATGGAAACCTGACAGTTTTAATGGCAAGATGATTTTAGAGCACTTTTTGGACTGCTTTCACCCTAATCACAAGTGTTTGACTTGTGTTCAGCTTTTTCATGCCAAAACACGTGTAAAACGCTTTGCTTTAACTACTAACTCCACTTGCTTAGATATATGCAGGCAACACTGTGGTACAAGTTATTTTTATATCACTTTGAGTGAGAGTATTATTGTTTAACGTGTTTGGACTGTTTTAACTCTAAAAACAGCAGATTGCATTCATTTCAGCTGCATGGAGTACAAAACAACTCCAAAAGACCGTTTTAGGTTAACAGACCACTTGTTTTAACAAATAATGGAAACCTGACAGTTTTAATGGCAAGATGATTGTAGAGCACTTTTGGACTGCTTTCAACCTAATCACAAGTGTTTGACTTGTGTTCAGCTATTTCATTCCAAAACACGTGTAAAACGATTTGTTGTCACTTGAAACTCCACTTGCTTAGATATATGCAGTGAACACTGTGGTACAAGTTATTTTTATATCACTTTGAGTGAGAGTATTATTGTTTAACGTGTTTGGACTGTTTTAACTCTAAGAACAGCAGATTGCATTCATTTCAGCTGCATGGAGTACAAAACAACTCCAAAAGACTGTTTTTGGTTAACAGACCACTTGTTTTAACAAATAATGGAAACGTGAGTGTTTTATTGGGCAAGATGATTGTAGAGCACTTTTGGACTGCTTTCACCTTAATCACAAGTGTTTGACTTGTGTTCAGCTATTTCATGCCAAAACACGTGTAAAACGCTTTGCTTTCACTATTAACTCCACTTGCTTAGATATATGCAGGGAACAGCTGTGGTACAAGTTATTTTTATATCACTTTGAGTGAGAGTATTATTGTTTAACGTGTTTGGACTGTTTTAACTCTAAAAACAGCAGATTGCATTCATTTCAGCTGCATGGAGTACAAAACAACTCCAAAAGACTGTTTTTGGTTAACAGACCACTTGTTTTAAAAAATAAAGGAAACGTGAGTGTTTTATTGGGAAGATGATTGTAGAGCACTTTTGGACTGCTTTCACCTTAATCACAAGTGTTTGACTTGTGTTCAGCTATTTCATGCCAAAACACGTGTAAAACGCTTTGCTTTCACTATTAACTCCACTTGCTTAGATATATGCAGGGAACACTGTGGTACAAGTTATTTTTATATCACTTTGAGTGAGAGTATTATTGTTTAACGTGTTTGGACTGTTTTAACTCTAAAAACAGCAGATTGCATTCATTTCAGCTGCATGGAGTACAAAACAACTCCAAAAGACCGTTTTAGGTTAACAGACCACTTGTTTTAACAAATAATGGAAACCTGACAGTTTTAATGGCAAGATGATTGTAGAGCACTTTTGGACTGCTTTCAACCTAATCACAAGTGTTTGACTTGTGTTCAGCTATTTCATGCCAAAACACGTGTAAAACGCTTTGCTTTCACTATTAACTCCACTTGCTTAGATATATGCAGGCAACACTGTGGTACAAGTTATTTTTATATCACTTTGAGTGAGAGTATTATTGTTTAACGTGTTTGGACTGTTTTAACTCTAAAAACAGCAGATTGCATTCGTTTCAGCTGCATGGAGTACAAAACAACTCCAAAAGAACTTTTTTAACTAAGAGTCCACTTGTTTTAACAAATAATGGAAACCTGACAGTTTTATATGCAAGATGATTGTA
Source organism: Antennarius maculatus (assembly GCA_013358685.1). Lineage (NCBI taxonomy): Eukaryota > Metazoa > Chordata > Actinopteri > Lophiiformes > Antennariidae > Antennarius > Antennarius maculatus. The sequence goes on along the minus strand of CM023610.1, from coordinate 3,549,095 downwards.
GAGCACTTTTGGACTGCTTTCACCCTAATCACAAGTGTTTGACTTGTGTTCAGCTATTTCATGCCAAAACACGTGTAAAACGCTTTGCTTTCACTACTAACTCCACTTGCTTAGATATATGCAGGGAACACTGTGGTACAAGTTATTTTTATATCAGTTTGAGTGAGAGTATTATTGTTTAACGTGTTTGGACTGTTTTAACTCTAAAAACAGCAGATTGCATTCGTTTCAGCTGCATGGAGTACAAAACAACTCCAAAAGACTGTTTTTGGTTAACAGACCACTTGTTTTAAAAAATAATGGAAACCTGACAGTTTTAAGGGCAAGATGATTGTAGAGCACTTTTGGACTGCTTTCAACCTAATCACAAGTGTTTGACTTGTGTTCAGCGATTTCATTCAAAAACACGTGTAAAACGATTTGCTGTCACTTGAAACTCCACTTGCTTAGATATATGCAGTGAACACTGTGGTACAAGTTATTTTTATATCACTTTGAGTGAGAGTAGTATTGTTTAACGTGTTTGGACTGTTTTAACTCTAAGAAGAGCAGATTGCATTCATTTCACCTGCATGGAGTACAAAACAACTCCAAAAGACTGTTTTTGGTTAACAGACCACTTGTTTTAACAAATAAAGGAAACCTGACAGTGTTATTAGCAAGGTGATTTTAGAACACATTTGCACTGCTTTCACCTTAATTCCAAGTGTTTGACTTGTGTTCAGCTATTTCTTGCCAAAACACGTGTAAAACGCTTTGCTTTCACTATTAACTCCACTTGCTTAGATATATGCAGGGAACACTGTGGTACAAGTTATTTTTATATCACATTGAGTGAGAGTATTATTTTTTAACGTGTTTGGACTATTTTAACTCTATAAACAGCAGATTACATTCGTTTCAGCGGTATGGAGTACAAAACAACTCCAAAAGAACTTTTTTAACTAAGAGTCCACTTGTTTTAACAAATAATGGAAAATTGACAGTTTTATATGCAAGATGATTGTAGAGCACTTTTGGACTGCTTTCACCCTAATCACAAGTGTTTGACTTGTGTTGAGCTTTTTCATGCCAAAACACGTGTAAAATGCTTTGCTTTAACTACTAACTCCACTTGTTTAGATATATGCAGGCAACACTGTGGTACAAGTTATTTTTATATCACTTTGAGTGAGAGTATTATTGTTTAACGTGTTTGGACTTTTTTAACTCTAAAAACAGCAGATTGCATTCGTTTCAGCTGCATGGAGTACAAAACAACTCCAAAAGAACTTTTTTAACTCAGAGTCCACTTGTTTTAACAAATAATGGAAACCTGACCGTTTTATATGCAAGATGATTGTAGAGCACTTTTGGACTGCTTTCACCCTAATCACAAGTGTTTGACTTGTGGTCAGCTATTTCATGCCAAAACACGTGTTTAACGCTTTGCTTTCACTATTGACTCCACTTGCTTAGATATATGCAGGGAATACTGTGGTACAAGTTATTTTTATATCACTTTGAGTGAGAGTATTATTGTTTAACGTGTTTGGACTGTTTTAACTCTAAAAACAGCAGATTGCATTCGTTTCAGCTGCATGGAGTACAAAACAACTCCAAAAGAACTTTTTCAACTAAGAGGCCACTTGTTTCAACAAATAATGGAAACCTGACAGTTTTATTCGCAAGGTGATTTTAGAGCTCTTTTGGACTGCTTTCACCCTAATCACAAGTGTTTGACTTGTGTTCAGCGATTTCATTCAAAAACACGTGTAAATAGATTTGCTGTCACTTGAAACGCCACTTGCTTAGATATATGCAGTGAACACTGTGGTACAAGTTATTTTTATATCACTTTGAGTGAGAGTATTATTGTTTAACGTGTTTGGACTGTTTTAACTCTAAGAAGAGCAGATTGCATTCATTTCACCTGCATGGAGTACAAAACAACTCCAAAAGACTGTTTTTGGTTAACAGACCACTTGTTTTAACAAATAAAGGAAACCTGAAAGTGTTATTGGCAAGGTAATTTTAGAACACATTTGCACTGCTTTCACCTTAATTCCAAGTGTTTGACTTGTGTTCAGCTATTTCATGCCAAAACACGTGTAAAACGCTTTGCTTTCACTATTAACTCCACTTGCTTAGATATATGCAGGGAACACTGTGGTACAAGTTATTTTTATATCACTTTGAGTGAGAGTATTATTTTTTAACGTGTTTGGACTGTTTTAACTCTAAAAACAGCAGATTGCATTCGTTTCAGCTGCATGGAGTACAAAACAACTCCAAAAGACTGTTTTTGGTTAACAGACCACTTGTTTTAACAAATAATGGAAACCTGACAGTGTTATTAGCAAGGTGATTGTAGAGCACATTTGCACTGCTTTCACCTAATTCCAAGTGTTTGACTTGTGTTCAGCTATTTCATCTCAAAACACTGTGTAAAACGCTTTGCTTTCACTATTAACTCCACTTGCTTAGATATATGCAGGGAACACTGTGGTACAAGTTATTTTTATATCACATTGAGTGAGAGTATTATTTTTTAACGTGTTTGGACTATTTTAACTCTATAAACAGCAGATTACATTCGTTTCAGCGGTATGGAGTACAAAACAACTCCAAAAGAACTTTTTTAACTAAGAGTCCACTTGTTTTAACAAATAATGGAAACCTGACAGTTTTATATGCAAGATGATTGTAGAGCACTTTTGGACTGCTTTCACCCTAATCACAAGTGTTTGACTTGTGTTGAGCTTTTTCATGCCAAAACACGTGTAAAACGCTTTGCTTTAACTACTAACTCCACTTGTTTAGATATATGCAGGCAACACTGTGGTACAAGTTATTTTTATATCACTTTGAGTGAGAGTATTATTGTTTAACGTGTTTGGACTGTTTTAACTCTAAAAACAGCAGATTGCATTCGTTTCAGCTGCATGGAGTACAAAACAACTCCAAAAGAACTTTTTCAACTAAGAGGCCACTTGTTTTAACAAATAATGGACACCTGACAGTTTTATATGCAAGATGATTGTAGAGCACTTTTGGACTGCTTTCACCTTAATCACAAGTGTTTGACTTGAGTTCAGCTATTTCATGCCAAAACACGTGTAAAACGATTTGCTGTCACTATTAACTCCAATTGCTTAGATATATGCAGGGAACACTATGGTACAAGTTATTTTTATATGACTTTGAGTGAGTGTATTATTGTTTAACGTGTTTGGACTGTTTTGACTCAAAAAAACAGCAGATTGCATTCATTTCAGCGGCATGGAGTACAAAACAACTCCAAAAGACCGTTTTAGGTTAACAGACCACTTGTTTTAACAAATAATGGAAACCTGACAGTTTTAATGGCAAGATGATTGTAGAGCACTTTTGGACTGCTTTCAACCTAATCACAAGTGTTTGACTTGTGTTCAGCTATTTCATTCAAAAACATGTCTAAAACGATTTGCTGTCACTTGAAACTCCACTTTCTTAGATATATGCAGGGAACAGTGTGTTACAAGTTATTTTTTCATTACTTTGAGTGAGAGTATTATTGTTTAACGTGTTTGGACTGTTTTAACTCTAAAAACAGCAGATTGCATTCATTTCAGCTGCATGGAGTACAAAACAACTCCAAAAGACTCTTTTTAGTTAACAGACCACTTGTTTTAACAAACAATGGAAACCTGACAGTTTTATTTGCAAGGTGATTGTAGAGCACTTTTGGACCTCTTTCATCGTATTCACAAGTGTTTGACTTGTGTTCAGCCATTTCATTCAAAAACATGTGTAAAACGATTTGCTGTCACTTGAAACTCCACTTGCTTAGATCTATGCAGGGAACACTGTGGTACAAGTTATCTTTTTATCACTTTGAGTGAGAGTATTATTGTTTAACGTGTTTGGACTGTTTTGACTCAAAAAAACAGCAGATTGCATTCATTTCAGCTGCATGGAATATAAAGCAACTCCAAAAGACCGTTTTAGGTTAACAGACCACTTGTTTTAACAAATAATGGAAACCTGACAGTTTCAATGGCAAGATGATTGTAGAGCACTTTTGGACTGCTTTCAACCTAATCACAAGTGTTTGACTTGTGTTCAGCTATTTCATTCAAAAACATGTGTAAAACGATTTGCTGTCACTTGAAACTTCACTTGCTTAGATCTATGCAGGGAACACTGTGGTACAAGTTATCTTTTTATCACTTTGAGTAAGAGTATTATTGTTTAACGTTTTTGGACTGTTTTAACTCTAAAAACAGCAGATTGCATTCATTTCAGCTGCATGGAGTACAAAACAACTCCAAAAGACTATTTTTAACTAAGAGTCCACTTGTTTAAACAAATAAAGGAAACGTGAGTGTTTTATTGGGAAGATGATTGTAGAGCACTTTTGGACTAGTTTCACCTTAATCACAAGTGTTTGACTTGAGTTCAGCTATTTCATGCCAAAACACGTGTAAAACGATTTGCTGTCACTATTAACTCCACTTGTTTAGATATATGCAGGCAACACTGTGGTACAAGTTATTTTTATATCACTTTGAGTGAGAGTATTATTGTTTAACGTGTTTGGACTGTTTTGACTCAAAAAAACAGCAGATTGCATTCATTTCAGCTGCATGGAATATAAAGCAACTCCAAAAGACCGTTTTAGGTTAACAGACCACTTGTTTTAACAAATAATGGAAACCTGACAGTTTCAATGGCAAGATGATTGTAGAGCACTTTTGGACTGCTTTCAACCTAATCACAAGTGTTTGACTTGTGTTCAGCTATTTCATTCAAAAACATGTGTAAAACGATTTGCTGTCACTTGAAACTTCACTTGCTTAGATCTATGCAGGGAACACTGTGGTACAAGTTATCTTTTTATCACTTTGAGTAAGAGTATTATTGTTTAACGTTTTTGGACTGTTTTAACTCTAAAAACAGCAGATTGCATTCGTTTCAGCTGCATGGAGTACAAAACAACTCCAAAAGAACTTTTTCAACTAAGAGGCCACTTGTTTTAACAAATAATGGAAACCTGACAGTTTTATATGCAAGATGATTGTAGAGCAGTTTTGGACTGCTTTCACCCTAATCACAAGTATTTGACTTGTGTTCAGCTATTTCATGCCAAAACACGTGTAAAACCCTTTGTTGTCACTTGAAACTCCACCTGCTTAGATATATGCAGCCAACACTGTGGTACAAGTTATTTTTATATCATTTTGAGTGAGAGTATTATTGTTTAACGTGTTGGGACTGTTTTAACTCTATAAACAGCAGATTGCATTCGTTTCAGCTGCATGGAGTACAAAACAACTCCAAAAGAACTTTTTCAACTAAGAGGCCACTTGTTTTAACAAATAATGGACACCTGACAGTTTTATATGCAAGATGATTGTAGAGCACTTTTGGACTGCTTTCACCTTAATCACAAGTGTTTGACTTGAGTTCAGCTATTTCATGCCAAAACACGTGTAAAACGATTTGCTGTCACTATTAACTCCACTTGCTTAGATATATGCAGGGAGCACTGTGGTACATTGTATTTTTGTATCACTTTGAGTGAGAGTATTATTGTTTAACGTGTTTGGACTGTTTTAACTCTAAAAACAGCAGATTGCATTCGTTTCAGCTGCATGGAGTACAAAACAACTCCAAAAGAACTTTTTAACTAAGAGGCCACTTGTTTTAACAAATAAAGGAAACCTGACAGTTTTATTGGAAAGATGATTGTAGAGCACTTTTGGACTGCTTTCAACCTAATCACAAGTGTTTGACTTGTGTTCAGCTATTTCATTCAAAAACATGTCTAAAACGATTTGCTGTCACTTGAAACTCCACTTTCTTAGATATATGCAGGGAACAGTGTGTTACAAGTTATTTTTTCATTACTTTGAGTGAGAGTATTATTGTTTAACGTGTTTGGACTGTTTTAACTCTAAAAACAGCAGATTGCATTCATTTCAGCTGCATGGAGTACAAAACAACTCCAAAAGACTGTTTTTGGTTGACAGACCACTTGTTTTAACAAATATTGGAAACCTGACAGTTTTAATGGCAAGATGATTGTAGAGCACTTTTGGACTGCTTTCAACCTAATCACAAGTGTTTGACTTGTGTTCAGCTATTTCATTCAAAAACATGTCTAAAACGATTTGCTGTCACTTGAAACTCCACTTTCTTAGATATATGCAGGGAACAGTGTGTTACAAGTTATTTTTTCATTACTTTGAGTGAGAGTATTATTGTTTAACGTGTTTGGACTGTTTTAACTCTAAAAACAGCAGATTGCATTCATTTCAGCTGCATGGAGTACAAAACAACTCCAAAAGACTCTTTTTAGTTAACAGACCACTTGTTTTAACAAACAATGGAAACCTGACAGTTTTATTTGCAAGGTGATTGTAGAGCACTTTTGGACCTCTTTCATCGTATTCACAAATGTTTGACTTGTGTTCAGCTATTTCATTCAAAAACATGTCAAAAACAACTTGTTAGCACTTGTAACTTCACTTGTTTAGATTAACCAATCAGATTGTTTTTTTTCCTGCACTGTCAGCATACCCGGAAGTGGGACAGCTTGCTACTACGCTGTGAGTTTACCTCTACAGCGGAACACAAAAGAAGGGAGACAGTATAGCTCCAATCGAAGGGAGGTTAACAAGGAAAACCGCTGGTTAACCATGAGTGGACAAAATTTATGTTTTTTCCTCTCAGGCAGTTCAAAACCATTTTACCTCATATGGTCTGAACATGTAACATGAATTAAAAGTGGTAACATGAAGCGCCACAATGAAATAAAGCACAGATCTTTTGCGCAGAATTATCCCCTGAAGTCAGAGCTGAGTGCAAAATGACCAAGAAAAATGCAAACGAATGTTCACTAAAGGCATGGTGGAGTTTGGGGCAACATAAAACATCTTTTAGCAATGAGACAGTTGTTAATAAGTGCTTAAAAGCTGTTGTTGACGTTTTTGGGGGAAAACAGAAAGATGAGATGTGTGGGAAAAACTCCCAATGTCAGCTTCAACAGCAATAAAAAAATCAGAAACATTAACAGCTTGATGCAGCTATTCAGAGAGCACCATGTATATCTGTGGACAGTGATGAGTTGCAGTTTTTGTGTGTGTGTCAGGTTCCTTCACAAAGATAAGGAGCTCTTTGCTGAGTGTTACACAACTATTTAAACACACACAGGGAGAGGACATACAGGAGAGGACATACATGCAGCAATAAAAGATGCTGATCAAGTCCAGTGGTCTCTTTCACCAACATTACAGAGACCACCAAGGTGACCGCCACAAGGTGTGCACAGGCACACCTTGTGTACAAGGTTACTTGTGTACAAGTAAATTATTGGCAGGGCACATGCCCCTTTCTCTCACGAAGAAAGTTCTGTTTGCAGTTTTCCCTGAAAGAGCCAGTTTTTATTCATGCTTTCTGAACATGTTAATTTTATTTTACTTGAAGTGTAGGCCTTCAGTTTTTTTGGCTGGGATGTCTTTAATTTACGAGAAAAGGGATTGTTCAGCTCTTTTTGCACTTTATTTTTTAATTCTGAGGTTTGTGTGTTCTTCAATCTAACATAAAGGCTTAAAATTTATTTGCCTGGGTCTACTTTTATTTATGGTGAGGTCAAAGAGCTAGCTGTGCACTCACTTAAACATATCCTGCATTGAAAATTGATAATAAATGATAATGTGGATATAGTGGCCGGCTATAAGACACAAACTGGACTTTTCGGACCTTTTACTAAGAGGAAATTTTTCTAACCGGACCTCCGTGACTTTTAATTGAATACCACTGGTGTAGAGGGTCCTCCTGAGGAGAACTTAGTTGCCGGGCCTTCAGTGAAAAGGTGGATGAGAGAGGGACTGAGAGCCAGGAGACCCAACTAATGTTACAAACATGTTTACAAAAGTGTTGACGGTTCTGTGAATAAAATACATGCCATGTTACATATATTGTCTGTACGCCTTGCTTCTGGGTAGGTGCTCCTAAAGTCTTTGCTGGTGCTACTAACTTCTAAATTTGGGAGCACCAGTGCTACCAAGAAAAAAAGTTAATTTCAAGGCCTTCCTTCAGGAGGTTCCATCAGGGAAATTAATTTCTCCGTCACACAAAGCACAGTGAGTACACAAAACACAGAAAAAACACACAGAAAGCACCAGCACATAGAAAGTAGTTCAACACCAAATAGAAAGATTAATAAATAACAGGCCCAGTTAAGTATGGGTATAGTGAAATGTCTATAGTGTTTGCATTGTTTTTGCTGTATTGTTTGTGTCATCGCTCAGCTCTCGTGTGCACTCTCTTCTTCTTAATCTCCCCCAGAGAGGAGTTGAGCAGTTGAATGGTTCAGGGGATGAACAAGTTCTTAAGTCTGTTTGTTCTGCATGTTGGGAGGCGCAGCCTCTGGCTGGTCAGGCTTCTCAGGCTTCTCTGGTTGTTGGTAACTGTGTGCAGAGGGTGGCTGCCATTATCCATGAGGTCCAGCAGTTTGTCTAAGGTTCTCTTCTCTGCCACCGTTGCCAGAGGATGCAGCTTTATCCCAACCACCGAGCTGGCCCGCCTGATCAACTTCTCCCGCCTGCAGAGATCCTCTTTAGTCACGCTCCCTCCCCAACACACCACAGCGAACGACAGGATGCTGGCGACCACAGACTGATAAGAACATCCACAGGAGCTTCCTGCAGATGTTGAATGCATCCAGAAAGTACATCCTGCTCTGCTTTCCCTCCTGAAGTCAATGACCAGCTCTTTAGTTTTCGAGGTGTTGAGCTTCAGGCTGTTGCTGTGTCAACAAAGTTCCAGTCAACAAAGTTCTTCACCAAGCATCTATACTCTCCTCCTCATTGTCCCTGATACATCCCACGAAAGCTGTGTCATCTGCGTAAAGGTTTGCTTCATCTCTTTCGTATAATCTAAGTGTCTTTTTTTGAGCTGTCTTCTGGTTTTATTGTGTACTTATTTTTCAATTCAAACAAACCAGCTGTGTGCACTTAGATGGATTTTCTGAGCGTTGGTGTCCAGTGTCTCCTTGTTTTGGGCCCAGGGTTGATGAGTGTTTCTGCGTCTTTTCCCTACCATCATGACAAGCGAACTTCAAGAGCTAAAAGACTTAGTCCAGCAGCTGCAAGCTGAAAAGGAGCAGCTACTGCAGGAGCGAGCAGTAGCTAGTGCACCCCAGTTGGGCCCAAGCCCAGGTGGTTCAGCTGGTTCACAACACTGGGTCAGAATGAGTCTCCATCTGTTGAACGTGTGCTGTAAATCCCTTGGGAACAAAAATGCCCAGTCTTTACGGGGACTCAGGGATCCTGGTGGAGGATTGGGTTGAGGAGATGAGGGCAACTCTCAGAACTATCCACATGAGGACTGTTGAGCAAGCTTATTTTATATATGATCATCTGGAGGAGGAGGCCAAGGTTGAGATAAGGTACCGGCCTAAAACAGGAGAGAGCATTTTAACTATCCTCAAAGACTTGTATGGGTGTTCTAAATCTGATGTTTCCCTGCAGCAGTGTTTCTTTTCGCGGAAGCTGCATGAAGGAGAGTACCTTCGAGAGTTTTCACATGCTTTATATTGTTTCATGGAGAGGATTGAACGATGCACCCCAAGCGAAGTGCGTGGTGCCCCCACATTTCTTAGAGATCAATTTGTTGGACATGTTTATAATGCTAACCTTCGCAAGGATAAACATATAGTGCGACAGCATCCTGAGTACACACTTCTAGTTAAAAGAGCAAAGGCCATTCGCTGGAAGCGGGAGGGACAACTTGATGAGTTAAGGCCCAGGAGTTATTCAGTGCCCTCCTTTAGTGCCATGCAGTGCTCTAAGGCTAAGACAGTTCTAGTACCACAGAAATGGTAGAGTTGAAGCATATACTACAGAAACAACAGGATCAACTAACATAGGTTCTTCTAGCACTACAGACAGCTCACAGGTCCCGTAATAGAATCTGCTAGACCACCAAATCTAGACACTGTTGTGTGCAGGCATTGCCAAAGAACAGGACATTATGCCAACCGGTGCAATAATGAACAAGTTTTTCCAGGTTAGGCCGCCTCCACCTCGACAGCCTATATCAACCATCTCTGCTGTTCAGGATGTGGGAAACTGCTCCTTCCTGATGGTAGGTCCCTCCCTGAGTGCGTTGTAATCTCCCCAGCGATGGTCAGTTTGAATAGGGGCACAGTGTATGTGCCATTGGTAAATGTAGGTGAGACAGATGTCCTTTGCAACCCCACCACCCCCACCACTGTGCTTGACTCAAGAGTCAAGCACAGATTGTTAGTTGGCCAGAAGGGATCACCACTGTAGAACATGGGTCGCGTGGGATCATAGCCACAGTGTCTACACAAGCAGTGCAGGGCAACCCTATGAGAGAGCATATTGAAGCTATGAATTTATATGCACTTTCTGGACCAGATCAGAGAAAAGTGAGGTCTATGCTGCTAGGACGCAAGATGGTATTTTCAGCTTCTGACCTGGACCTTGGTTGTACTAACCTTATGACCGATAACATCCCCTTTCTGGATGACATCCCAATTAGGCAGAGGTATAAGCGCATCCCCCCCTCCAACTATGACGGAGTTCGGGCCCACATACGCCACCTGCTAGACAGCCAGGTTATAAAAGAAAGCTGTAGTCCCTATGCCTCTCCTATTGTCCTGGTAAGAAAGATGGTCAGTAGTTTGTGACTTTGTGTTGACTACAGACTGTTAAACAGTAAAACATGAAAGAATGCATTTCCCTTACCACGAATTGAGGAGTCGTTGGATGCTCTGTCTGAGGCTCAATAGTTTTCAACATTTGATTTGGCCAGTGGCTACCACCAGGTCCCAGTCACATAACAAGATAAAATGAAAAATGCTTTCTGTACCCCGTTTGGCCTTTTTGAGTTCCAAAGGATGCCCTTTGGCCTATGTAATGCCCCCAGTACATTTCAGAGACTAATGAAGAAGATGTTTGGTGAACAGGCTTACCGTTTCCTGCTGCTGTACCTTAATAATGTCATTGTGTTTTCCTCAACAGTGAATGAGCACCTTTGCCACCTGGACTTAGTTCTGGATCGTTTTCAAAATGAGGGATGTGGTGGGGGTTTTGTTTCCCTTAAGACAAGACACAGTGTATTAAACACAAGATATTTATTTTGTCAATTCAAATCAAAGTTGAGTAGCAGTACAGTAATATCATCACTAGGTTGAGTATGAGTCCAATAACATCATCAATGATATTGACAAACAGACAGGTTCAACAAACAGACAGTTTCAACAAATTCTTATCTAAGCATGATGAGAGCTCTGGAGACGATGAAAAAGTCCTTCGATGTGTTGTTACAGAATACTCTGGGTACAGGAAAAAACTTCAAGTACAAACTAGGAAATAGATCACATTTCTTTTAATACCCTAAAGGCGTAACTATGGGAGGTGCGAATCAGTTGTTTTAACTTCAGCCCCTCTGCTCTCCACTAATCTTTCCCCCAGTTTTAGTAGGCACATCATGATCTCAAGTTAGCAGAGACATCAAGTTGACAGATTTACATGGCTGATGACATAACCTAATCAGTCACGCGGATATTTAGTGCAGACAAAATTATTAAAAGATATTGACATTTACGCACACACTTCTAGAAACAGATTAGATTCTTGAAAAATCTTTCATGACCTCGAGACTTCCTGGGGCCGTTTCTCCCAAGTGCTGAAAGATTTGACACACACAACACCTAGATTTTTGGGTCAATGAAATGATATTATTATTTTACTGTATTAAAAACTTTCCACCACAGGGGGTTAAAGGTTAAGCTGGAAAAAAGTAACTCCTTCCAACTGCAGGTGCAATATTTGGGGCATGTAGTCTCTGCTGCAGGTGTCTCCACAGACCCGAAGAAAGTTGCTGCAGTAGCTGACTGGACAACTCCCATTACAGTCCCTGAACTCAAGTCTTTTCTGGGCCTCGCCAACAACAATAGACATTAGATGTTTTGTTGAAGGGTTTGCTAAACTGGCCAGTCCTCTTCACAAGGTAGTTGCTGACCTCAAAGGGAAAAGGAACGGTCAGAGTCAGGGGGCTGCTCTGGGAGATGCCTGGACACCCCAGTGTCAGCACAGTTTCAGACAACTAAGGTTAGTGACTTCACCTGTATTAGCTTATGCTAACTTTGATTTCATTTTGGAAGTAGATGCCAGTCATGATGGTCTGGGGGCAGTACTTTCCCATTGCCTATGCCAACTGCAGAGAAAAACTACAGCTCCATGAAACTAGAATTCCTGCCCATGAAGTGGACAAATTCCGGAATGTAGCCGCAAGAGGGCACAAGCCAGTGTCTTATTGTGCCGGTCCCAAGCCCGGATAAATACAGAGGGTTGCGTCAGGAAGGGCGTCCGGCGTAAAACTTTTGCCAAATCAAAGATGCGAATCAAACCTATGACTTCCATACCGGATCGGTCGAGGCCCGGGTTAACAACGACCGCCATCGGCGCTGTTGACCTACAGGGCGCCGGTGGAAATTGGATTACTGTTGGTCGAAGATGGAGAGGAGGAAAGTGCGTTCGCACGAAGAAAGAGAAGAGGAGCGCCAAGAGTATAGGACTAAGAGTAGGGACGTTGAATGTTGGAACTATGACAGGAAAAGGTAGAGAGTTGGTCGACATGATGCAGAGGAGGAAGGTAGACATACTGTGTGTCCAGGAGACCAGGTGGAAAGGTAGCAAGGCCAGAAGTTTAGGAGCAGGGTTCAAGTTGTTCTATCATGGTGTAGATGGGAAGAGAAATGGAGTAGGAGTTATCTTGAAGGAGGAGTTTGTTAGGAATGTCCTGGAGGTAAAAAGAGTGTCAGATAGAGTGATGAGTCTGAAGCTAGAAATAGAAGGTGTGATGTTCAATGTTGTTAGTGGGTATGCCCCACAGGTAGGATGTGAGCTGGAGGAGAAGGAGAAATTCTGGTTGGACTTTGATGAAGTGATGCAGAGCATACCTAGAAGTGAGAGAGTTGTCATTGGCGCAGACTTCAATGGACATGTTGGTGCAGGTAACGAAGGTGATGAGGAGGTGATGGGCAGGTTTGGTATCCAGGAGAGGAACGCAGAAGGACAGATGGTAGTTGACTTTGCAAAAAGGATGGAAATGGCTGTAGTGAATACTTTCTTCCAGAAGAGGCAGGAACATAGGGTGACCTATAAGAGTGGTGGTAGGAGCACTCAGGTAGACTACATCTTGTGTAGACGATGTAACCTGAAGGAGATCAGTGACTGTAAAGTAGTGGTAGGTGAGAGTGTAGCCAAACAGCATAGGATGGTGTTTGGCTACACTAAGGGCTAAGGGCAGAAGTGAGCATTTGTGTGTAGGATGACTCTGGTGGTGAGGAAGATGAAGAGGACAAAGGCAGAGCAGAGGACGAAATGGTGGAAGCTAAAAAAGGAAGGGTATCGCATGACCTTTAGGAAGGAGTTAAGACAGGCTCTGAAGAAGCCTGTGGAAGAAGAAATGGAACACTGAGAGGACTGAGGAGAGTAGACAGGAGTACAGGGAGATGCAGCGTAAGGTGAAGGTAGAGGTAGCAAAGGCCAAACAAGAAGCTTATGATGACTTGTGTGCTAGGTTGGACAGTAAGGAGGGAGAGACTGATCTATACAGGCTGGCAAGACAGAGAGATAGAGATGGGAAGGACGTGCAGCAGGTTAGGGTGATTAAGGATAGGGATGGAAGTCTATTGACAGGTGCCAGCAGTGTGATGGGAAGATGGAAAGAGTACTTTGAAGAGTTGATGAACGTGGAAAATGAGAGGGAACAAAGACTAGAAGAGGTGACTGTTGTGGACCAGGACGTAGCAAAGATTAGTCAGGATGAAGTGAGGAGGGCATGGAAGAGGATGAAGACTGGAAAGGCAGTCGGTCCTGATGATATACCTGTGGAGGTTTGTAAGTGTCTAGGAGAGGTGGCAGTAGGGTTTCTGACTGGGTTGTTCAACAGGATCTTAGATAGTGAGAAGATGCCTGAACAGTGCAGGAGAAGTATGCTGGTGCCCATTTTTAAGAACAAGGGAGATGTGCAGAGTTGTGGCAACTACAGAGGAATAAAGCTGATGAGCCATACAATGAAGTTATGGGAAAGAGTAGTTGAAGGTAGACTAAGGGCAGAAATGAGCATTTGTGAGCAGCAGTATGGTTTCATGCCAAAAAAGAGTACTACAGATGCAGTATTTGCTTTGAGAGAGAAGTACAGAGAAGGCCAGACGGAGCTGCATTGTGTTTTTGTAGATCTGGAGAAAGCTGATGACAGGGTGTCCTGAGAGGAACTGTGGTATTGTATGAGGAAGTCTGGAGTGGCAGAGAAGTATGTTAGAGCGGTGCAAGACATGTATGAGGACTGTAGGACAGTGGTGAGGTGTGCTGTAGGTGTGACAGAGGAGTTCAAGGTGGAGGTGGGACTGCATCAGGGATCAGCTCTGAGCCCCTTCTTGTTCGCTATGGTGATGGACAGGCTGACAGACGAGGTTAGACAGGAATCTCCATGGACTATGATGTTTGCAGATGACATTGTGATCTGCAGTGAGAGCAGGGAACAGGTGGAGGAGAAGCTAGAGAGGTGGAGGTTTGTCCTGGAAAGGAGAGGAATGAAGGTTAGCCGCAGTAAGACAGAGTACATGTGTGTGAATGAGAGGGACCCAAGTGGAAGAGTGAGGTTACAGGGAAAAGAGATCAAGAAGGTGGAGGATTTGAAGTACTTAGGGTCAACAGTCCAGAGCAATGGAGAGTGGGGAAAAGAGGTGAAGAAACGTGTACAGGCAGGATGGAATGGGTGGAGGAAAGTGTCAGGTGTGATGTGTGATAGAAGAGTTTCAGCTAAAATGAAAGGAAAGGTGTACAAAACTGCGGTGAGACCAGCGATGTTGTTTGGTCTAGAGACAGTGTCACTGAGGAAAAGACAGGAGACAGAGCTGGAGGTAGCAGAGATGAAGATGCTGAGGTTCTCTCTGGGAGTTACCAGGAAGGATAGGATCAGGAATGAGTACATCAGAGGGACAGCACATGTTAGAGGTTTTGGAGATAAAGTCAGAGAGGCCAGACTGAGATGGTTTGGACATGTCCAGAGGAGAGATAGTGAATATATTGGTAGAAGGATGCTGAGTTTTGAACTACCAGGCAGGAGGCCTAGAGGAAGACCAAAGAGGAGGTTTATGGATGTAGTGAAAGAAGACATGAAGGTAGTTGGTGTGAGAGAAGAGGATGCAAAGGACAGGGTTAGATGGAGGCAATTGATTCGCTGTGGCGACCCCTGAAGGGAAAAGCCGAAAGGAAAAGAAGAAGAAGAAGAAGAAGTGGACAAATTCCGTGAGTATTTGCTGGGCCACAAGTGCATGGTAAGGACTGACAACAACCCCCTCAGCCACTTGGGCACAGCTAAACTAGGAGTCACAAAACAGCGCCGGGTGGCCGAGTTAGCAGTTTTCGACTACACTGTGCAGTATCAGCCAGGGCGCAGCAACGGCAATGCGGATGCCTTGTCTAGGCAACATTCTTCACAGGAGGAAGCAACAATTTGCCCACCCCACCCTGGGACAGCGGTGCCGGACATTGTTCAAGGAGCTGTTGTTTAGCCAGGGTCAATGGTTCAGCACACTATCTCGGCTGCCTTGGAGCATTCCATCGACGACCTGATAGCACTGCAGAGAGCGGACCCAGCCATTGGTGCTGTACTTCCTTTCCTCCAGCAACAGCGGATACCAGGCCGTGCGGAGGGGCAGGGACTCCACTGACGTAGGGACTCCTACGTCAGTGGGGTCAACTCACATTGAGAAATGTGAGTTGACCCCACTGACCCTACGTCAGTGGGGTCAACTCACGCCGATGGGTCCTGTGTTGTACAGGACCCACCGGCGCCCTGATGGCAGAGAGTGGGTGTAACAGCTAATTCTCCCGGATAGCCTGAGGAAAGAAGTGTTACAGCAGTTGCATGATCACCATGGTCACCAAGGTACTGAGCGCACTACAGAACTAATACTCCATGGGACATTTGTTAGCCTCCAGACCCAATGAAATCTTGGCTATTGACTTTTCATTCCTAGAGCCTACCAGGGATGGGAGAGAGCAAGTGCTAGTAATGACTGACGTGTTCTCCAAGTTTACACAGGCTATCCCCAACCGAGATATGCGGCCCTCCACAGTGGCAGAAGTGTTAACCAATGAGTGCTTTTACAAATATGGAAACCCAGCACAGTTGCACACAGACCAGGGACGCAGTTTCGAAAGCACAATCCTCCAATAGTTCTGTGAGCTGTATAGAATCAGGAAGTCCAGAACCACACCATTTCATCCTCAGGGAAATGGACAGTGCAAATGTTTTAACAGGACCCTCCATGACTTTGTTCGCACTCCATCAGCTGACCAGAAGCACAGACGGCCAGAGTACCTCCAACAGGCACTGGTCAGCTACAACACCACCTGCCATTGAACTACAGTTCAATCACCCTTTTTCTTGATGTTTGGCTGTGAACCTCAGCTACCAGTGGACTTCCTTTTAGGAAGAGCCAACTTGGAAGAGCCAATTTCGGGTGAAGTCTGCCAATGGGTTCAGGAGCCTCAACGACGAATACCGGTGACAGTGGAGAATGCTCGTGACAGGATAAAGAAGGCGGCTGCGGAAAGACAGAGTGGATCAACAAGCCCAGGAGGAAGTGTTACCAGCAGGACAACATGTCTACCTAAAGGACTACTCCCACCGAGGGAGAAATAAAATCCAGGATGCCTGGACCACTGACATCTTCCAGGTGACATCTTCCATCTTCCCCTGAGTAAGGTAACGCAGTGTATGCTGTCGCCTCACAACACAAATTGACAGAGGTACGTCATGTTTATTGCTCTATGCTCAAACCTGTACCAGCCCCTGACATTCTTTCCAGACCTGTAGGAAGGCACAGTACAATTAAAACAGACCCCAACGCCGAAGAGCATGGCCTGTGGATGGCAGTCAGACGCACCCCTGGTCCAGAAAATTCCCAGCCTGACAGGGTGTAGGCTTCATCTGAAGTGGACCCAATGCTACACTCTACAGTACCTGCAGCAGTCCCCACGAAAGTCCCCAATGGCACCAGCTCCCCTCCAGCTCCCTGTCCGGAAAGAGTAAGAAAATCCACGCGTGAGGCTACCGGTAAACATTATAACCCTCACCATTTGCCTTTGGCAATAGGAACTAGGGTGAATGGGGCTGCAGCTTTCCAAATACTTGGCACTAGCGCTTCCACTCCAGCTCCTTTTGGACCCTGGTCTTGACAAATTATCAGTCCGTCAATTTAAGAACCCCGGTAGAGAATGTCCCTCCTGAGCCACCAGACTTTGGTAGCTGTCAGCTCCTCCTCCTCCCATTAGCCAGGAATTAGTATAAGCTATATGCTTCCCTTCTGGCTCAGAAGTTGATTGCTGTACATGCTGTTGTTTGTTCGATGGTTTCCCTCCTGCTCACACAGGTGGATTCCTCGAAAGTAGTGATGGTGAGATGAAGCCTCATGAGGCTTCGAACCATTTCAGGCGAGTGGATCGAGTAATGGTTCATTTCTTGATGCTTCATTTGCACACAAAACCATCTGCTGGCCTTGGATTCAATTACAGGAAGCTGCTGTGTCTTCATGTGTGATCCATTCCAACATCTGTTTTGGCTCTCTGAAATGACTGTACTACAAAAAAATATATGACCACATAATTAATTGACAAAATGTATGATATATGTGTATGTATATACAGTATATGTATGTATATATATACAGTATATGTATGTACATCAGCGGTCACCAACCTTTTTGAGGCTGAGGGCTACTTCATGGCCATCAAGTATTATGAAGGGCTACACAGGACCACTGATATTAAATTAGCAGCAGTTGTTCTAACACTATGTAAAGTTGTTGTCCACATATCAATAATTATCTTTAAAAATTATTAGCAATTTACATAGCAATAACAATCAGAAAAACATGTTTAAACATGAAACACTTTATGTTTATTTGCTCAAACATTTGAAAGTCAGGGGAACGCTGCTGTATTTTAATGCAAATGATCACTTTTATCACTTTTAAGACAGAAAAAAAAAAATTTAGCCTGAACAAGAATACATTCTTTCAAAACATTTAACATTTTGTGCAGTATTTTTGATGAATATTGCTGCAGTTTAAACAATGAAAAAAATTGTCTCTGTGATTGGTCAGCTCATTTACTGTGAAGGCTGGAGGCCTGGCACTGCATGCTGCTCACCAGTGCATTATAATCTTGTGAATAATTTGACACTGCAATTCTCAGTGAATTCTGTAAATGTCACCAGGTCACCATATTCAGTGGACAGCTCCTCCAGTAGCATCAAAAACATTCTGTGTTGCTTAGCTCTGGAGAGGATGCTGTTTATGATCACGTCACTTTCGCACAAATCGTTTGCAATGGTGGTGCAGAAATTTTGTGAAGTCTGGATCATTTTTGCATTGTGCAATAAATCCCTCATGCTGGCTCGTCAACGGTGCCCCATCTGTAGTTACCGATGTTCACTTCTGTACAAGCACCTTTTCTTCTGCAAATGAGTTTGGACTGCGGTGTATTTGTCAACTCCCCGCCTTGTTGTCTTCAGTGGCAGAAGTGTCAGCAGTTCTTTTTGTAGAAAAGTCATCAAACACCATTTGGATAAATATCAGCTGTGCTGTCGCTTTCTACCCACTCGTGACATTGGACACTAAACCACCTACAGGCAGCAAGATCCCGCCGGTCCAGATGCACTGTTAAATTCACAAAGGGGTCACTCGTCTAGCCTTCGTACTTGCTCCAAGCTGGACGTCAGAGATGCGGAGATGACATCAGGACCGTGTTTCTTATCTTTGACTAACGTGTTAGCTACAAGCATTACAGCTTCTTTGAAAACCTCACCATCTGAAAAAGGTTTATTGTTCTTTATCAAAAAACGTGCAGCTCTAAACAAAGTTTCAGTTGCGTCCGGAGATTTTTCACCGGCTTCGTGAAAACAGACTTGCTTACCCAAAGCTGCCTTTAACTCGTGAGCTTTTTCTGCCCGTATTGCCCTTCCCGGTGGGTAGTTAGTTAGCATGGTAGCTTTCACGACACGTAATGAAGTGTCTCTCCACATTGTGCTGCTTTGACATCGCCACAATCGCCCCGCAAATGAGACACACGCAGGTTTCTTTCACAGTTTAGAAAAGAATTCCTCCTCCCATGTAAAAGTGATAAGATTTCTTTCATTTTTCTGCTGTTTTGGGGTCATAAACTACATTCAGCGTCCATCTGCGCTGTGACCTCAAGCTTACTATCCACTAGCACTGGTTTAGTCATGTGTGATTTAAAAAGAATTGCAATAGAACAAAATAAAATTTAAGGTTTAGTGAGTAGTGACGTAAGTCGTTCTATTTTTAGAACAGCCTGCGGGCGACTTATGTGGTCCTTGCGGGTGACCTGGTGCCCACGGGCACCGTGTTGGTGACCCCTGATGGTGACCCCTGATGTACATATATATATATATACAGTATACTATCTATATTTACATATTTATTTATATTTATATATAATGTGTGCTCCTTTGCATGCATCGTGGTGTCTTTGACGCACATTTTTTTAAAGGGACGCACAATCGTCCCTGGGATGCACACTTTAAATGCATTTCCATTCAACAAAAATGTTCACAATTTTTCCAATTCTCAGCTTAAATTTCGAATCCGGAAATCGCCATTATGTTTTGATCTCGCGCGACATTTTTGTGCAAGTTTCTTGTCAGGAGACTAAGTGGCGAGATTCTGCCTTATTAAAATTGACCAATCGGTAAAACTTCTTGTTTAACGCTGTAGTGAGAGCGAGGAGTTAGTTAAACCCTCCAGGGCAAGTATAAGCTATATGCTTATGCTTAGAGAGTCCTGTTGAGTTTCTCTGGCTGTTAAAGCGCTTTGAAATGTTTGCTCATGTGATTAAGTATTATACAAATAAAGGTTGATTGATCAGCACAGTGGCGCAGTGGGTAGCTCTGTCGCCACACAGCAAGGCGATTTCGGGTTCGAGTCCTGCTTTGTGCGGAGTTTGCATGTTCTCCCGTTGTCTGCGTGGGTTATCACCACCATGAACCTCACCATACATCAGACATCATCATTTCCGACCCCTTCCTCCAATGACGCAAGCCTCGATACGCGCTTCGTGGAAATGCCCCCTCCCCTACTCGGCACACGCTTTGAGGCCACGATACAAAACAACACATCATTACTGGAAAGGGTTATTCCAGAGTGTTACGACCAGCATCATGTGTGGGTTGGGGTTGTCCTTTTGCTCCCTGTTCTTCTGTGTTGTCATTATGTATGCAGATTAGCCTGTGCCATCGCTCAACAGTGATTGGGGGAAGCGCATCTGTTCCCTCATGATTGGCTGCGCCAGGGCCTCGCCGGGAATATAAGGATCAAAGATGGCAGTCCTTCCTGGGCAGCGGGGCAGCAGGGCAGCAGGGCAGCGGTTCCTCATCATCTCCAACTTCCAACGAGCCACATGCTTTGTTGTACGAATTGTTTAGTAACTTTTGTTAAGTATAGTTGGACTGCCGGTGTGGTTGGTATTCTTTTCTCCTGTTTACTTTAGTTAGGAAGGTAAGATCATGTCATTTGTTTTCTGTTAAGTTAATATTATTCTTTTAAAGATAGGATAGTTTGGTTTGTTATTTTGGCCTTAGTCCAACCTGAAGCAAGCTCAACCTATTATTTGATATTTAGTCCTTGTAAATAAAAACCTGATTTTTGTTATACAGTGGTACCTCTACTTATGAAATTAATTGGTTCTGGAAGAAATATCTTAAGTAGAAAATTTTGTAAGTAGAGACGCGTTACCATGCAAATGCCCTAATCCGTTCCAAGCCCCCCAAAAATCAGACATAAATGTTTTATAAAGCATAAAAGTACATCAAAACATGTAACAAATACGTGTTACAATTAGATTATTACACAATAAATGAGAGTTTGCATCATGTAAAAAACAAACAATAGAGTAAAGAATAAAAATGACGGTCATTTACCTTTTACCTGCTGTCCTCAGTGTTTTTTGCCTTCTTTGGTTCATGCACTACTTGCCTTACCATGCCCAAGTGAATTCCAGTCCTCCTTTTGAACTTCTCGAACCACCCACACGATGCCGACTTTCCCTCGCCTGAATCCTCTTTCACGAGGTCATTAAAAATGACAGTTGCCTTTTCGCAAATTATGACCTCGGTCACTGTGTCACCAGCCATCTCTTTCTCGTTTATCCACAAGAGTAACAGACCTCCCTATCTCATTGTTCACTGCCGACCTCGTCTTCGAAATTAAAGCGAGGCCTTTGGAAGGAGTTGTAGCTTTTATGGCTTCCTTTTATTTCAATAACATGGCAATTGTAGATACATTACGGCCATATTCTTTGCTCAGATCAACCAAATGCATCCCTTTTTTCATGTTTTCGCCATCACTTTCTTGGGGTCCATAGTGAACACTCTAAAAGTTAATATATTAATGTAAAACTATCAAAACACCTCATGGGTCGAGGGCCAAATGACAAGGACGCTGCATAGACACCTATTTAGCTACACATAGAGGTCCCTCTTCGCCAATGGGATGCCAGGAAGGTGCTAGGTAATAGCCAATGGCAGAGCAGCTATAAGAATGTTGTGTTCAGGAAACTTTGGGAGCTCCGAGTAACAGCCCATACTGCATTTTTACCTTTCGTATCCTGAAATTTCTGTCTTAACAAGTGGCAATATTTTCCTGTTGAGGTGTTTCGTAACTTGAAAATTTCGTAGAAGAGAAGTTTGTAAGTAGAGGTACCACTGTATACTCCAACTATTCATCTGTGGCGACTTGGGACTTAGGGAAGATGGGGCTCGTTCATGTTATGGCTCAGGCCCTCTTAGACTGAGCGTAACATGAATTGGGGGCTCGTCCGTCTTCTTGTCGCGCTTTGTTCCGAGTAAGTTCAGTGTGAATTTTTTTGTCTTCTGGTTGGCAGTGTTTTTTGTTGTGTGGGGAAAATTATGGAGGGTTTTCTGGATGATTTTGTGGCCAGTCCTTCTTGAAGTAAGATTGACAAGTGCACTAAAGCTGATCTACTAATTGCCGCTAATTACTATAAGGTGGAGGTGCTTGGTCGAAGACGGAGAGGAGGAAAGTGTGTCCGTAAGAAGAGAGAGAAGAGGAGCGACAAGAGTATAGGACTGAGAGTAGGGACGTTGAATGTTGGAACTATGACAGGAAAAGGTAGAGAGTTGGTCGACATGATGCAGAGAAGGAAGGTAAATATACTGTGTGTCCAGGAGACCAGGTGGAAAGGTAGCAAGGCTAGAAATTTAGGAGCAGGGTTCAAGTTGTTCTATCATGGTGTAGATAGGAAGAGAAATGGAGTAGGAGTTATTTTGAAGGTGGAGTTTGTTAGGGATGTCCTGGAGGTAAAAGAGTGTCAGATAGAGTGATGAGTCTGAAGCTAGAAATAGAAGGTATGATGTTCAATGTTGTTAGTGGGTATGCTCCACAGGTAGGATGTGAGCTGGAGGAGAAGGAGAAATTCTGGTTGGACTTTGACGAAGTGATGCAAAGCATAACTAGAACTGAGAGTTGTCATTGGTGCAGACTTCAATGGACTTGTTGGTGCAGGAAACAG
The DNA here is from genome assembly GCA_013358685.1 of Antennarius maculatus. Classification (NCBI taxonomy): domain Eukaryota; kingdom Metazoa; phylum Chordata; class Actinopteri; order Lophiiformes; family Antennariidae; genus Antennarius; species Antennarius maculatus. Next base: position 3,526,473 of record CM023610.1, on the reverse strand, counting down.
AGGTGATGAGGAGGTGATGGGCGGGTTTGGTATCCAGGAGAGGAACGCAGAAGGACATATGGTAGTTGACTTTGCAAAAAGGATGGAAATGGCTATAATGAATACTTTCTTTCAGAAAAGGCAGGAACATAGGGTGACCTATAAGAGTGGTGGTAGGAGCACACAGGTAGACTACATCTTGTGTAGACAGTGTAATCTGAAGGAGATCAGTGACTGCAAAGTAGTGATAGGCGAGAGTGTAGCCAGACAGCATAGGATGGTGGTGTGTAGGATGACTCTGGTGGTGAGGAAGATGAAGAGGACAAAGGCAAAGCAGAAGACGAAATGGTGGAAGCTAAAAAAGGAAGAGTGTTGCATGACTTTTAGGAAGGAGTTAAGACAGGCTCTGGGTGGTCAGGAGGTGCTGCCAGATGACTGGACAACTACAGCTAATGTGATCAAATAGGAGAGTACTTGGTGTGTCATCTGGAAGGAAAGTAGATAAGGAGGTGGAATAAGGAGGTACAGGAGTGTATACAGAGAAAGAGGTTAGCTAAGAAGAAGTGGGACACTGAGAGGACTGAGGAGAGTACACAGGAGTACAGGGAGATGCAGCGTAATTTGAAGATAGAGGTAGCAAAGGCCAAACAAGGGGCTTATGCTGACTTGTATGCTAGGTTGGACATTAAGGAGGGAGTGACTGATCTACAAGACAGAGAGACTGAGATGAGAAGGACATGCAGCAGGTTACAGTGATTAATAATAGTGATGGAAGTCTATTGACAGGTGCCAGTAGTGTGATGGGAAGATGGAAAGAGTACTTTGAAGAGTTGATGAACGTGGAAAATGAGAGAGAGCAAAGACTAGAACAGAAGAGGTGACTGTTGTGGACCAGGAAGATTAGTCAGGATGAATTGAGGAGGGCATTAAAGAGGATGAAGAGTGGAAAGGCAGGTGGTCCTGATGATATACCTGTAGAGGTTTGGAAGTGCCTAGGAGAGGTGGCAAAAGAGTTTCTGACTGGGTTGTTCAACAGCATCTTAGATAGTGAGAAGGTGTCTGAGGAATGGAGGAGAAGTGTGCTGGTGCCCATTTTTAACCCTAGAACACTAACCTCGGGTGATTTTCACCCACAAAATTCTTGTCATGTGATTTTCATTGTGTTGCCATTGTCTGAGTTTCATGGGTCCTTGGGTAGCGTCAGGCTGCTCACTGATGTTATTAATTGTATGTTTGTTTCCCTCCTTCCATCTATGGTTTTTTCAAGAGGCATGCGTTCGGGTGATTTTCATCCGACTTTAGTGATAGAGAGTAACATATTTTACGGGTGAAATTTACCCAATGTTAGTGTTTGTGTGTTTAAATCTGGCGTTCTTACCACTTTCCAATGGAAACAACCTTCAGGCTGGCCACATTCCCTGCCCCATTTCATCCACAGCTGTCATCCTGTCACCAAAGACCTAACTTTGGTGTCCTTCCATGACACAGCATCAAAAAAGAAGCTTGTCCTACTCTTGTCATCCATACACACACAACCAAGTATTGGACCCACTCACAACCCTGAAGTGATCGAATTTTCAACCAAACGAAGGGAGGTGTTGATACTTTCGACCAGATGTGTGTTCAATACAGCTGTGGAAGAAAAACCAAGAGGTGGCCACTGTGTGTGCTATATGGCATGATGAACGCTGGTGTGATAAACTCATGGATCATTCACATGGAGAATGCCATGAAGAGAGGTGACACACAAATAAAGAGGAGGCAGTATATGCAGGCTTTGGCAATGGCACTCATCAAGCCATGGGCACGACACAGGTGTCATGTCTGCCATCGACCAGTGTGTCCTCGCCATTACTACCCTGCCTGTACCAACTGCATGTAAGGCATAAGGTAAGTTAAAAGTTGTCCCAGAATTTGCATGTAATCCTTCATTAGTATAATGTCTATGAATAAACATGACTTAATGTTAATTTCCAAGGAAATTCATAGAGTGAAAAAAATTTGGTGATTTTTGACCTCTCAAAAAATGCCATTTATTGTCTCTCTCTCCCACAGTTGTCAATGATGCAAGAAGACTGTATCTTCACCAGACAAGACTCACGTGTCCTAGGAATGGGTGGACCAAAGAACAAGTTCCCAGCTCCATTTTTTTTTTTGTTCTGAAATTTATCGGTCAGGATTACCTGTTTTTTCAATAATTTTGCTGCCTTTTTAAAGGATCCGCCATGGTACCTTTTTTTAAATTTATGTGATATTGCATATTTTGAAATTAAAGAAGAGTACTACAATTTGGCATAGTGTTGTACTTTCACATAAATTGATGAAAACTGTATTTTATGTAGGATATGTATTGGGTAAAATATACCCAACGTTAGTGATGGTGTTACTTATTTTAACGTTAGTGTTCTAGGGTTAAGAACAATGGAGATGTGCAGAGTTGTGGCACCTACAGAGGAATAATGCTGATGAGCCATACAATGAAGCTATGACAAAAAGTAGTTGAAGATAGACTACCGGCAGAAGTGAGCCTTTGTGAGCAGCAGTATGGTTTCATGCCAAAAAAAGAGTACTACAGATGCAGTATTTACTTTGAGGATGTTGATAGAGAAGTACAATGAAGGCAAAAACGAAGCTGCATCGTGTTTTTGTAGATCTGGAGAAAGCTTATGACAGGGTGCCCAGAGAGAAAATGTGGTATTGTATGAGGAAGTCTGGAGTGGCAGAGAAGTATGTTAGAGCGGTGCAGGACATGTATTAGAACTGTAAGGTAGTGGTGATATATGCTGTACGTGTGACAGAGGAGTTCAAGGTGGAGGTGGGACTGCATCAGGGATCAGCTCTGAGTCCCTTCTTGTTTGCTATGGTGATGGACAGGCTGACAGACGAGGTTAGACAGGAATCTCCATGGACTATGATGTTTGCAGATGACACTGTAATCTGTAGTGAGAGCAGGGAACAGGTGGAGAAGCTACAGAAGTGGAGGTTTGTCCTTGAAAGCAGAGGAATGAAGGTTAGCCGCAGTAAGACAGAGTACATGTGTGTGAATGAGAGGGATCCAAGTGGAAGAGTGAGCTTACTGAGAGAAGACATTAAGAAGGTGGAGGATTTGAAGTACTAAGGGTCAACAGTCCAGAGCAATGGAGAATGTGGAAAAGAGGTGAAGAAGCATGTACAGACAGGATGGTACAGATGGAGGAAAATGTCAGGAGTGATGTGTGATAGAAGAGTTTCAGCTAAAATGAAAGGAAAGGTGTACAAAACTGTGGTGAGACCAGCAATGTTGTTTGGTCTAGAGACAGTGTCACTGAGGAAAAGACAGGAGACAGAGCTGGAGGTAGCAGAGATGAAGATGCTGAGGTTCTCTTTTGGAGTGACCAGGATGGATAGGATCAAGGGACAGCACATGTTAGAGGTTTTGGAGATAAAGTCAGAGAGGCCAGACTGAGATGGTTTGGACATGTCCAGAGGAGAGATAGTGAATATATTGGTAGAAGGATGCTGAGTTTTGAACTGCCAGGCAGGAGGCCTAGAGGAAGACCAAAGAGGAGGTTTATGGATGTAGTGAAAGAGGACATGAAGGTAGTTGGTGCGAGAGAAGAGGATGCAGAAGACAGGGTTAGATGGAGGCAATTGATTCGCTGTGGCGACCCCTGAAGGGAAAAGCCGAAAGAAAAAGAAGATTAGTAGTATTAGTAGTAGTTTTAATCGTATTAGTAGCATTAATCGTAGTATTAGAAGTATTAGTAGTATTAATGATATCGTAATAGTAGTAATAGTTGGTGTGAGAGAAGAGGACGCAGAAGTCAGGGTTAGATGGAGGCAATTGATTCGCTGTGGCGACCCCTGAAGGGAAAAGCCGAATGGAAAAGAAGAAGAAGAATATAATGTGGAGGGGCCATATAGTGTAGAAAAGCAGACCTCAAGCAGACTCTGTGTGAGGGGTTGGTAGAGCACAGTGTTCTACCTAAACTCGCTGTGGAGGCAGCTGCTGATGTACCGGTGGAGAAGCCGCGAGCAGCAGAAGCTGCTGGGGTGTGGGTAGAGCCGGAGTCATTTCCTGAGCTGTCTGTGGAAAAAATTACCACAGAGGATCTCCGCATAGCCTTTCAGATTAAGGAGGTGGAGAACAGGAACAAACAGCTTGAGGTACAAGCCTTGCATCTCTGCATCAGGGCTCTTGAACTGGAAAGAGCCCCTGTAGTCTCCACCCTGGTGTCTCCCAATCAGTTTTGGTTCTGCTCCTGTTTAAGACATCAGTAAACACATTGTACTGGTCCCTCCGTTTTGTGAGTCCGAGGTGGACTCTTATTTCAGTGCTTTCGAGCGGATAGCTACTGCACTAAAATTGCCTGAGGAGTTCTGGTCTCTTCTTCTTCAATGTAAGCTTGTGGGGAAAGCTTAGGAAGTCTGTGCCAGTCTGTCTCTTGAGGACAGTCTTAACTACGACATCTTGAAAAGGACTGTATTGAGGGTTTATGAGCAGGTACCTGAAGCATACAGACAGAAATTTAGAAACAGTGACAAACCTGCCAACCAGACGCACGTCGAGTCTGCGTGCGATAAGAGTGTGTTGTTTGATAAATGGTGCCAAGCATTTAACATTAAAACTGTTCTGGAAATGCGTGAGTTAATTCTTCTCGAAGAAATTAAAGTGTTTGCCTGAGCAAATTGTCATTTACTTAAATGAGCAGAAAGTGTCATCTGTGACTAAAGCTGCCATACTGGCTGATGAGTTAATTTTGACGCACAAAAATGTTTTTTCAGTGCCGACTTCACATGTCTCAAATGTAATGCCTGAGCGCAGAAACGGATCACCAAAATTGATGCATAAAAGCACATTACCAGACGCTGGTGAGAGCCGTGAGTGTTTTTATTGTCATGAGCCAGGCCATTTGATCGCAGCCTGCCCAGTTCTCAAGAAAAAAGACCAGCGCAGAACTACTAAAACGCCCTGAGTATTTACCTAAATCGGATGTCGATCCCCGTTTTAAACCGTTTGTGACTCAGGGGGTTGTTTCATTAACTGGGAAAGAAGCTAATAAAGTGCCAGTGACTTATTTGCGGGACACTGCCGCATTTCATTCATTCAAGCTGTCTGACATACTGCCGCTCTCAGATGAAACTTTGTGTTTTTCTGATTTGTTGGTGCGGGGAATTAAAATGAGCGAGCTTAACGCACCACTCCACGTGATCCATTTGCATTCAGCACTCATGTCAGGACGCGTAAAAGTTGCCGTGGTCCCTTGTCTACCAATAAGTGGCGTTGCGTTCATTTTGGGCAACGATTTGGCTGGAGGAAATGTGTTTCCTCTGCCCGAGGTTGTTGCCAATCCATCTGACTGCTGCCTTGGTTCTGTCCCTTCTGATGTGTCTGTGCCAAATGTGTTTTCTGTATGCGCCATCACGCATGCACAGGCTCGTAAATTGGGTGAAGCTATGGCTACATTAGATGAGGGTGATTCATCCTCTTTGGTGACTCCCAGTGGTGGGAGTAAAAATCTGGTTAAGTGTGCCGATGCAGACCTGAGCTTGCATGTCTCCTTTGTTGTAGCCGCAGAGGAGAACCAAGATGAACATACTGCGAGTTCCTTTCATGAGTGTCTCCATAACTCATGTGAATTTGCCCATGAAAATTTGGCTCAAAGCCAAATTAAAATGGAGCGTCTTTACAACAAAAAGTCTGTTTTCAGAGTATTCCGACCTGTTGAGAAAGTTTTTGTCCCAAAATCTGACGACACTCCTCTCGTCTGTAATGATTACCGAAAAGTCAATGCTGCAATTATTTTCCCAGTCCCACGGTCCAAGAGAGCTTTGAGGCGCTTTCTTGGTAAGTGTGATTATTATTGTGGGGTTTTTTTTGCAGAAATTTTTCTGGTGTGATGGCTCCTCTCACAGGTCTGGTTAGCCCATTAAAAAAAAAATTGTTTGGAATTAAATATTATAAGGGAATCTTTAAATCTTGGGTATGGGGGTGTAACAACTAGCGTCGTGTGTGGGTTGGGGTTGTCCTTTTGGTCCCTGGTCTTCTGTCTTGTCATTACGCAGATTAGCCTGTGCCATCGCTCAACAGTGATTGGGGGAAGCGCACCTGTTCCCTCTTGTGATTGGCTGCGCCAAGGCCTCACCGGGAGTATATTGATCAAAGATGGGAGTCGTAGCGGGGCAGCAGGGCAGCGGGCAGCGGGCAGCGGTTCCTCATCATCTCCAACTTCCAACGAGCCACATGCTTTGTTGTACGAATTGTTTAGTAACGTTTGTGAAGTAGGGTTGGACTGCCGGTGTGGTTGGTTTTCTTTTCTTCTGTCTACTTTAGTTAGGAAGGTAAGATCCTGTCATTTGTTTTCTGTTAGGTTAAATATTATTTTTTTAAAGGTAGGATGTTTGGGTTTGTTATTTTGGCCCTAGTCCAACCTGAAGCAAGCTCAACCTATTAGATATTTAGTCCTTGTAAATAAAAACCTAATTTTTGTTATATACTCCAACTATTTGTCTGTGGCTGCTTGGGACTTGGGGAAGATGGGGCTCGTTCATGTTATAGTTCAGGGCTTCAGGCACTCCTAGACTGAGCGTAACACAGTGGAGACAGACTGCCACTGCTGTTTGTGTGTGTAGTTTTCTTTCACTGTTTTGCCTTCATTGTTTTATTCAGCTCCATTTTGTTTGATAGGTTATTGTGCTCTTTGTAGTTCTTATAGTTCTCCTGGGTTTGTACAATTCTTATCCCCCAAGACAATATACTGGACTGTGGTAGCAGTCTTGCTAACTTTCAACATGTTTTTAATTGTATTTTCCTTTGTATGAGTGCTGCGGGGATGGTGACAGTGGGACTGTTCGGACGGTGCAGCTATTGGTGGTCCGGGTTCCTCGCTTCAGCTCCACAGTCCCCTTAGTTTGTGTGTGTGGTGGCAATTTTTGTACAGCCTTCACATTTTACATTTTTATCCCTTGTCTTTTGGTTTATGTTTAGTGTGTGAGTGTGTGTGTCGGGCACAGAGCTTGGTGAGTGCCCTGGCCTCGACTGGCTCCCCAGTTGCAGTCATCCTGGCCATCCTGCAGTGCTCATGCAGGTAACTGAGACCTGACAGGTCTGTTGGTGTTTGCGTTGATTTTATTCTTTTTTAATAAAGTTTGTAGTCTTGGGGTAAGATCTCTGTTTCTGACCATCATTGGACCGTCACTTGTGTCAGTTTTCAACATCTGTGGCCTGTTCGTGAACTTAGACAAGTCTCACAATTTAGTTATTTAATGTTCTCAGACTCTATTCTGAGTCCTCTGTTTTTGAAGCAGCTACATTTGCACTGAGGAGGTTCAGAGGACCAGCATCCTACTGTATTACAGGTGATGATGTTGGGTCCATCTGAGATACTTGCGTCTCAGCTGCCAATACTTAGTTGTACAGTATCAAAGTAGTTGCCTGAAACATTAGCATCAGTTTCCTCTGACTATTTTCTGCTCTTACTATTTGACAAGTCATTTTTTTCCAATAATCTCACATTCTTCTGAGGTCACTAATCCGTTAGAACTGTAGCACAGATATGTCTACATGTCATCATTTTATTAATTGTATTTTTTCTGACTGTGCAAGAGTGGGCTGGACAAGAGATAAGACGGCAGGAAAAATGTCTTTTTACACCTTCCCTGATTTACTCACTTTGTCCAACACCCCCCCCCACCCCCCCACACACACACACACACAGACACACACCAAAAAAAAATCAGTGCAGAGCTTTACTGAGAGCTCTACCGCTTTCTCTCTCTTTTATTGTGAAAATCATGACCGGATGCAAGATGTTACTTGCTGTGGCAACCCATTTAAAAAAAGGGAACATCCGAATAGACCTTTGTTTGGAGGATTTTATTGTGAAAATTATAACCGGACGTGAGAATCCCTGGCTGAAGGAGTGACTGCGGCGACATGGCAGATCGTGTAGGGTTAACTGTGAACGGATTTTAAGGAGCGTCGTGAAGATGGCAGAAAGGTGAGCCCACGAACACCCACGTTGTGTCTTCTCTGTTTTTTTTACAAGAATAGCTCCGGGCTAGCAGCCCAGCGGCTCGGCTAACAGCGCATCGTTTGGTTGCCGTGCTGACGCGACCGTTAGCTCGGTTCACGCCTGGCTCACAGGTTCACTCTTTGGTGGATGAAAAATACAATTACACGTAACTCTGCTTATTTGGAGAACACCGAGTGGGGTGTGAGTTGCTGGAATGGGCATTTTTCTCTGGTCACTTGTCAAGGTGGAAAGAACAGAAGAGGGAGGCTCTGTATGGCTGAATGATGATGGTGATGATGATGACGATGATGATGCTGCTGCACCTGTCGTTGTGAACAGGCGTGTCTTTACATGAATGCATCTCCACAGAGGCTGAGTGACGGAAACCCACCCATTAACAAGTGAGCAGTGGGAGCTGATGCTTAGACAGGCACGGGATACCAAGCCTTCATTGAAGCCACCCTCATCCTCATGATAGATGGAGGCGCCTCCCATGAGAGGAAGCCCAGGGTGGGAGCCCCTGTGCTGTCAGCCTTCCAGCACCGTCGCTATGTTTGTTTGTTTATTTATTTATTTATTATTCCTTCCGTCAGTCATTCATTCACTTATACATTTAGCCATTAAAAAGTTCCATGAGTTTCAAGAACTCTTCTCCCAGGGAGACAGAAAGAACACACATCACACAAAGGACCAGATAAGGCAGGGGTGTCAAACTCATTTCCACCGAGGGCCACATCAGCATAACTGCTGTCCTCAAAGGGCCAGATGTAATTTCTAAATGTAACTCAGTGTAATGTAACATAAATGTAACTAAATGTAACTCAGTGTAATGTAACTAAATGTAACTAAATGTAACAACTCCTTAGTAACTCTAAATTTATTACTTATTCAAGTTACAAACATTACAGTCACGCAGAAAAAATGTTCGTTTGTTTGTTTCTCTATTATAACATGAATCTTTTTAATTTGTCAGGTTATTAAACCCACAGAACTCCATTAATCAAGGATCAAACTATCCAAGAGAATAAAGAAAAATAACATCAAAGACAAGTTAAGACATTAACTTTGTTAACGTTTTTGTCAAAAATAAAATGGGCTGAATTACTGCATTGTGGGAAATGTAGTTATGGTCAGAGCACACTTTTAACCTATTCATTTTTAGACACTGACATTTTATGCTCTTGCATAAAATATTTTTATTTTTATTTTTAAGTATTAAAGGTGGAAGTGATTTTGGATTTAAGGTGGAAGGGATTCTGGATTTAAGGCAGCTTTAAGTTCATTCCAGACATTTGGTGCATATGATGAAAAGACTGTTTTACTAAGTTCTGTTCATGTTTTGGTGTGTCTCTTCTTTTCCTTTCGGCTTTTCCCTCCAGGGGTTGCCACAGCAAATAAATTGCCTCCATCTAACCCTGTCTTCCGCATCCTCTTCTCTCACACCAACTACCTTCATGTCCTCTTTTACTACATCCATAAACCTCCTCTTTGGTCTTGCTCTAGGCTTCCTTCCTGGCATTTCAAAACTTAGCATCCGTCTACCAGTATATTCACTATCTCTCCTCTGGACATGTCCGAACCATCTCAGTCTGGCCTCTCTGACTTCATCTCCGAAACCTCTAACATATGCTGTCCCTCTGATGCACTCGTTCCTGATCCTATCCATCCTGGTCACTTTCATAGAGAATCTCAGCATCTTCATCTCCGCCACTTCCAGCTCTGTCTCCTGTCTGTTTCTCAGTGACACTGTCTAGACCAGTGGTTCTTAACCTTGTTTGAGGTGCCGAACCCTGTCGGTTTCAAATGCTCACTCACCGAACCCTTCTTTATTAAAATTTTTTTTTTCTTTTCAAATTTAAGACATAAGTATATCATTTACTGGTGTATTTAATGAATTGTGCATTCATGTCACCTTTTTCAAAGAACAAAACCAAGACAGTGCATTAACTCACATGAAATGACCTACCAGCAAATCAGTTGGACTTCTGAGGGTTATTATTGAGAGACCAGTTCAGATATGCGTGGTTTCACCTTGGCAAGGACTACTCTTATGTCATTTTCAAAGCAAAGTCTGTTTCTGCTGTTTTCTAAGCAGCTTAAGGAAGTATTCCTTTATTCTTGCCAGTGCGACATTGGGGTTGCTCAACTTGACATTGCAAATCATGCAGAATGCTGACTCCCATCACGTTCCATGATATAGTACAAGTAAATTCACGTTGCACATTTTCGTTAGACCTCTTTCTTTTTTCGCTTAACATAGCTACTATGAATTAAAATATTAAGAAAGCAATCAGATGACGTACCATCATGACAGGCATAAATCGACTACTGAGTGTGCAAAATCCACCTGCAGCCAGTGATGGCTAAGGGGGGAGTGTCATCACGAATTGACACGATGTGTCATTTGTACACAGTGGTTCGTGTATGTTCGGCAAAAACACCTGACACATCGTGTCGGGTTTTGTCTTGACCGCCGTCTCCGCCAAACCCTGAGACCGACTCATCGAACCCCTAGGGTTGAACCACTGGTCTAGACCAAACAACATCGCTGGTCTCGCCACAGTTTCGTACACCTTTCCTTTCATTTTAGCTGGAACTCTTCTATCACAAATTACACCTGACACCTGACACTTTTCTTCACCTGTTCCATCCTGCCTGTACACACTTCTTCACCTCTTTTCCTCACTCTCCATTGCTCTGGACTGTTGACCCTAAGTACTTCAAATCCTCCACCTTCTTAATGTCTTCTACCTGTAAGCTCACTCTTCCACTTCGATCCCTCTCGTTCACACACATGTACTCTGTCTTACTGCGGCTAACCTTCATTCCTCTCCTTTCCAGGACAAACCTCCACTTCTGTAGCTTCTCCACCACCTGTTCCCTGCTCTCACTATAGGTTACAGTGTCATCTGCAAACATCATAGTCCATGTAGATTCCTGTCTAACCTCGTCTGTCAGTCTGTCCATCACCATAGCAAACAAGAAGGGACACCTCCCACTGTCAGCTCACCACCGGGTGATCTTTTTTTGGGCGGGAGCAGGAATCGAACCGCCGATCTTTGAAACATTGGACAACCTGCTCTACCACGCGCTCTACCACTGAGCCACTGCCGCCCCAAATTATTCCTCTGTAGTTGCCACAACTCTGCACATCTCCCTTGTTTTTAAAAATGGGCACCAGCGCAAAACTTCATTCCTCAGGCATCTTCTCACTATCTAAGATCCTGTTGAACAACCCAGTGAGAAACTCAATTGCCACCTCTCCTAGGCACTTCCAAACCTCTACAGGTATATCATCAGGACCACCTGCCTTTCCACTCTTCATCCTCTTTAATGTCCTCTTCAAAGTACTCTTTCCATCTTCCCATCACACTACTGGCATCTGTCAATACACTTCCATCCCTATCCTTAATCACACTAACCTGCTGCACGTCCTTCTCATCTCAGTCTCTCTGTCTTGCTAACCTGTATAGATCAATCTTTCCCTCCTTACTGTCCAACCTAGCATACAAGTCATCATAAGTCCCTTGTTTGGCCTTTGCTACCTCTACTTTCACCTTATGCTAATGTCCCACTTCTTAGCTAACCTCTTTCTCTGTATACACTCCTGTACCTCTTCATTCCACCAGCAAGTCTCCTTTTCTACTTTCCTTCCAGGTGACACACCAAGTACTCTCCTACCTGTCTCCCTGATCACATTAGCTGTAGTTGTCCAGTCATCTGGAAGCACCTCCTGACCACCCGGAGCCTGTCTTAACTCCTTCCTAAAGGTCATGCAACACTCTTCCTTTTTTAGCTTCCACCATTTCGTCTTCTGCTCTGTCTTTGTCCTCTTCATCTTCCTCACCACCAGAGTCATCCTACACACCACCATCCTATGCTGTTTGGCTACACTCTCGCCTACCACTACTTTGCAGTCACTGATCTCCTGCAGATTACACCGTCTACACAAGATGTAGTCTACCTGTGTGCTCCTACCTCCACTCTTATAGGTCACCCTATGTTCCTGCCTCTTCTGGAAGAAAGTATTCGTTATAGCCATTTCCATTTTTGCAAAGTCAACCATCATCTGTCCTTCTGCATTCCTCTCCTGGATACCAAACCTGCCCACCATCTCCTCATCACCTCTATTTCCTGCACCAACATGTCCGTTGAAGTCTGCAACAATGACAACTCTCTCACTTCATCAAAGCCCAACCAGAAGTTCTCCTTTACCTCCAGCTCACATCCTACCTGTGGAGCATACCCACTAACAACGTTGAACATCACACCTTCGATTTCTAGCTTCAGACTCCTCATTCTATCTGACACTCTTTTTACCTCCAGGGCATTTCAAACAAACTCCTCCATCAAGATGACTCCTACTCCATTTCTCTTTCTATCTACACCATGATAGAACAACTTGAACCCTGTTTCTAAACTTCTAATCTTGATACCTTTCCACCTGGTCTCCTGGACACATAGTACTGTATCTTCCTCCACTGCATCATGTCAACCAACTCTACCTTTTCCTGTCATAGTTCCAACATTCAACATCCCTACTCTCAGTCCTATACTGTTGGCGTTCCTCTTCTCTCTCTTCCTATGAACACACTTTCCTCCTCTTGTTCTTCAACCAACAGTTGTCCATTTTTCACCGGTACCCTATAAGTGAACAGCATCGATGGCGGTCATTGTTAATCCGGGCCTTGACCGATCTGGTATGGAAGTCATAGATTTGATTCGCATATTGATTTTGCAAAAGTTTTACGTCGGATTACCTTCCTGCTACAACCCTCTGTATTTATCTGGGCTTGGGACTGGCACAATAAGACATTGGCTTGTGCCCTCTTGCGGCTACATTTAATAGGCTACATTTGACACTTCTACTGAAAATGACTCGTTTAATAGTCATTTTGTTGATGACCTAGTCCTGTAAATCTCTCTCTTTCTCTCTGTGTGTGTGTGTGTGTGTGTGTGTGTGTGTGTGTGTGTGTGTGTGTGTGTGTGTGTGTGTGTGTGTGTGTGTGTGTGTGTGTGTGTGCAGTGTGAGGTGAATATTCGACTCGTAGACGTACACTGAGTGATCCAGGTGACTTAATTCATCGCTATGATCTTGATGCTTCTACTGAACAGTGAAGCTGTCATTTTGTTTAAACCTGGTGGTGCGTATCCCCTGTTGGAACACTTGAGAGCTTGAATATCAAGTCGTCCAATGTGATCAGCGGTCAGAAGTATGAAAAGATTTCAATTGAAGTCAGTTATCAACGTTATTGTAAATGTTCCTGGTTCCAGCTTCACTAGTGTAAATGACATTCCAAAATGTATTTTAGTTAACAGAGTTTACAGAATAGGTAGAACTCAGATGCTGGAGCCCGTGCAGTCAGCTCATGCACTAACCACAATCATTTCGGGGGTTAGTTGAGAGTGAAACCCAACCACCACCTACTGCTTGAAAATTAGATTTTGAAACATTGTGAAACACATTAAAGACACACCATGTGATACAAGGTGTGTCTCACCTATAATTCTTGTAGTTTGAGAACACAACCAACATACTAAACCACACCTCACGTTTCCATCTGGACTTGGAGGAAAAACAACCAAGCTTCATTTCTGTCAAACAAGTGAAAACAACACCAGTGAGTCAGCTATGGTAAATGTGGCGGATCTTTACAAAACATAACTGAAGAATGGATCTGTAACAAAGATTGAGTTGTAGTTACAGATCTGACAAGCAAATATAATCTTTACAAATAAATACATTTTTATGAGTATTAAAAGTAATTTAAAGAAATAAATATGTTATCTAATGAAAAAGGTACATACATGAAGATGAAGTGATAATCATTTTATCATTGAATCGTTGCCCTCTCAAACAGAACTGAAATGAATCATGAGGTGCACAGAGATCCCCAGCCATATTTTGAAGTAATAAATATTTTATGCATTATGTGGTAGCAGTAATATGATGCAATTTTATACATTCATTCATTATCTGCCACTTCATCCATTGTGGTGGGTTGCGGGGGGCTGGAGCCTATCCCAGCTGACTGAGGGTGTGGGGCGGGGGAAACTCCGGGCACGATGCCAGTGCACCGCAGAGCCACACAGAGACACAGACGAGCACCCACACACACACTTTCACCTACTGGCAGTATAGGACCGGCCAATTAACCTGAAGTGCATATTTTTGAAGGTGGGAGGAAGCCGGAGAACTCGGAGAGAACCCATGCAAAGAACATGCAAACTCCGCACACAGTGGGACACAAACCCGTAACCGCCTTGCTGTACTGCACCACCGTGCAGCCATGATGCAATTTCAGTTCAGAGAAATTAGGACTTAGATAGGTAGGTTCAGGGAAGCTAACCGTTCACAGATCTTTGAACAGCTGAGAGAATCATTAATAATAGCTACTAGAAGACAGCAATACACCAGTGTGGTGTCTGGTCAGCCTTCATGAAGAAAAAGTGGGCAGTGCAAAATAATACTGTAATATTTTCTTTAAATAGTACACAATAGTTCACATACTATTAGTATCAGTCTCACTTTTAAGACACCAAGTGTGTCAAACTCATTTTTACCGAGGACCACATCAGCATTATGGCTGTCCTCAAAGGGCCAGATGTAACTAATAAATGTAACTCAAAGTAATGTAAAATAAATCTAACTACTCCTTAATGTTGAATAACTCTGACTTTATTACTTATTCAAGTTACAAACATTACAGTTACACAGAAAAAATATGTTTTTTTTCTCTGTTATCACATAAATCCTTTTAATTTGTCATGTTATTAAACCCACAGAACTCCACCAAACAAGGATCAAACTATCCAATAAATAAAGAAAAATAACATCAATCACAAGTTAGGACATTAACTTTGTTCAAAATGTTTTGTCAAAGTTAAAATTGGCTTAATTACTGCATTGTGGGAAATGTAGGTGTGGTCTAAGCACACTTCTATTTCTTTATTTTTAGACACTGACCCTTTATGCTCTGGTGAGCCACATAAAATGATGTGGCGGGCCACATTTGGCCCCCGGGTTTTGAGTTTGACATATGTGCTGTAAACAATGGTACTAGTGAACTAAGTAATAAGTGAGCACCATAGCAGTATTTAATATAACCATGTTTGCCTCACGTGTTCCGCTATATGTGGGTTAATCATCTGATATATGAACAATGTTTGTAGAAGTTAATCATTCATTCAGTCACTCATTCATTCATTCATTTCATTCACACTGAGAAAGTATCCAAAAGTCCTTTCTCAGTGTTGTTTTTGTTGTTTTATAGAATGAAAACAAAAAACTAAACAAAAAAAAACATTGGTGTCAAAGTCGCTGTTCTGATTGCCAGAGCTTTTCACAAAAAAAGCTGGTTGTCTCAGTTTTTTGGTCGTCCTTCATTCATTGGTCATCCAACATTTTTTTGCTCTGATGAAAGAAGAGCATCTGTTTCTGTTGGTAGTTATGGTGTTTACAAATAAAACATAATGTCCTGTGGGAGGTGGTTTGGGCATCTGGTGTGGATGCCTCCAGGGCGCCTCCCTAGGGAGGTGTTTCTTGCCCCTACCTCGGGGCAGGCCAAAGACCAGGTGAAGGGATTATATCTCAACACTGGCCTGGAAACGCTTTGGGATTCCCCAGTTAGAGCTGGTGGATGTGGGAAAGGGAAGTTTGGGGTTCCTCGTTGAAGCTGCTGCCCCCGCGACCCGATTCCGGATAAGCGGTGGAAGATGGATGGATGGATCCTGTGGTTCATAAAAGATTGCTCTAAATGTTCTAAAACCACTGGCTGGGTGTGTTTACCATTTCTGAAAATGTCAAGGAAATTCTTCCTGGTTCAGGGTTGCTAATTCTCTGAGGACAAATGAATGAGATGCTTCTTCTTCTTTTCCTTTTGGCTTTTCCCTTCAGGGGTCGCCACAGCGAATCAACCGCCTCCATCTAACCCTGTCCTTTGCATCCTCTTCTCTCACACCAACTACCTTCATGTCCTCTTTCACTACATCCATAAACCTCCTCTTTGGTCTTCCTCTAGGCCTCCTGCCGGGCAGTTCAAAACTCAGCATCCTTCTACCAATATATTCACTATCTCTCCTCTGGACATGTCCAAACCATCTCAGTCTGGCCTCTCTGACTTTATCTCCAAAACCTCTAACATGTGCTGTCCCTCTGATGTACTCATTCCTGATCCTATCCTTCCTGGTCACTCCCAGAGAGAACCTCAGCATCTTCATCTCTGCTACCTCCAGCTCTGCCTCCTGTCTTTTCCTCAGTGACACTGTCTCTAGACCAAACAACATCGCTGGTCTCACCACAGTTTTGTACACCTTTCCTTTCATTTTAGCTGAAACTCTTCTATCACACATCACACCTGACACTTTTCTCCACCCATTCCATCCTGCCTGGACACGCTTCTTCACCTCTTTTCCCCACTCTCCATTGCTCTGGACTGTTGACCCCAAGTACTTAAAATCCTCCACCTTCTTGATCTCTTCTCCCTGTAACCTCACTCTTCCACTTGGGTCCCTCTCATTCACACACATGTACTCTGTCTTACTGCGGCTAACCTTCATCCCTCTCCTTTCCAGGACAAACCTCCACCTCTCTAGCTTCTCCTCCACCTCGTCCCTACTCTCACTGCAGATCACAATGTCATCTGCAAACATCATAGTCCATGGAGATTCCTGTCTAACCTCGTCTGTCAGCCTGTCCATCACCATAGCGAACAAGAAGGGGCTCAGAGCTGATCCCTGATGCAGTCCCACCTCCACCTTGAACTCCTCTGTCACACCTACAGCACACCTCACCACTGTCTTACAGTCCTCATACATGTCCTGCACCGTTCTAACATACTTCTCTGACACTCCAGACTTCCTCATACAATACCACAGTTCCTCTCTGGGCACCCTGTCATAAGCTTTCTCCAGATCTACAAAAACACAATGCAGCTCCCTCTGGCCTTCTCTGTACTTCTCTATCAACATCCTCAAAGCAAATACTGCATCTGTAGTACTCTTTTTTGGCATGAAACCATACTGCTGCTCACAAATGTTCACTTCTGCCCTTAGTCTAGCTTCCACTACTCTTTCCCATAACTTCATTGTATGGCTCATCAGCTTTATTCCTCTGTAGTTGCCACAACTCTGCACATCTCCCTTGTTCTTAAAAATGGGCACCAGCACACTTCTCCTCCACTCCTCAGGCATCTTCTCACTATCTAAGATCCTGTTGAACAACCCAGTCAGAAACTCTACTGCCACCTCTCCTAGACACTTCCAAACCTCTACAGGTATATCATCAGGACCGACTGCCTTTCCACTCTTCATCCTCTTCAGTGCTGTCCTCACTTCATCCTGGCTAATCTTTGCTACATCCTGGTCCACAACAGTCACCTCTTCTAGTCTTTGTTCTCTCTCATTTTCCACGTTCATCAACTCCTCAAAGTACTCTTTCCATCTTCACATCACACTGCTGGCACCTGTCAATAGACTTCCATCCCTATCCTTAATCACCCTAACCTGCTGCACGTCCTTCCCATCTCTATCTCTCTGTCTTGCCAGCCTGTATAGATCAGTCTCTCCCTCCTTACTGTCCAACCTAGCATACAAGTCATCATAAGCTTCTTGTTTGGCCTTTGCTACCTCTACCTTCACCTTACGCTGTATCTCCCTGTACTCCTGTCTACTCTCCTCAGTCCTCTCAGTGTCCCACTTCTTCTTAGCTAACCTCTTTCTTTGTATACACTCCTGTACCTCCTCATTCCACCACCAAGTCTCCTTATCTACTTTCTTTCCAGATGACACACCAAATACTCTCCTACCTGTCTCCCTGATCACATTAGCTGTAGTTGTCCAGTCATCTGGAAGCACCTCCTGACCACCCAGAGCCTGTCTTAACTCCTTCCTAAAGGTCATGCAACACTCTTCCTTTTTTAGCTTCCACCATTTCGTCTTCTGCTCTGTCTTTGTCCTCTTCATCTTCCTCACCACCAGAGTCATCCTACACACCACCATTCTATGCTGTTTGGCTACACTCTCGCCTACCACTACTTTGCAGTCACTGATCTCCTTCAGGTTACATCGTCTACACAAGATGTAGTCTACCTGTGTGCTCCTACCACCACTCTTATAGGTCACCCTATGTTCCTGCCTCTTCTGGAAGAAAGTATTCACTACAGCCATTTCCATCCTTTTTGCAAAGTCAACTACCATCTGTCCTTCTGCGTTCCTCTCCTGGATACCAAACCTGCCCATCACTTCCTCATCACCTCTGTTACCTGCACCAACATGTCCATTGAAGTCTGCACCGATGACAACTCTCTCACTTCTAGGTATGCTCTGCATCACTTCATCAAAGTCCAACCAGAATTTCTCCTTCTCCTCCAGCTCACATCCTACCTGTGGAGCATACCCACTAACAACATTGAACATCACACCTTCTATTTCTAGCTTCAGACTCATCACTCTATCCGACACTCTTTTTACCTCCAGGACATTCCTAACAAACTCCTCCTTCAAGATAACTCCTACTCCATTTCTCTTCCCATCTACACCATGATAGAACAACTTGAACCCTGCTCCTAAACTTCTAGCCTTGCTACCTTTCCACCTGGTCTCCTGGACACACAGTATGTCTACCTTCCTCCTCTGCATCATGTCGACCTCTACCTCATCTCTACCTTTTCCTGTCATAGTTCCAAAATTCAACGTCCCTACTCTTAGTCCTATACTCTTGGCGCTCCTCTTCTCTTTCTTCGTGCGAACGCACTTTCCTCCTCTCCTTCTTCGACCAACAGTAATCCAATTTCCACTGGCGCCCTGTAGGTCAACAGCGCCGATGGCGGTCGTTGTTAACCCGGGCCTCGACCGATCCGGTATGGAAGTCATAGGTTTGATTCGCATCTTTGATTTGGCAAAAGTTTTACGCCGGATGCCCTTCCTGACGCAACCCTCTGTATTTATCCGGGCTTGGGACCGGCACAATAAGACACTGGCTTGTGCCCTCTTGCGGCTACATTAAATGAATGAGATGCTTGAGATGCATAAATCCACATATAGGCAAACCTCGGTTTCCGACCACAATTCGTTCCGGAAGGCTGTTCGAATAGCATTTGATCGAATTCCAAATACATTTTTCCCATTACAAATAATGTAAATGGTCTTGATCCATTCCATGACGCTAGAAAACTACCTTTTATCGACATAATGTTATTTCATAATGTCATTTATACATCAAATTGTATAGTAATGAAACATATCAAAGAAATGTAAAAAAAAAAGAAGCAAACACGAGAAAGAATGAAAGAAAAATAAACATCAATGTAATCAGGTTAGCCTAAGGTACGAGTAACTGTCGTCTTTTGGACAGAAGTTTACGGTACCGTAACTCGTACCATAGGCAATGGAACGCAAATTAAGTGAAAAATTATTGAATACAGTACACTAAAATAAAAAGCACATTACAGTTAAAGCACAAGAACAATAAATATAAGAATTTTTACCTTTCTGGTGAGCAGTTGGCAAACGTGAATGTTTTTCTCGCTTGGTGGCAAGAAAAAGGCGTTTGTTTCGCGTTCGACTTCCAAAATTTGTTCAATTTCTAAGACAAAAAAATTCTGAATTTTTGGTCGAATTCTGATTTGTTCGTTCTCTAAAGCATTCGAAAACCAAGGTTTGCTTGTATTTTATTGCGTGCATGTGACCATCACCAGCCCTTTCTCGGAACTAAGTTGTCTTTATTAGAATTTGCTATTATGAGCCCGAAAGGGAAGTGCTACACCTCACTATCCATTTACCAGGCTTGGTGTTGGGCAGCTGCGATATTTCAGGCTCAGGGAAGACAGCTCTCATCTTAGGGAAAATACTCCTGAAAACATGTTTAACATACAGTATATGGTATGTTATGGGAGGCTTGCAACAAAGAAGACAAGATAATTATTAAGGGATGAAATAACGCATTACATGTAGGGAGCCGGTTGGTGGGTTAAGGACAACACAAAATTTCTTTTCCTTTCGGCTGTTCCCTTCAGGGAACAGCGGATTGATCCACAGCGGATCAATTGCCTCCATATAACTCTGTCTTCTGCATCTTCTTCTCTCACACCAACTGCCTTCATGTCCTCTTTCACTACATCCATAAACCTCCTCTTTGGTCTTCCTCTAGGCTTCCTGCCTGGTGTTTCAAAACTTAGCATCCTTCTACCAGTATATTCACTATCTCTCCTCTGGACATGTCCAAACCATCTCAATCTGGCCTCTCTGACTTTATCTCCAAAACCTCTAACATGTGCTGTCCCTCTGATGTACTCATTCCTGACCCTATCCGTCCTGGTCACTTTCATAGAGAACCTCAGCATCTTCATCTCTGCTACCTCCAGCTCTGTCTCCTGTCTTTTTCTCAGTGACACTGTCTAGACCGAATGACATCGCTGGTCTCGCCACAGTTTCATACACCTTTCCTTTCATTTAAGCTGAAACTCTTCTATCACACATCACACCTGACACTTTTCTTCACCTGTTCCATCCTGCCTGTACACACTTCTTCACCTCTCCATTGCTCTGGACTGTTGACCCTAAGTACTTCAAATCCTCCACCTTCTTAATGTCTTCTCCCTGTAAGCTCACTCTTCCACTTGGATCCCTCTCATTCACACACATATACTCTGTCTTACTGCGGCTAACCTTCATTCCACTCCTCCACCTGTCCCTGTTCTCACTACAGATTACAGTGTCATCTGCAAACATCATAGTCCATGTAGATTCCTGTCTAACCTCGTCATTCTGTCAGTCTGTCCATCACCATAGCAAACAAGAAGGGACTCAGAGCTGATCCCTGATGCAGTCCCACCTCCACCTTGAACTCCTCTGTCACACCTACAGCACACCTCACCACTGTCTTACAGTCCTCATACAGGTCCTGCACCGCTCTAACATACTTCTCTGCCACTCCAGACTTCCTCATACAATACCACAGTTCCTCACTGGGCAACCTGTCATAAGCTTTCTCCAGATCTACAAAAACACAATGCAGCTCCCTCTGGCCTTCTCTGTACTTCTCTATCAACATCCTCAAAGCAAATACTGAATCTGAAGTACTCTTTTTTGGCATGAAACTAAACAGCTGCTCACAAGTGCTCACTTCTGCCCTTAGTCTATCTTCAACTACTTTTTCTCATAGCTTCATTGTATGGCTCATCAGCTTTATTCCTCTGTAGTTGCCCCAACTCTGCACATCTCCCTTGTTCTTAAAAATGGGCACCAGCACACTTCTCTTCTGTTCCTCAGGCATCTTCTCACTATCTACGATCCTGTTGTGCCTTTCCACTCTTCACCCTCTTCAATGCCCTCTTCAGTTCATCTTGACTAGTCTTTTCTACTTCCTGGTCCACAACAGCCACCTCTTCCAGTCTTTGTTCTCTCTCATTTTCCTCGTTCATCAACTCTTCAAAGTACTCTTTCCATCTTCCCATCACACTACTGGCACCTGTCAATAGACTTCCATCCCTATCCTTAATCACCTTACCCTGCTGCACATCCTTCCCATCTCTGTCTCTCTCTCTTGTCAACCTACGTATAAATCAGTTTGGTGAGCACATCATTTGTTTCTTTTTTTTTGTTTGCATGTATTCTCATAGTTTAACACCATAAAAAGGGATCCACTTTTTATGAGATCAATGCTTGTTTTATTCTTGCCGCAAAATCTTTTATATATTTTATTGCATGCATGTGACCATCACCAGCCCTCTCTGGGAATTAAGTTGTCAATCTTTATTAGAGTTTCCTATTGGCGGCAGTGGCTCAGTGGTAAAGCGGGCGGTAGAGCGGGTCGTCCTATGATTCAAGATCGGCGGTTGGATTCCCGTTCCCGCCCAAAAAATACCCGGAGGTGAGCTGACAGTGGGAGGTGTCAGCTCACCTCCGGAGCACTGCCGAGGCACCCTTGAGCAAGGTGCCGTCCCCTATACAAATTGCTCATTTGAGGCGCACCAAGAAAGAGCTGCCTGCCACTCTACCTCCCTTGCATGCCTACAGGCCCCCTTGTGTGTGGTTGTGTGTAATACAGGGGCCTGTACACACTAACATGCATGCGTGTGATTGAGACTAACAAAAAAACTAGAGTGCGCATTCTTAATTTCCCTTCGGGGATTATAACAGTGTATTAAAATAAAAAATTTTTAAAAATTAAATTTTTGTGAGCCAGAGAGGGAAGTGCTGCACCTTTGTGTGTTACCAGACAGAGAAAACACAAACAGGGTAGTGGCTAGACAGGCAGTGCTGTTAAGAGTGTAAGAGACTTGAGCTGCTTCATTATTTCTAAGTTACACCTTAATACCTAATGTTGTAAAACACCAGATTAGTGGAGGTCCTGACAGTATAGAATAGGCCACCAGAGAAAAACAGTGCATAAGGGAGATCGAGGGCATGAGACTATGATGTCTGGAAAGAGACTCATCACATTCTGATGGGACCCAACAGTTCTCAACAATTGGACTTGACTCGAGCGCCGCACCCCTGGTTACTACCACCACGTGGCAAGTCAGCGGCCACGACCGACAACCAGCGACCCCTGGTTGGATGCAGACAACCATCAACAATCACCAAACGCCCGCCACCAAGCCCAGGACCCCAATAAACCCACCCAAGCCGAGCCGCAAGCCCAGACCAAGCAGCCAGTCCCCAAAGGTAGTCCACAGCCATAGGCCAAAGGCTCCAAAGGGCCAAGTCTCACCAGAAGTGCCATCCCATGTAGAGTCACCACTACCTTCCCTGTTAATATGCTTCCCCGATCCCCAACGAGGAAGCTGTCTCCTTACCCTGTGCTAAAGTGCTACTCCGTATGGAATGCGGTGCATTAAAAGTCTGGAGGGAAGCCCAGCGTTGTCCAGACTCATCCAGATATCGCAGGGCCCCCTCCCAAGTGTGAGTGTGTGTTGCATTAAAAGTGGAGAGTGAGGGGGGACAGGCGGGTTGTATATGGGAAGGATGCTATGCCCTACAGCACTGCAATCCGCCCCACAATACAGCCCACCGTTCCTGCCCCCACCTGTTCCCTAAGCCCTAACTGTGGAGTCCTTTTATGTGCCTACAAGTAACTGTACAGTGAAGTGTGAGATATGTGAGATGAACATTAGGAGGCAATGTGGTGTGGGCCCTGCCCGCATGGACAGGGCTGTACGAGGGACCAGCATCACAGCCGGCCAATCAGCCTGAGCCCACAACCCGGCCCGGCCACGACCACAAGGGTCCCAGACCGGTCACAGGCGTCCAGCGATCATCAATGCCATTGATGACCACCGATCACAGGCAACCGGTCAACCCACCCCCTGACAACAGCAACCTAGATACGCACTACCACGGCACCACAGCGGGGAAGGAAGGCGATGCACAGCCCACCCCACTAGGCCCGGCCGCCGGGCCACAGAGGGCAATCCCAACGGCACCAAGGCCAGCCAGCAGCCTAAAGCCATCACACCATTCAGGGGTGGCAGCCGCCAAAGCGCCAAGCCCCCCCCCATGACTCATTCCTAAACCAACCCCTAGCACCACACCGCCCATCACCCAACCCAGCACACCTGACCAGGCCGCCCGGCACCGCAGCATGCACCCATCCACCACCGCCAACTGACCACATACAGTGGACAGCCAGCAGCCAAGCCACTCTTACCCCACTGAGATACTTTGCAGTGCCACCAGTCAAACCAAAGTCCAAGTCAAACCAAGTCCACACAGGGTAGCACTTTAGCACAGGGTAAGGAGAAAGATTCCTTCCTTGGGATCGGAGAAGCATATTAACAGGGAGGGTAGTGTTGACTCGTTGAATGTCATTTCTGGTGGAGCTCGGTCTTTTGGGGCCCGAGGCCTATGGCTGTGAACTGCCGTTGGGGACTGGCCGCTTGGTCTGGGCTCATGGCTCGGCTCGGGTGGGGTTATTGGGGTATGAGGTTCACTACTGTTCCTTTTTTTTGCCATTTGTGGACAATGGCTCTCACTGAGGTTCATTGGAGTCCCAAAACCTTTTCCAGACTGAGTGACCTTAATTAATTTCTTTCTCATTTATTCCTCAGTTTCTTTACATTTCAGCAAGATAAGATAAGATAAGACCTCTATTAGTCCCACAGTGGGGAAATTTGTTATGTACACCTTTTTAGGATCTTTTGGTCTACTTCACTTGTCAGGTGTGTCCTAGTGATTTTATGACTGAGAAAAGGTGTGGCAGTAATCAGGCGTGGGTATGGCTAGAGAAATTTAACTCAGGAGTGATAAACCACAGTTAAGTTACATTTTGGGGTGGTAATTACTTTTTTTACACAAGGCCATGTAAGTTTTTTTGCTCCCTTAATCATAAAAACCCTTTTAAAAATCTATTTTGTGTTCATTTGTGTAAATTTGTTTGATGAATCTGAAACAAGTGTGAGATATATGCAAAAAACTTTTTCACACCACTTTATGCGTGTGTTTATATGTGTGTGTGTGTGTGTGTATGTGTGTGTGTTTGTGTGTGTGTGGCTCCTGTTAGCTAACACGTGTTCCCTACCTATATATATCGTAAACACACACATAAACACCACTATAACACGTAAACACGTAAAGGGGCGGTAGAGCGTGCGGTCGTCCAATGATTTGAGATCGGCGGTTCGATTCCTGCTCCCGCCCAAAAAAACACCTGGAGGTGAGCTGACAGTGGGAGGTGTCAGCTCACCTCTGGAGCACTGCCGAGGCGACCTTGAGCAAGGCGCCGTCCCCCTTACAAGTTGCTCATTTGGTGCGCACCAAGCAGGAGCTGCCCGCCACTCTACCTCCTTTGCATGAGTACAGGCCCCTTGTATGTGTGTGTGTTCAGGGCCTGTACACACTAACATGCATGTGATTTCATCTGGACTAACTAGAGTGTGCCACTAATTTCCCTTCGGGGATTACTTGAGTATATAAAATAAAAAATAAAAAAATTAAACACACATATAAACACCACTATATGTGTGTGTTAGTGTGTGTCTGTGTGTGTGTGGCTCCTGTTAGCTAACACTTGTTACCTACCTAAATATATCATTGTTAGCTAACAACAAAGTAGGCTAATCTGACATTCCACACATTTGACCAGTAATTTGATCACACATTATAATGTATCAATAAAAAATATGTTCATAAATAGAGAAATGACTGACACATGTGCTGCTGTGTAAAAATGACCACCTGGGTGGTGAGACTGCTGATACAAGGTGTGTTGATTGGACAGTGCATCAGAAGTGGATGATGACATCAAAGTTTCTAAGAATTCAAAGTTCATACAAGATTCCATAAGAACTATTTGGTGTCATATTTGACCCCACTTGCGGAAGAGTGGGGCAGTGATACAAAAATTTCTTAAAAATAAATTTTTTGAAAATGCAAATGGCCTCATGTCACAAACATGTTTTATGAGGAATACCTGGAATATGAATGTATTACAACTTTTTTTTTTTTAATTTTTTGAAGAAAAACAACCCCTGGGGTCATTTTTAACCCCACATGTGCATCTAAGGGTTAATATGTCTATTTGCTTTTGTGTACTGGAGCTCAAAGAAAACCAACCATTCACTGTGCTAATCCCATAGTGAATTTATCTATTTTGCAACAAAATGAAATTGTAAACTGACTTGATAGATATTTAAAAGAACTCTAGATATGGATGCTTCGGTTACTAGACCTAAATGAAGGTAAACAAAGTTTTAGATAGTCTCATATTGAAACACTTTAAATCTCAATTCTGTTCCTAAAACTTAGTGTGTAATAGACTGAAATTTTTTTCACTGCTATCTTCATGTTAGTGAGGCACATTTAAATGAAGCAGAGTACTGCACAGTACTCCTCAATTTTCTCCTATTTTGCTGGTTTAAAACTGGACAAGAAAAAAGCACTTTGTTCCTTGTTAGGCCAAAGCATTTGAAGTGTATGCCATTAATGGTAGAGAGCCTGTGTATGTTGGCACAGGTAGGATGTTTCATTTGTTAAACTGGGTCATTTGGAACACAAACACAACAACCAGTTATAGTCAATCAGTCTTTCTTTTTTGTGCTCCGGATCCCTCTATAACTAGCCTGTTCTGCTTCATTTGACAAGCATTCACTCTGACAGCTAATGAACCATTTCTTTCTTCTTTTTCTATCACTGTCAGACGCACAAAGTAACTAGCATTGATCATGGCTTCACCACAGCTCAAAGCTCTCCAGCGTTAGAAGTAGAGCTAATTCCCACAGAAATCTGTACGATGTGTTTAGAAGGTCTGGAATCACAAGAAGTTGACAAAGTATTTCCTCAAGTTAAACACTTTTCCCTGGGATCATTCAAGACTGAACATGTAATTACTACAAAATCATGATCTCAATTCAGATGTGCGTGTAATCTAATTTCTAAATGATGCTGTTTCATCTGTGTCCCTAGAAGCAGTGCATCATGATGGATTTTTGGGAAACGTGCAACACCTTAGTCAAGTCCTAAGTAATGCCCTCTTGCGACTGTTTTTTCACATGTTGCACTACCTGCTATGAAAAATAAGCAGTGAGCAACAGTCCAAATAGAATAGCTGGAATATGTAATTTTTTTCAACAACTGATTTATGCTCCAGCTGGACCATATATGACTTTGACTGTATTTCATAGAAATTAATCTAAAGTCGTTTAGCCTCCTGAGACCCAGAAATTAAAAAAAGTGTTGCATTTTATTTTACCAGATTGTGTAGGATTGTTAAACAACAAATCACAGAGGGGTTTTCTCAGTCACGTTCATTCATTCATTCATTCATTCATTCATTCATTCATTCATTCATTCATTCATTCATTCATTCGTTTTTTTTGTTTTTGTTTTTTATTTTGCCCTTTGTTGTAGACAGTCATGTCTTCTTTTTTTGGGGGGGAGGGGGTATCAAACACTTCAAGTGCCAATTTGGTAATGATACATATTTCTTATTAATTTCTTTCACGATTGATGACATCAATTTAAATCATTTAAAAAAAAACCTCAAACTTCAGTCACAGAAGGAAACCAATAAAGAGAGCTTGCTTAACTACTTTACACAAGCTTAAAAGTGAGTGCACAACAAGATGGAATCTTGAGCTAGTCAGAAGTACCCCAGCTCAGGATTTGACTTTGCTGATGCCCACTCAGGAGAGCAATATGGGAGTGTCTGTCCTGTGAAAATGGCTTTCTGCATTTTTGGAACATCTGTTTTAACTGTACAGGAAGATGACATGTGAGTCACAAGCTCACTTGGCAGATTTGTTCTTGCAAGAACCTTTAAGCTAGTTCTTCGTGGTAATGTTCCAGGCCATGTGCAGTACACAAATGCTATTTTTGCTTCCCAACTTGATTTGTTGTTAATTAATCCGGCAGGTTCTTTTCTTTTGTTAATGTTCATGGGTGCATTGAACTCTTCAGTATTTCAATTTAAGGATGAAAAATAGGGCCAAATAATTGTCCTCTCTATTATCAAATCAAAAAGGTGAAAGTGAAATGTTTAACCACATTTAACCGGGAACACTCTCTCCCTGTATCTCACCCTCGCCACACTCAGGTGGTCCAATGATACCAACTAATTTGAGAATTGAAACTGACAGCTCCACAATGTGCTAATGACGTGTCGGAGTGCACTCTGCCTTCCATCTGTAGTCAGTTGGGATAGGCTCCAGCAACCCCCATGACCCGCAAAGCAGAAAGCAGCTGTAGATGAGACAATTACAGTTATCTCATCTACAAGAAAATGGATGGATGGATTAGTTTAATAGTTGCCATTCTGGACTCTTTCTACAGGTTGGAGTGGGTGGAAATCATTGAACCACGCACGCGGGAGCGTATGTATGCCAACCTGCTCACTGGTGAGTGTGTGTGGGACCCTCCGCAGGGTGTTTGCATCAAGCGAACCGGTGACAACCAGTGGTGGGAGCTGTTTGATCCCAACACCTCACGCTTCTACTACTACAATGCCTCCACTCAGCGGACAGTGTGGCATCGGCCCCAAGGCTGCGACATCATCCCTTTGGCCAAGCTGCAGACTCTGAAGCAGCACACTGATGCCACCAACACTCGTCATCCATGTGGTGGAGCAGGAGGTAGCCGAGCATCAGTTGACAACAGCCCAGGACGTAACAGTGTGGTCAGTCGAGAGGGAAGCACTTCATCCTCCCTAGACCAAGAGTTTTCTGAAAAACACAGCAGCAGAGATGAGGCCGACAGGTAAGACCAGAGATACATTTGAGCTACCGCTCTTGGGGCCTTGCTGTGTCCACACCTCTTGTTCATCGCCAGTAGTTTTTCAAGTACTTCAGTTTTAAGTTGCTTTACTGCAAAATTTAGACAATGTGTGTTTTGCTCAATACATTCTTCATTTTCAAGTCCCCTTACATGTCACATAATTCTGAGCACAATACTGTACATGTTATATTCCATGACTGGTATGACAGGATCACTTGAAGAACTTTTGACAGTAACTGGAATAGACAAACTGTGAGGCATAAAGATCCAATGAGTCATTAATCCAAGTGATGCCTTTACACATATATCTCCCACGCTGGTTATGGAAAACTTAAAATTGTCCAACGTACAAATGAACCTGAAGAGACCAAACAAGAAGAAACACATGCAAGTGAACAGATCTTAGGCAGCAACTACAGCATGTCCACTGACATTGCTTTTGACCAATGGCCCACTGGCCATATGAGGAAAGAGAAATTGGTTGGTGTGCTGAAAATGTACATCTTCTCCAACTGTGTTTGACTGCACTGAAGCAAAAACTATAAATAGCATCTGATCTATTGATGAAATACATTTTTCCCTCCATCCTGATGTGTACCACCACCCCATTACCAGAAACTGTAGCAGGCTCTGGCTGGAGGTATTCAGGAAATAATTTAGTGGGCCTCCCCACTAGTGCTAATGTATAAATAGCATGACACTTTCAGGTGGCTCATTTCAAGGAACCAGCAGGGATACACCCCAATGACCACTCCAGTCAGACTTTCAGGCTACACTGCATGCAAGCACCTATACAGCACAATGGACCTGACCTCTAACTTGTATAACATCCCTGTGGCAGAGGAGGATCAAGGAAGCACTTTGGTGACGGAGGCAAGACAAAAATTTCCCTTCCATGGGCAGAAACTATGGAGCCCTAAGGTGACATGGAGAAGAAAACAAAAAGGTATGGAGAGAAAAGAAAAAGCTCCATCTTTGCGAGATCTCGCAATAGTTTTGCGAGATCCCGCAATACTTTTGCGAGACGCTACATCAGGGTAGTTCGTTTTGGCGTAACGGAGAAAGAAGACTGGCAAACACCCATTCGCGTGTTTCAGTTTTATAGGATACTGTGAATCATAACCACAACGGTAGACAGAGGAGCTGCTATGGAGGAGGATTTGAAGAATTTCCTGCGGTCAAGAGACTTCCCTCAAGAGGACGTACAGAATGTCACAGTGACTTCAGCTTTGGCGAGCGCTCATCGCTCCCATACTTTAACATCGATAACACTTAATCATTCATTTTGTTGATTGTCAGATAACTCGCGCAGCGGCCTTTTATGGCCCCTACAAATGAGTGTGTCATAATCAATAACAGAATTGGAACTCCCGACATTATGTTTCATGTATGAGCTATGAAATTGTGGATAAAGTTTTGCGATTAACTAATGTAATGTATGATCCAACAGGCAAACGAGTGTGCAAGCTGCTTGAAACAACAAAAACACTTCTGTCTCAGACAGAAGAAACAACCTTTAACCATTTACAATCATACGTGAAAAATGCTGACCAAGTCCAAGCTGAAAAAATCTCTCGTTTCTGCACAGACTCATCTGTCATCTGTGTTGAAAAAGTCATGGTGTGCTTCAATGCTGAAATAGGCTATGCTCAGCAGGAGACCGGTTGCTCACACCTGTGGAGCAACTCTTGAACTACCATGCACTTACGGGTCGTAAGCTGAATTTCGCACTGAGTTTGACAACATCCTGTCCAGCAACTACCCTTAAATGGATATTCTGTGAATTTTTGAGAACTGTCCTTATAAGGGCTTAATATAAACATACATCATTGTTTTTCTGATTACATTCTTTTGTTAGTTTTTTTCTGTCATGTGGTTGGCTGTGAGCCCTATTTCAGCATTGAAGCACACCATGATTAAATAACCCAAATTTTACTTTACTGTTTGACCCAAACTCACCTTCAAAGCTGCACTTTGTAAGAGTTGTTAAAATGCTCAGTTCATGCTAGTTACCAATAAAATGTCTTCACACTGAAGAAGAAATCAATAGCTTGTACTGTTAATTTTTATAGCACCTCCTGCAGGGCTCGAAATTGCAACTATTTTGGTCGCATATGCGAGCAAATTTTAATCAGTGCGACTATTAAATATATTTGGGAGCACCGGTGCGACTAGGGAAAAAAATCTGGTGCGCCTTTTTTTCCCCTCTTCTCTCTCGCTCTTTCTCTCTCCCCATAGAGCAGGGGTCACCAAATGGCGGACCGCGGTCCGGATCCGGACCTCATGATGGTTCTGTCCGGACCCGTGACCACTCCATGATAAATTCCCGAGAGTAGATTTTCTTGGCGCATTTTTACTTGCAGTTCGCAGCTACAGACTGCGGGCGCTGCTCCTCCAGTTAATCCTGTAATAGCTCCACTCAGTTCAGCCAATCAGATCGTTTTTCTACCCTGCTCTGTCAGTGCACCAGGAAGTGAGACAGCTCACTGCCGCCACCGCTGTGAGTTTACCGCTACAGCGGAGTACAGAAGAAGGAAGACAGCATAGATCCAAACGAAGGGAGGTTAACGAGGAAAACCGCTGGTTAACAATGAGTGGACGAAATTTATGTTTATTCCTCCGTCAGGCAGTTCAAAACCATTTTACCTTATATGGTGTGAACATGTAGCATGAATTAAAAGTGGTAACGTGAAGCGCCACTACGAAACAAAGCACAGATCTTTGCGCAGAATTATCCCCTGAAGTCCGAGCTGAGGGCAAAATGACCAAGAAAAATGCAAAGTAATGTTCACTAAAGGCATGGTGGAGTTTGGGGCAACATAAAACATCTTTTAGTGATGTTTAAAAATACAAAACAATCCAATAATAACCAAAATGGTTCAGTCTGTGCCTCGGTTTGGCCCCTGACCCGGAGGCGGACCAATGCAGCATCCGCAGGTGAACGTTTCTCATACAGTTTTGTGTGGATGTGGGGAAAACGCGTAGGCGCCGAGTGTGCACCCTCGAACGCACTACCACGGCCTGCAGTCGTGCCAGGAAACGAGGAGAGCGCAGCTGCGGCTGCTCTTCTGAGCGAGGGAGAGAGGGGCGCGGAACGGAGATGGAAGGAGCGTTCTCTATCGCTCTGTCACTGCCTTGCTTTTGGGTAGGTGCACCTAAAGTCTTTGCTGGTGCTACTAACTTATAAATTTGGGAGCACCAGTGCTACCAAGAAAAAAAGTTAATTTCAAGCCCTGACCTCCTGACATCACAGTACTACAAAATGACTAAAGGTTTTGTGCATTCACAAATTTCAATGCTTTTCTGTCATACATGCAACTTCTAGAACATATTCCATCAGTGGTGAAGATCATCTTACTGATAAAAATGAATCAATATACAAAATGAAATACAATATACAATCAATATCTACATTAATTTTAATATTAAATACTTTGAAGAACATTGTGAGATTTTTGCATCTCAATATAACTGACACGTTTGCTCATAACAACAGTGTTATAAATAAGACAGCAACTAAAATGCACATCAGCAGCTCACAGTGCCATCATTAAACATGTTTTATGTCTGCCTTTTCATGTATGTCAAAGCATTTAGCCAGACAATTTTCCTCGAAAAACCATCAATACTTCCACATGGCTTGAGTTTATCATAGGAGTCGATGTGCCAGATGAAGTTGGGCCCTTTAGAGAAGTAGTCCCGCCATCTAAGACGCCTTGCCCACCTCCTCACACGCAGACCGTGTTCCCTGCATTTCGCATACATCCAGCGGAACCCATGAAGCATCCCATACGACTGGAGTCCACTGCATATGAAGTCTATCAGGACGGGCAGGTCAGAGTAGGATTTGCTACGAGTGTATCCCCTTTCAGCGAGAATCCTTTTCAGATGTCTCTGGCTTAAGCGAAAATTGTGCTGCTTACTAAGAACTTCTTGAATGTCCTTATATTTTAGGCCGATTTCAAAATAAAACTCAATAAACCGCTCATATGGGTGGGTGTTCGCCATTGTTTTTTCCCTTTAAACCCAAATGACCCGGAAGTATATACATATATAGTTTTGCGAGATCTCGCAAAAGTTTTGCGAAATCTCGCAAAGATGGAGCTTTTTTTTTTCTCTCTCTCCATGCCTTTTTTTTTTCTCCATGTCACCTTAGGGGCTCCGTAAGAAACAACCCATGACACACAGTGGGCAGCCATCTGCTTTGACTGATTGAGTGCAGAAAGAGAAAGACTGATAGAGGTCGAAAGACAGAGAGACAATGACCAAGAGAGGGAGACATGGCCAAGACAGACAGGAGGAGAGTCAAAAAAACAGAGAGAGGGAGCGAGAGTGAGAAAAAGACAATGACAAAGAACAGGAGAGAGAGAGACAGAAATACATGACAGAGAAAACAGGAGCAGACAACAGAATACATTTACAGTTTATCCAGTTATTCGTAATATGTGGATGGAGATGGTGATGATTTGAAAGCTACTATACTACTGTAGAACTAAAACTACAGTTGCAATTGCTATCACTAATGGTAACAGTCGCAGGTCAAGGTTCTGCAGGTCCATAGACAGAAGGGCCTACAAACTGAGACAGATGGATGGAGAACTGAAGTAGAGACAGCAAACAAATAGAAAAGAAGTCAGTGATGTGTATTGATGGAATTTCAATAAAAAGATGGAGAGCTATGAGGTTTCCTCGGCAGCCTACCTCTATGACAGCTTAGCTATTGGATGGATTAACTATAGGCTTTTTTTATAAAGAAATGTCTCCAACCGGTCTGCTTTTGAAAAATTTTTGGAACCATCAATAGACCAGCATATTGGGACCACAGATATCTAATGAGGCAATATGGCACCAAGCTCTTTAAGGTATGATGGGGCCTAGCTGTCAAGGGCTTTAAAACTGCGTTAGCCAGTATTGTTAGCCAGCAATCTGTCATTGTCCGTGACGATTGTCGGGAAACACAGCTTTAATAATTTCCTGTCTGTAATCATCTATTGTTGTCTCCACCGATTTCGTCCCATTTGCAAACACTGTGTGTTTTTCACTACAAATCATCCAATGTTTACCGGTTGGTCTCAGTTCTACCAGTCATCTAGTGTTTACACAATGTGCCACAAGTCACATTCAGCTTACTGAGAAAGTAGCTCCACACTTAGTGCAGAAAAATTAACAGTTATGTCATGAAAAATAAAAGTGAAAAAATGAGAAAAATAAAAACAAAGCATTTTGGACCGGAAGTGATTTTATCAATATTCAATCAAAGATATTGAGGACCACGGATCAGTTCGGGGCAAGACATTTCAAATACAGTACAGTTGAACATGTGGCAGCTGAATGACATGAATTTAAAAAATCATGATATGCGACATTTAATATATATCTGATTTTTGAAATATTGTGAATGTATGCAGTCCCTGAAATTTCTTTTATGTGGGAACTGAAGGACAGGTCCTGATCAAAGATAAGACCAAGTTCTTGAAAGTGGTACCAGAGATCAATGCAACACCATCTCTGTCAACTATGTCACTAGAACTAACATTTCCAAGATGTCTTGGGCCAACAACCATGATTTCAGTTTTATTGACATTTAAAAGAATGTCTTGGTCATCCAGCATTTTAAAGGGGCAGGAAGCTCATTATAATGTAATGTATATTTTGTTTATCATTATGAAAAAATAAAAAAAATAAAAATATCCTGATGTCATCCCTGGTGTCAGGACATCTTAAAATATGTGCTGCTGCCGCACCGTCACATGGGGTCAGGCGTCATCAACGACACCCGTTGCTTCATTAGTCAGGGCAGCCATTACAACACAATACGATCAATGAAGCAATACATCTGATAAAATCATGGTTACCTGTCAGGTGAATGGATGTTCCAACACCACAGGAGTTAGACACAAAGATAAAACCTATCTTTCTTTAAAATACCTTCTGGAAAGATTGGATAGCAATGCAAAGCAAGAATAAACAGGGTCACAATGGCCAAAGATCCAAGGATCTTCCATGAGCACTCACCCCGGATGATTTTGAAAGAGATTTGAAGGTAACATCATTTTCGGAGAACCCATAGCATTTATCCTGAATTCCCAAGGTTTAGTGGATAATTAATTCATGTCTGGAGCTACTGGAGGTATTGCATAAATGTTTTTATGACCAGATTATCATGCAATTACGGCACTCGCGAAAAGTAAACAATATCAAAGATGATAGACAGGTCAATTGATTGGATTTGTTTCCCCCAGGGCTTGTTACTAATTTACAACAATTACTTCAGATTTTGGGGCTTATCTCCATGATTGGTATCATATAGGAGCTTGTATAGATTGCAGTTACAATGCAGCTATAACATCGGGTCATAATTATAGGGGACAATTACACACCCAGCTAGGTTCAAAGGGAAATCCTCTTCTGTATCTGATGATGATGACATGATTTGAGATGATTTTGTGGTAAATAAATGTGATAATGTTGGCTTGTTATGTTGTCGCGTGCTGTTTATTTATATAATGACGTTGATATGGATTCACCCCAATGTCTACAATTCACTTTCTCTGTCATGGAGCGCATCGTAACTTATGATATATTTTGTTTGGCCAAGGTCCCCATTGATTATAAAAAGATAGTAATGCCACCAAAATATTTGTTTAATTATGTACTTTTTGACTTTCCTGTCCCTTTAAAGTCCTCTACAAAGTCTAGCTAAATGGTTGGTTTTGTGTGGATGAACAGACCGATATAGCTGCCTGTCATCTGCATAGTTGTGGATACTTGTAATGTTTCATAATGATGTTACCTAATGGAAGCATAAAGTGTGAATAGAATAGGTCCAAGCAAGCTTCCTGTGGAACTTCAGACCTAACTTTTATGTATGTAGAAGATGATCATGAACACGAAAAAAAACTGAGGTCAGATAAATATGACCTAATCAATTTGGTCAAAGGATCTACTGAGATCTAATAAGAACCATAGATAACACAGTTATCAGATGCTATTAAAAGGTCATTTGTGACTAACTATTGCTCTGTCTGCTATGACGAGATCTGAATCCTGATTGGAAATCCTCAAATATATTATTGTCTTGTCAAACCTCATATAGGTGAGTGGCGACTGCCTTCTCTAAAATCTTGACAGCTTTAGAAGGATCAGTATGGGCCTATAATGAGCTAACACATCAGGATCTCAATGTCAGTGACATAGCTGCAGATGCAGAAACGATTGAGGTAACTGCAAAGAAATCACAACCTTTGGTTTTTAACTTTGAAATAGAGTGTGTGAGAGAAATTCATCCCCTTGTTATGATGTCATTCTTTTACAGCATGGACTGATACCCTCTTCCCCATTTCAAGCCTAAACTCTATGCCAGTGAGCTGGATTTGATGCCACAGATTACTCACTATACATTTATACCTGACACCAAGAACAAAATCCCTGATTGCCTCAGGGGAGACCTTTTTAGAACAGTTACAATGCCACATTGTCATCATAGGGCTATACAGGCTAAAAAAAATCAATGTGGTGTGAAGCTTCAGTTAGACCCCATCTAGTGTTGTGACGCTTTTGCTGTCAAGCTTATTTTGGATCAATCCATCAACTAATTTTTATATGTATAGCCCCAAATCACAAAGTACGGTTGTCTCAGGGGGCTTTACAATCTGTGCATACAGAACATCTTTTGTCCTTATCCTTGATTTGGGTGAGAAAAAAACTCCCAAAAGGGAAAAATGAAAGAAAGGAAGGGCTCCCTCTTCCAGGATGGATACGCATGCAATATATTCCATGAGGACAGAGAAGTTTAAAAATTCATATACAGTATATGAATTGTAAAATTAGACAAGGTGGTGATGACCCAGACAGCCAGTGTTGGAACAGTGTAGTCAGCATCAAGACCAGAAAAGGAAACTAGCTGAAGTGGTGGAAAGACAGAGCTCAGAGGAATGAGACAGGGGAGACAAAACATGGGATTATTAAAGTCAGACGAGTCAAATCAGTGTGCTATGGAGATGGACTGTGACGAACATTCTGTAGCTCAAGCGACAAAGACTGTAACCAAAGACAGTGACCCCGGCAGTGTAGTAGCAGAGCAGGATTCAAATTCATGACACATGACAGATACATGTTTAACTGCAGCTATGAGATATAGGTGATAATGGACACAGCCACAACTAGTTGTCCCAGTTCAGGTGACAGGTATCAAGGTACGTTAAAGCAAAGCAAGTCATGACACAAGTTTACAAAATTCAGACATCACCAGACTGAATAAATGAATAGAACATCATTTTGTTGTGTCAGCAAAGGGGGTTTAACAACTGATAAAATACATGGTTCCAAAACTTTATAACACATTATTTTGAAGCTTGTCCATTTTGGGGCAAAGATATAGTCATAAATCTTCTTTATTCTTTTCCTTTCGGCTTTTCCCTTCAGGGGTCGCCACAGCAAATCAATTGCCTCCATCTAACCCTGTCTTCTGCATCCTCTTCTCTCACACCAACTACTTTCATGTCCTCTTTCACTACATCCATAAACCTCCTCTTTGGTCTTCCTCTAGGCCTTCTGCCTGGCAGTTCAAAACTCAGCATCCTTCTACCAATATATTCACTATCTCTCCTCTGGACATGTCCAAACCATCTCAGTCTGGCCTCTCTGACTTTATCTCCAAAACCTCTAACATGTGCTGTCCCTCTGTCCCTCTGTACTCATTCCTGATCCTATCCTTCCTGGTCACTCCCAGAGAGAACCTCAGCATCTTCATCTCTGCTACCTCCAGCTGTCTCCTGTCTTTTCCTCAGTGACACTGTCTCTAGACCAAACAACATCGCTGGTCTCACCACAGTTTTGTACACCTTTCCTTTCATTTTAGCTGAAACTCTTCTATCACACATCACACCTGACACTTTCCTCCACCCGTTCCATCCTGCCTGTACACGCTTCTTCACCTCTTTTCCACACTCTCCAGTGCTCTGGACTGTTGAACCTAAGTACTTAAAATCTTCCACCTTCTTGATCTCTTCTTTCTGTAGCCTCACTCTTCCACTTGGGTCCCTCTCATTCACACACATGTATTGTCTTACTGCAGCTAACCTTCATTCTCTCCTTTCCAGGACAAACCTCCACCTCTCTAACTTCTCCTCCACCTCTTCCCTGCTCTAACTGCAGATCACAGTGTCATCTGCAAACATCATAGTCCATGGAAATTCCTGTCTAACCTCATCTGTCAGCCTGTCCATCACCATAGCGAACAAGAAGGGGCTCAGAGCTGATCCCTGATGCAGTCCCACCTCCACCTTGAACTCCTCTGTCACACCTACAGCACACCTCACCACTGTCTTACAGTCCTCATACATGTCCTGCACCGCTCTAACATACTTCTCTGCCACTCCAGACTTCCTCATACAATACCACAGTTCCTCACTGGGCACCCTGTCATAAGCTTTCTCCAGATCTACAAAAACACAATGCAGCTCCCTCTGGCCTTCTCTGTACTTCTCTATCAACATCCTCAAAGCAAATACTGCATCTGTAGTACTCTTTTTTGGCATGAAACCATACTGCTGCTCACAAATGTTCACTTCTGCCCTTAGTCTAGCTTCCACTACTCTTTCCCATAACTTCATTGTATGGCTCATCAGCTTTATTCCTCTGTAGTTGCCACAACTCTGCACATCTCCCTTGTTCTTAAAAATGGGCACCAGCACACTTCTCCTCCATTCCTCAGGCATCTTCTCACTATCTAAGATCCTGTTGAACAACCCAGTCAGAAACTCTACTGCCACCTCTCCTAGACACTTCCAAACCTCTACAGGTATATCATCAGGACCGACTGCCTTTCCACTATTCATCCTCTTCAGTGCCCTCCTCACTTCATCCTGACTGATCTTTACTACTTCCTGGTCCACAACAGTCACTTCTTTAGTCTTTGTTCTCTCTCATTTTCCACGTTCATCAACTCTTCAAAGTACTCTTTCCATCTTCCTATCACACTGCTGGCACCTGTCAATAGACTTCAGTCCCTATCCTTAATCACCCTAACTTGCTGCACGTCCTTCCCATCTCTGTCTCTCTGTCTTGCCAACCGGGATAAATCAGTCTCTCCCTCCTTACTGTCCAACCTAGCGTACAAGTCATCATAAGCTTCTTGTCTAGCCTTTGCTACCTCTACCTTCACCTTACGCTGCATCTCCCTGTACTCCTGTCTACTCTCCTCAGTCCTCTCAGTGTCTCACTTCTTCTTAGCTAACCTCTTTCTCTGTATACACTCCTGTACCTCCTCATTCCACCACCAAGTCTCCTTATCTACTTTCCTTCCAGATGACACACCAAGTACTCTCCTACCTGTCTCCCTGATCACATTAGCTGTAGTTGTCCAGTCATCTGGAAGAACCTCCTGACCTCCCAGAGCCTGTCTTAACTCCTTCCTAAAGGTCATGCAACACTCTTCCTTTTTTAGTTTCCACCATTTCGTCTTCTGCTCTGTCTTTGTCCTCTTCATCTTCCTCACCACCAGAGTCATCCTACACACCACCATCCTATGCTGTTTGGCTACACTCTCGCCTACTACTACTTTGCAGTCACTGATCTCCTTCAGGTTACACCGTCTACACAAGATGTAGTCTACCTGTGTGCTCCTACCTCCACTCTTATAGGTCACCCTATGTTCCTGCCTCTTCTGGAAGAAAATATTCACTATAGCCATTTCCGTCCTTTTTGCAAAGTCAACTACCATCTGTCTTTCTGCGTTCCTCTCCTGGATACCAAACCTGCCCATCACCTCCTCATCACCTCTGTTACCTGCACCAACATGTCCATTGAAGTCTGCGCCAATGACAACTCTCTCACTTCTAGGTATGCTCTGCATCACTTCATCAAAGTCCAACCAGAATTTCTCCTTCTCCTCCAGCTCACATCCTACCTGTGGAGCATACCCACTAACAACATTGACCATCACACCTTCTATTTCTAGCTTCAGACTCTTCACTCTATCCGACACTCTTTTTACCTCCGGGACATTCCTAACAAACTCCTCCTTCAAGATAACTCCTACTCCATTTCTCTTCCCATCTACACCATGGTAGAACAACTTGAACCCTGCTCCTAAATGTCTAGCCTTGCTACCTTTCCACCTGGTCTCCTGGACACACAGTATGTCTACCTTCCTCCTCTGCATCATGTCGACCAACTCTCTACCTTTTCCTGTCATAGTTCCAACATTCAACGTCCCTACTCTCAGTCCTATACTCTTGTCGCTCCTCTTCTCTCTCTTTGTGCGAACACACTTTCCTCCTCTCCTTCTTCGACCAACAGTAGTCCAATTTCCACCGGCGCCCTGTAGGTCAACAGCGCCGTTGGCGGTCGTTGTTAACCCGGGCCTCGACCGATCTGGTATGGAAGTCATAGGTTTGATTCGCATATTTGATTTGGCAAAAGTTTTACGCCGGATGCCCTTCCTGACGCAACCCTCTGTATTTATCCGGGCTTGGGACCAGTACAATAAGACACTGGCTTGTGTTTTCTTGTTGCTACGTTAAAGATATAGTCATAAATATCAAGTGAAATCTAATATTTCAAATAAGGAAGAAGGAAGTTATAACAATATTCTGTACGGTCCACTGTGCTTCAGACTTCATTTCAAATCTGGGGCTAATGAATAAATCTCATTAGAAAGATTTGTTTAATCTCAATAGACAGAATTTGAGACATTACAGTCAACCCATTCACCATGATGAATTCAAATTTGGTCAACAAAAGCTAAATAAGTTTGCGACTCACTTGCCAAGTGGACTGGTAGTCTGCTGTCCTGCTCCTGATAGATCTGTGAGGAGGCTCCAACTGAGCCCGGAACATACAGACATTGTGACAGTAGCAGCGCTCATTGTCACGGATGTTTTCCAGGTTCATTATTTGATACACATGTTATTTTGATGCTTTTCCTTGCCATGCTGATGTCACACTGAGGAGCTCATCACCAATGACTCTGCATCATACTGCAGCCAGTCTTTTTTTATCACCAAAAGACCATCAGGCTTCATACCTTGGATACTTTACTGTTTATCATGGATGATAAAGCAAAGTCTAGTGAAGATAGTGGTGGTGGTGATGATCTCTCTGATAACAAATTTGCGTTTGACCGACAAAAATTCCCCCTCCTCCTCTTACACCACTCTAAAGGTAACCTGGATGCTACATACTATGGTACTGTACAGTAAATTGTCAACATCAACAGCTGACTAGCTGTTGTTGTTAGATGTGCTTAAAAACTGCTCTGCTACCTCCAGCTCTGTCTCCTGTCTTTTCCTCAGTGACACTGTCTCTAGACCAAACATCGGTGGTCTCACCAGTTTTGTACACCTTTCCTTTCATTTTAGCTGAAACTCTTCTATTACACATCACACCCTGACACTTTTCTCCACCCATTCCATCCTGCCTATACACGCTGTATTCTTTTAGTCTACTTTCCGGTTGGGACAATTGCCTTATACTAAATGAAGCCCATTCACCCACACACTCCAAGCATTCATCTCCATATTTCCCTCTCATTGTCAAAAGCATTGGCAAAGACATGTTGGGTTCCTGGAACCCCTTATTGTTGTTTGCTCCCATGATATTACCTTTCTTTTGAATTCCAGATTCTAGAAGTCTCAAAGGCTTACCGGACCTGTTTCGCAATTTCTCGAGGTTCCCTAAACCTTCACAGAGCTCTTGTTCTCGGGTGTCCCTGACATCTCTAGACGTCTGACATCTCTAGACGTCTGACCTGTTCTTGGGTGTCCCAGACACCTAAACGCCTTTCCTTTTTTTTTGTCTAGTGTCCCAGACACTCACAAAGACAGCACTTGAGACAGTTGCTTCAAAGATATTTCCATCTGAAGTTGATCGGGGTTCCTTGTCCAATAAGGGAATCCCGAGATAACGATCGGAACACGACGTGGTCGGTCCTCCTGTCCAAAGATTTGGGTAAGAGGCAGAACACCTTTGGCGGTTCTGGATGATCAGACACCGGTCCGACAATGGTCCGATGGTCAGTTTGATCATATTTTGATCAACACAATAGTAAAAAAGGCAACCGGTGAGACAAAATTACATAAAAAACATATAAACTCAAAGCATATAAACTTAAATCAATTGCCATAGTTAGCAAAAAGTAGTTCTTTTACAATTGTAAGAATGTCAACAGGTGAGTCAGTTGTGGAGAGAACA
The DNA here is from genome assembly GCA_013358685.1 of Antennarius maculatus. Lineage (NCBI taxonomy): Eukaryota > Metazoa > Chordata > Actinopteri > Lophiiformes > Antennariidae > Antennarius > Antennarius maculatus. The sequence goes on along the minus strand of CM023610.1, from coordinate 3,485,098 downwards.
ATATAATGCAAAAGGGAAGCACCAATGAATGAGACAACAAGAGAGGACGAAGAGAACAGCAAGATCCACCCCACACATCAGAGCTGCAGTCAGTCAGAGCGAGGAGGTGGCAAACCCTCCGGAGCAAGCATAGCAAGCTTCTATTGGGTTTCCATGCCTGTTAAAGCACTTTGAAATGTCTGATGATGTCATTAAGCGCTATACATATATGATTGATTGATTATTGATTATCACCATGCCTCCAGAAACGATGCAAAGGTTGGAGAAAAAGCAAGTGACAATGAGTGCTTTCTTGAATAAAAAACAATAAAAAGTTAATGAAGAAAAAGAGACAAATATTACTGACAGATATTACTGAAATGTGTGTAGAGAAGGCTCTTTCAGCTTACTGCAGTGTCCATAGAGAATACAATATACAGAGTTAAAAGCAAAGTATTGAGTGAAAAGCAAAAGTGAAACAACATGAATTACATCTTTATTTCTAAAACTTTTTTTAAAATGACTACAAGGCTTTTGCTAAAACTAATATATAATTTTACTCTTTCTTTCCTTTTACTTTAACAGTTATGATGTTATTAATATAAACATCAAAATTAACACTTTGTTTAGTTTTTATATTGTACTATTGCAAAACTCAATCCTTGCATATGCTTCTACATTCTGTTACTACTTTTGGGATGCATAAACGTCATGTCATCTACTTTCTTTAAGTAAAATGAACTCTGATAATCATATTAAAATACGTATGTATACAGTGCGCCCTCACGGATTCGCACATCAATGCTCGCAACTTCACCTCATCACAGATTTTTGGTAGGCAGTCACGTGATACTGTACGCCAAATTCTATTGGCTTACGGCATCCGGAAGTGCGTATGTTCCGTGAGTCTTGGACCTATGCTGGACACAAAAGTGCTTTAAACAGTCGATAAGTGTGTAGGAATAGGTAATACAGATAGAAGGTGGTCGGTCGGTCGGTCGGTCCGTCGGTCGGTCCGTCCGTCCGTCCGTCCGTCCGTCCGTCCGTCCGTCCGTCCACAGGGAGCTGTGCTCTCTCCCCTTCCCTTTACCCTCTACACCACACGGATTGTTCGTATGTTGACAACTGCCTGTAATTTAAAATACTAATGGGTTAATTAGCGAAATCTGTTTGAATGCGTAAACATTTTGTTCCAAGAAGTTCCCTGAAAATTCATTGGGTGATTTCATTTCACACTTTGTATGTTGGTGGACATGTCAGACAATCAATGATATGAGATTACTAAACATTGAAAAAGTGAGGTTTTCTTAATGTCACCTCCAATCCTCTCTTTTTTGGGGCATTTTTGCATCAGATTTAACAGTTAATATGTATGAATCCACATATGTTAAGATACTTTGCATAGTATCTCTGAATTCAACAATGGAGACCATTTTTCTAAAAAATAGATACCACATTTTTTTTGCAAGCTACTTCTTGAAAACATAGCTGGTCAGATTTATTTTAAGAAAAATTCTTCAACAGTAATGAGACAGAGAATGAATATTTTCATAGAAATTAAAGCATTTACTAGCATTGATGAAGTCTCAGTTTGTTATAAAATAGAGTGAAGACTGACAGCATGTTAAGTTCAGTCATGCTGCTGTGATGTACTCACATTTGACATCCTCTCCTCTCCTCTCCTCTCCTCTCCTCTCCTCTCCTCTCCTCTCCTTTCCACTCTACTCCTCTCAGGACTTCTCCTTTCAAATGGAACACTGGAACAAAGGAGCGAATGCTGATTAAAGTTACAGACAGAGAGCCCAGCTTCTTGATCAACCAAGGGAATGATTACTCCCCTTGTGACCCTCCGGTACCTGGTCCTCCATCTGGAGTGAGCATTGTCTCACGAACTCGCCATTGTTCTGGAGGAAACATGCCTTCAGAAGCTGATGGTTCCCATGTTAACTATGTCGACCGCCGTCAGTCCCCCTTCCTCAAGCGTGCAGAACTAGGCAGTACAGGTACTCCCAACCGTTCCTCTGTTGATTCTCAGCCTCCCTCACCTCGCTACACCTATGAAGCCCCACTGTATGAGGAGCCACCATCAGAGTACCAGCCTCCTCCTATCTATGAAGAGCCTCCCACTGACATGCACTTCTCTGACTCCTCCACCCTCTATAACACAGGCAAGTCACCTACCCGCAAGTCTTCTGGCCCTTTGTATCACTCCCCAAAACAGAGTCAGTCACCCTATGGCCAGCTGGTTCTGACCAGGCAGAAATGTCCTGAAAAGTCCCAGAATCTGGAGTATAGTCCTGTGGGTAAAGAGTATGTCAAGCAGTTAGTGTATGTGGAGCAATCATCGTCCAGCCCTCGCTTCAAGACTGCTGATCATCTGCTTCATTATGGCACTGCAGGTAGCTATGGTTCATATGGGGGTTCCTATACTCTGCAGCATAGTCAGTCTTTGATTAGAGACCCCCGTCTACTGCTGGACTACAGTGGGGAAGATGGAGAAGGAGGTCAGAGATTGCTTTATGAGGACTCCATATCATGGATGTCCACCCAGACCCGTTCCCTTTCCTCCTCCTCTACAGGTGGTACTGGGAATTTCTCTCCTGGTGGAAGCCGTAAACGCAAGTCTCGCAAGCCATCACTCCCACAAGAACTTGCACGCTGTGGAGGGCTGGAGGGCACAGCATCTGAGGCAATACTGGCCCAAGCCAAGCTGGCATGGGAGGCCCAGCAGGTGATGAAACAAAGGAGCAGTTGGGATTCTGGCCAGGGAAAGGGGGGAGCCCAGAGTGCTGGCTCCAAAGATGGATATGAGAGTGATGGGGCAGTGCCTCTGCCATTGCCAGGACCAGTAGTGAGGGCCTTCAGTGAAGATGAGGCACTTGCACTGAGTGACAGCCACCACTGGAAACGTAGCACCTTTGATCGGCTAGGCTTCCCTCAAGCACTGCTGGAGAAAAGCCTCTCAGTCCAGACCAATCTGGCTTCACCAGAACCTTACCTTCATCCCTCACAGGTACAGATGCATGTTGGGACTTGGTGTCCTTGTTTAGAAGAATAGTATAATTTCAGTCTTTCCCTTGCCACCAACAATAGGACATATAAGTATGGTTTCAATCCATGTGTTTTTGGGTTTGTTTTTTTGGTTTTTTGGTTTTTTCAGATTGAAAACGATTTCTCAAAAATCATTGAAGATAAGATAATACATTTTAAAATAATACAATTTCATAGTAGTAGACTGCATTTGAAAATAACTTCTGAATAATTGTGTCACTTAAATTTTTACCCTATCCCAAACCTATCAGCGTTGTTTAATTTCATACATGGATGTTGTAAGTATCATGTTTGGAATGATACTGATGGTTGTCTTCTTGTTACATCATTCTGTCAATGTATGTTCTGAGATGGGGTCAATTATTTTGATAAAGTTCCTTCTTGTTTTATAACAGATAAGATCAGCAGACAAAATATTGAAGAAACCTAAAATTTCATTTTTTTGGGCCTTAACACATCACTACATAAGGAGGTGATAAAGATGGCTGGTTACATAGTTATTCAAGACAGCATCTTATACATATGACGCATCATTTGAAATCACATACTGTTCTTTATATGTCAAATCTACATATACTGTACATAGTGGTTCTCAATCAAAACCTTACATACACTTATTCATACTTTATTGATGTTGTGCCAAGTCACATGAATCTTAACATTATTATTGTCTTTAAGTCAATTCTATTTATGAGATGCTAATTCAAAAAACTTAGGTTCAAGGTACACAATCCAGTGGTCAAAAACATTAAGAGGTTTTAACAGGAGGTAGCATGAGTGACTATGACATTTTCATGTTTATTTTTTTTTGTGCAGTCTGCTTGTAAAAAGTAGTGCTAGACCCATGCCTATCAATAAAATTGATATTATACTACAGGGTATGAAAAGAAAATCAAATCCACTATCTTCTATTATACATTTAAGCTAAACCTTGTAAGGAAAGAGACTCAAACCAAAAAAGTAAGTCTTAAATTTTAAGGCTCACATTCTCATATATCCGCATATGTTGATTTTAAATAATCTCAAAAGGGATAGCGACATAGAAACACTTTCATTACTGTTACAAGAAGGTTCCAGGTCCCAAAGCAGTCATTTTGACTTCCTTTCAAAATTTGCAATGTCATAACTTGGTTTTAAAAAAACATATGGACCAACAGGAGCCTGACTTTTCCTAAATGTGTGTATATTTTATTCTGACATTGTTTGATCATTAATATTTCAAAACACAAAAGAGATCTGAGTATTACTACCTAGAACTACCATAGGCAGCCATTTTGACTGCTCAGACATTATATGTATATAATTTGGATTATCATTAAAATATCCAAGAGTAGATTAATGAAATAGATAAAAACACATCAGGACACTAAATTAAAACTATAATGATTGAATGTTTTATTATTTAATTGACACAACATAGCTTCTCTAGCTTACTGAGAACCTACACCGACATCTTCTCTGCAATTACACATCCAACTTTGAACTTTGAAATAAAAACAAATGTAACTCTGAAATAAAAGCATATGTATCCTGCTTCCACTACCTTATGACATTTGACACAATTATCCTTTGCCTTATTTTTCTCAAACAATCACTTGGCACTGCCTTCTCCTCTCCATCTTCTGCTTCTCCAAATGGGGCTCTTGCGCCATCATTTGTCAGGCTTTTGCTTTCATGTGTCCTGAGCAAAGTTCCTTTGCGAGTCGCATTATGAAGTTTCTCTGTGACATGATCTTAGTGGTGCATTACTTGAACAGGTTCAAAGTATTTATGGCAGCCAGGTTAAGAATATTACGAAACACCACCAATGGCCATCATCATGTTGGAGCTTACTCTGCATATTTCCTCACCATTTGATCAAACACATCTACTCCAACCTTGGTTCTGTTGTGGTACTGTACATAACAGTCTCCAGTTTAGCCTCGTGGCCACTTGTGATGTTGACAGCTGTGTGGACTGTGATTAGAATGGAGACATTTTTCCTTGGTTAGCATTGATAGATTGTTAGGGTTGCACTGTCACATGTCAGCACCTCTTTAGTGTGCAGGGTCCTTTGTTCCTCTACAGATGGAGGAAGCTCTTGTCTACTCTTATTTACTGGACGAACCAGGCTGGTTTTCTGGGCCTTTAGTGCCTTGGAAAGTTCAAGAGAAGTAAGTAAGTCATCAGTGGTGATATTTCCCCCCCATCAACACAAGTTACCCGGGTTGAATGGGGGAAATATCAGTGTTTGTGAGCCATAAGCAAAACAACTTGGCATTGTAACAGCAGTGGCTCCAGCTGACTGGCAGCCATTACAGCATTATTGAATGTTCCTAATAGTTAAAGGAACAGTAAAGTTAATTTTAAGTAACATATATGTTATTCATCATTATGAAAAATAGAAGAAAAAATAAATATTATATGTGTAGCGTCATCCGTTAGCAGCCAATTGCAATGGCTGCTAAGCTCTGTTGGGCGGCAGTGACGTATGACACACACGGAATGCGGAAGCTGCTGCGGCGCGGATTTTAAACTTTTTTGACCAAACGGATGACGCTACACATATAAAATTTATTTTTTCTTCTATTTTCATACTGATGAATAACATATATGTCACTTAAAAATAACTTTACTGTCCCTTGAATAATTTTTATTCTTAAGGTCTCATGATGACACCAATCTATTTTGAAGCATACAATACAATGATACAATTGTTTTAATTTCACATAAATACATTTGTTTTTATTTCCCAGTTCGATTTTGGATGTGTAATGGCAGAGAAGTTATCTTGTGTCAATTAAATTGATAAAAAAAACTCAATGTCTGTGTAGGTTCTCAGTCATCCAGGTCATGGTTATCCAAAAGCTGTTTAATTTAATCCACTGGATGTTAAGAAAGTTCTTGAAGACGTTTCGTCTCTCATCCAAGAGACTTCTTCTGTCTCTTGGAGACTGAAGAAGTCTTGGAAACTGAAGAAGTCTCTTGGAAGAGAGACAAAACGTCTTCAAGAACTTTAACGTCCAGTGGATTGACTAAACAGCCTTTGGATAAAAAAACTCAATCATTATAGTTTTAATTTAGTGTCCTGATGTGTTTTTAGTTATTCCACCAATTTATTCTTAGATTTGTTCAATGATAATCCAAATCATATATAAATAATGTCCGAGCAGTCACAATCACTGCCTATGGGAAGTTTTAGTAGTTACAGAATTCTGGGAGGCCAAGTGTTAAGTGAATTGATTAGTTTAAATTGTTCTTAGTCGTGAGTGGTTGTTTATCTTTCTTGTCTGTGTGTGGTTGTTTATCTTTCTTGCGATGCACCGGCCAGGCATCCAGAACGTACCCCGCCTCTCACTTGTAGCCAGCTTGGATAGGCTCCACAAAGCAGTCAAAGTTGTTAAGACAATTATGATAATGTCATCAACAAGGAAATGGACGGATGGACGAATATACAGGTTTGGTGTGCCACCAACCCAACGTGCCCCCCCACCAAACAACTGACTCAAAATACATCTTATTAAGTACAGTTGACCCCTGTTTGCATCTGATTATCTTCTATGGATTGGCCCATATATAATGTACTAATCACTTGCAAAACATAAACTATAATAGCTTATACTTTTTATAATAATAACTAATTAAATATTAGTGTCATTTTTGAGGGTTTTTTTTTGTTTGTTTGTTTGTTTGGTTGGTTTTTTTTGCCAGAGCTGCATTTTACCCCACTGTATATAAAAATAATGACATTTCCACTATGGAGCTCGGCCAAACACTAAAACACAACAAAAGGCTTCCTTTGTATGTAAACAACTGTCATGTAACTCCCTACTGATGGAGACACAAGCAAGATATTTTTCTAGACCATCAAAGTGGCCTGCTTCAACGCACCATTAAAATACCCTCTTGTCGCCATTTGACATGATGTTTCCATAACAGGATGGCCTTCTGAACAGCAGGGGACAAGTGAAGCACTCGCCAGAGAAAGTAGTTCTTCATACCCACATTTGTTTTATCTCGTTTCGTTGCCATATTATTTGGCAACTACTTGCTCAAACTGTAGCAGAGAGGACAGTTGACTCTATGCCTCTTTTAATTTTAATTGTTTAATTGAAGACCAACTGGTTTAAAGCAAGATTCGTCTGGTGAACAAACTGCAGCTAAAAATCTTTCCCATCCATCTCCTAAAGTTTAAGACGTTCAGCAAATCTCACTGAATTGGTGCTCAGTGAGCTAACTGGACATGTATGATTACAAGAATCCAGCTAATCTGTCAACACCAGAAGGAAAACATCAGAGCAATTTGTCAAGACCTCCCAGCACGTTGACTCCTGGTTACTGATTTAGCATGTAGGACATGTTTCTTATTGCAGGTTTCACTTATTTATTAAACATGTAAAATGTTTCTGTTACTATTTCGCACCATGCCATAATGATTATCACAGTGAGAGTTTTATTGGGGCAAAAAGGAAGCAGGAAATGTCATCGCTTTTATGTGTTTCTCAAGAAAGACTAATCAATTCCTCAAAACCAACATGTGGCATAACATAAGAGGGCATGTTTAGAGCTGGTACCTCACGAGTCATAATTTTAAAAAATGGTGCTATGCAAAAATGTTCTACACATATACATTTATTTGATTGAGCATATTTGAAACTACTTTTAAGACTTTTTAAGACAACTGTTTTGGAGTACCTTTTTTTTAAAAAAAATTTGTTAATCCACAGCTATTTCTTCTCCTTGCTAGAATATTTAGGAATAAATGAGTGTGTGTTTCACTGAACCTCTTTGGTATAAATGTATTAACATGAGCGTTGATTCCAGCCAAGTCCCTCTGAATTGAAGAAACTTTCAGCTGTCACTAATTCTATATATTGTACATTAGCAGCACAGACACCTATGACTTTCTCTCTGTCCTCACTGTTTCCCTGTCTTTTTCTTTCTTCACCTGCTAGTCGGAGGACCTCGGAGCGTGTGCCCAGTTTGAGGCCAGTCGAAATGCAAGGAACATAATGCCAAGTGCCAGCTGTGGCATTTTCCCAGAATTTACCCTGAGAAAGCCCTCCTCAGAGACTGATATCGAAAACTGGGCATCCAAGCACTTCAACAAACACACACAGGTTGTCAGACACCACCCTAGAGACGACCACACAGAACGCCTCTTTTTCTAAACTTGTAATTCTTCTCTGTATTGGGTTCCTCAGGGCCTATTTAGAAGAAAGGTGTCCATTGCCAACATGTTGGCCTGGAGCAGTGAGCCCATCAAGAAGCCCATGATTGTGACCACAGATCGAACAGTGAAAAGGGAGGCAGTAGACATCTTCAAGCTCATCCAGACCTACATGGGGGACCGGCGCACAAAGGCAGACTCACTATCTGTGGCTCTGGAGGTCTGTGGACAGCCTGAATCCCTGCTCTCCCCTGAACTCATAATCTACTCTTGGGTTTCCCCCACCTTTATGTAGTTCATTCATCTCCAGAAGAAAATTTTTTATAATTAACTAACCCCTTGCTGTTTTAACTTGGTATCTCTCTCATTGCTATTACTCTTATTACTGCCAGTGGCAGGAACAAGTCTTATGCGCAGGGTTGTAGAGGCCAGGGTCTACCAGAATAGATCAGACTCTAGGTGCAGGTTGTGGAAAGATCTCCCTAAAATAATCCAACATTAGTATCAGGGTCTAAGATGCTTGCTGAATCAGCATATATGTAGAGGCATGGAGTGGCTGGAAGGTATCGGGAACATCTGTAACCAGTATGGACTACATTTATCCAAATCTTGATGGGACAAATCGTCAAAGGTGGTTGAGAACAACAGGGACAAGGTGTTCTGGTACTACAGCTTCCAGACTGACAAACAGCTGCTGGCTAAAAAATCCAGACATACCTGTAGTGGTAGTAGACAAAGAAAAGAAGAGTGCAGTGAATATAGATGTTGTGATTACAGTTGACGAAGAGGAAACCATAGAAAAAGAAGAAACTTTCTTCCTGATACTGTCAGAAGGAAGGAACAATAAAGGCTGACAGATACAAAGGGTTGAAGCAACAGCTGGAACAGATGTTGAATTTAAAATTTGGCATTGTCCCGATGGTAGTGAATATGATTGGAGTTTGGTTTGAGCAGATTCCTGGAGTATCATCTAAAGCTTCAGTCAAGAACAGTGCAGCTAAGATACTGTACTGAACCCTCACAATCCCATATCTGTGGTGGTGGACCCGGGCCTGAGGCTGACACAAATACCACCCCATGAGGCGCAAGAGGGACAATTTACGTTCATGTATTCAACACTATTTAATATGACAAACACACAAACAGAAAGAACCAAGAGCAAGTCTTATACTTTATAACAACACTGCATTCATATTATTTTTAATGATATTGTTATTTTTGTTATATGTATTATTTATCATTTATCGTTATTTATAGTGTGGTAGTGACTCCTGAGGCAAACTGGTCCTAGGTGACAGTTTGGACAAATCAGTCCATGGTTATCACTGACCACCAGGTGGATTGTTCTCTACATGTCAGGGTAGAGTCGCTGCCTCAAGTAGATGAGTTCAAGTGTCTTGGGTTCTTCTTCACAAGTGATGTATGAGTGGAGCAGGAGACAGAGTAATAGGTGCAGATCAATTTATCATTGTCCTCCATTCTTCTTGTCACCTATGGTCATGTGCTATGTGTAATGATCCAATGAACATGATTGTAGGTCAATGATCTGAAATGAATTTCCTCTACAAGATATCTTGAGTAACCCTTAAGATATTTGAGCTGATCAGAGTGGAGCTTCCATGGTCAGCAGAGACATTCTGTCTTAAGTCATGATAATTTCCAGGCATAGTTTCACCAGCATGTTAGGATTAAATGATATCAAATGTATGAAATTTATAGCAGTGTTATGCATCATCGGCCGAAGCAGGATCACTTGACTACACTTCTTTCTAGTTAAAAGAAAACAATTTAAAATAATGTGTTTGCACATCCGAGGTACACTGGCGTCGTGCCCGGAGTGTCCCCCGCCTCACGCCCTGAGACTGCCGGGATAGGCACCGGCTCCCCCGCGACCCGCGTCAGCGGATTAAGCGGGTTAAGATAATGACTGACTGACTGTTTGCACATTTGCACAGAAAAAAATTGGCTCAGTGAGTTTAATAATTTTAGCTCTCCTCTAGAATAACCACTTGAAAGATAAAATGGGAGTTCATGAGCCAGTTGGTTGGGCTTCCCATTCATAGGGGTTTCCCTGACTGTAAGAGTAAATCCCTTAGTTTTGAAATTAGCATCACCAGAACAATTTTGAGACATGTGGAGTGAAGTAAAACCAATTCCAACATAGTTATGTTTCTATGTTGTGGCATTGTAAAGCAACATGGCCCTAAAAAGGATTGAAATAGATTAAAAGGGTATTATTTTCTTTCCCCACATGATTATTATTGGTTTTTGTTAGCAAAGAAACAGCACATCAGTCCTGCTCAACAAGCACACATGTTCATATATGTTTTGTGAATATGCCAGCAAACAGTGAGTAACTATGGTATATCAATGAACATGAACAGAGAACTAATAGGGTGTTGTGCTCCGTGCAACGGGCATGTAGACCTACAACCACTGGTGATCATCTATACTAAAAGTTGCATCATTCATTTTCTTTCTTATACTATTTTGAAGAGACAAAGGAACACAGTACTCTGCCTTTCTTCTTCAGGTGGTGGTGCGTGGATGGAGTAACCAGGGTCTGCGTGATGAACTGTATATCCAGCTGTGTCGTCAAACCACAGAAAATTTCCGCTATGACAGTCTGGAGAGAGGCTGGGAGCTGATGGCCATCTGTTTGGACTTCTTCCCCCCCACACCCCACTTTCATACCTACCTGGAGAGCTACATCTGCCGACACATGGACCCCCTCAATGACACCAAAGGTGAGGAAGCAGCACACTCACTTTTGCATAACAAAGAACTCAAGAATTTGAGACTGAACAACTATGTAGCCTTAAGAAAATCAGTGAGGCTAACAGGTGAATTGGGTTTAACCTGCTAGGGAGCATAAAGATAGGACTCTGGAACGATGCAAGAAGTGATGGGTACATCAGGGTAAGAGCAAGGGCAGATTAATTGATGCATCCATCATGCCTTGTGCCTACTGTACAATCCTGTAAGGTCAAATATAGGTTCAGCACAGTATCCAAAGAATCCAAAGTCAGCTGACTGCCTGAATTTACTGAATAACCAAGTTATTCCATAAATGGATTTTCTTCTTCTATGGTGGCATGAGCATATTTTAAAATGATTGGCAATGAAGTGGCTCAGGGAGCATGACACATCATTTTTACACATTGATTGGCTACCACAAGTCCATAACTTTCTGAAGCTAATAATTTTACCCTTTTGAAATGCTACTGGCCAATAATGTAAATTTTTTAAAATTTTGTATACTGATTTTAATCCCCGCAAGGAAATTAGTGGCACACTCTAGTTACTTTTGAATCATGCATATACAGTATATATGTGTACAGTACAGTACACAGTTGTTTAACTACCTCGGTGACTTCGCCCCGAGAGATTGACTCGGATCCCCCATCATCCTCCAGCTCTGCCTCAAGACAAAGACACAGAGTTGTCTGTTGTCAGTTCCTACAACGTTAGCTTACCCTTTTAAAGGAGATGTTGCAGATGTTGCAGCCTGTTGCAGTGGTTCTTAACCTGGGTTCGATTGAACCCTAGGGGTTCGGTGAGTCAGTCTCAGGGGTTCGGCGGAGATGGGGTCAAGACAAAACACCCAACACAATGTGTCGGGTGTATTTGCCGAACATACACGAATCACTGTGTACTTTTGACACATCGAGTCAATTCGTGATGACACGCCCCCCTTAGCCATCACTGGCTGCAGGTGATCGTGCTACATCGATTAGCCTACCTGTGCTACAGGGGATTTTGCGCACTTAGTAAGCGATTTATGCCTGTCATGATGGTACATCATCTGATTGGTTTCTTATGATTTTAATTCATAGTAACTATGTTGAGCAAAAAAAGAAAGTGGTCAAATGAATATGTGCAACGTGAATTCACATGTACTGTATAACGGAATGTGATGGGAGTCAGCGTTCTGGATGATTTGCAATGTCAACTTGAGCAACTCTAGTCTCTCACTGGCAAAAATGAAGGAACACTTCCTTAAGCTGCGTGGAAAACAAGAAACAGACTTTGCTGTGAAAATGACATAGGATTAGCACTTGCCAAGGTGAAACCACACATATCTGAACTGGTCTCTCAATAACAACAGCAGAAGTCCCACTTATTTGCAGGTAGGCCATTTAATGTGAGTTCATGCACTGTCTTGGTTTTGTTCTTTGAAAAAGGTGACATTAAGGCACAATTCATTAAATACACCAGTAAAACATACACTTATGTCTTAAATTTGAAAAAAACGTATTTTTTTTGTTTTACTAAAGAATGGTTCAGTGAGTGAGCATATGAAACCGGCAGGGTTCGGCATCTCCAACAAGGTTAAGAACCACTGGCCTGTTGGCATCTTGCTATTGATGTTGCCTTATTTAGAGGCATGTTATACTATTCATTTTAATTGCTGTATTGAGTCAGCTTTAGTATTCATTTTGATTGAGAGTCTGCTTATGTGCCTATTTGAGACTCAGCCTTATTTTATTTCTGAATTTTATTTATTTTATTTAACTGTATTTGTATTGCATTTTTTAGAAATGCACCTGGCCTAATTGGTCTGCTGATGTGCCTGGCCTTTTTTCTTTTGAATTTCATTTATAAAGCACACTTAACCAGTAAAAATGTGGATTTCAAATCTTCTCTTTTTGGTGTATTCTATTGATTAGTCATGCACTACAATTTTGTAATGTCCTAGAATTCAAATTCTTTATTTGGGGGCCTTTAGCAGGTATAAGATTAAAATGTGATTAACTAGATTAATTAATTACTTCTTCTTCTTCTTTTCCTTTCGGCTTTTCCCTTCAGGGGTCGCCACAGCGAATCAGTGTCCTCCATCTAACCCTGTCTTCTGCATCCTCTTCTCTCACACCAACTACCTTCATGTCCTCTTTCACTACATCCATAAACCTCCTCTTTGGTCTTCCTCTAGGCCTCCTGCCTGGCAGTTCAAAACTCAGCATCCTTCTACCAATATATTCACTATCTCTCCTCTGGACATGTCCAAACCATCTCAGTCTGGCCTCTCTGACTTTATCTCCAAAACCTCTAACATGTGCTGTCCCTCTGTCCCTCTGTACTCATTCCTGATCCTATCCTTCCTGGTCACTCCCAGAGAGAACCTCAGCATCTTCATCTCTGCTACCTCCAGCTGTCTCCTGTCTTTTCATCAGTGACACTGTCTCTAGACCAAACAGCATCACAGGTCTCACCACAGTTTTGTACACCTTTCCTTTCATTTTAGCTGAAACTCTTCTATCACACATCACACCTGACACTTTTCTCCACCCATTCCATCCTGCCTGTACACGTTTCTTCACCTCTTTTCCACACTCTCCATTGCTCTGGACTGTTGACCCTAAGTACTTAAAATCCTCCACCTTCTTGATCTCTTCCCCCTGTAACCTCACTCTTCCACTTTGGTCCCTCTCATTCACACACATGTACTCTGTCTTACTGTGGCTAACCTTCATCCCTCTCCTTTCCGTTGGCCTCGTCCCTAAAAGTTGTAGACATATCAGGTGGTTGTGGGGCCATGTATGAGGTGCACATAGAGTCCAGTGAGTTCAAAGGGAAAAGGACAATTCAGCAACACCAGTTAGTCAATCAGGCACTCAAGGAGGAAATTCAGGGTATGCACGGCCTGCGAATATTCACGGACGTTCCAAAAGATTGAAGTCCCTCCACTGTTGACCTACAACATTTCTTTCCTATTATGAATGAGCTGTTTGAAGGAGGCTGTTGTGTTGTAGATTAATTATGTGATGATTGTTACTTTGCTGGTGGCAGTAATGCAGAGGAGCATTTTCTAGTTTAGATTTTGTTACAATTTGAATTCTTTCAGGTTGAGGATGATTATCCTGATGCATTAAATCAGCACTTGAAGATGGTGTGAATACAACCACTTTGAAAAAAAATCTCCTTTCCAGGACAAACCTCCACCTCTCTAACTTCTCCTCCACCTCGTCCCTACTCTCACTGCAGATCACAATGTCATCTGCAAACATCATAGTCCATGGAGATTCCTGTCTAACCTCGTCTGTCAGCCTGTCCATCACCATAGCGAACAAGAAGGGGCTCAGAGCTGATCCCTGATGCAGTCCCACCTCCACCTTGAACTCCTCTGTCACACCTACAGCACACCTCACCACTGTCTTACAGTCCTCATACATGTCCTGCACCGTTCTAACATACTTCTCTGCCACTCCAGACTCCCTCATACAATACCACAGTTCCTCTCTGGGCACCCTGTCATAAGCTTTCTCCAGATCTACAAAAACACAATGCAGCTCCGTCTGGCCTTCTCTGTACTTCTCTATCAACATCCTCAAAGCAAATACTGCATCTGTAGTACTCTTTTTTGGCATGAAACCATACTGCTGCTCACAAATGCTCACTTCTGCCCTTAGTCTAGCTTCCACTACTCTTTCCCATAACTTCACTGTATGGCTCATCAGCTTTATTCCTCTGTAGTTGCCACAACTCTGCACATCTCCCTTGTTCTTAAAAATGGGCACCAGCACACTTCTCCTCCACTCCTCAGGCATCTTCTCACTATCTAAGATCCTGTTGAACAACCCAGTCAGAAACTCTACTGCCACCTCTCCTAGACACTTCCAAACCTCTACAGGTATATCATCAGGACCGACTGCCTTTCCACTCTTCATCCTCTTCAGTGCTCTCCTCACTTCATCCTGGCTAATCTTTGCTACATCCTGGTCCACAACAGTCACCTCTTCTAGTCTTTGTTCTCTCTCATTTTCCACGTTCATCAACTCTTCAAAGTACTCTTTCCATCTTCCCATCACACTGCTGGCACCTGTCAATAGACTTCCATCCCTATCCTTAATCACCCTAACCTGCTGCACGTCCTTCCCATCTCTGTCTCTCTCTGTCTTGCCAGCCTGTATAGATCAGTCTCTCGCTCCTTATTGTCCAACCGAGCATACAAGCCATCATAAGCTTCTTGTTTGGCCTTTGCTACCTCTACCTTCACCTTACGCTGCATCTCCCTGTACTCCTGTCTACTCTCCTCAGTCCTCTCAGTGTCCCACTTCTTCTTAGCTAACCTCTTTCTTTGTATACACTCCTGTACCTCCTCATTCCACCACCAAGTCTCCTTATCTACTTTCCTTCCAGATGACACACCAAATACTCTCCTACCTGTCTCCCTGATCACATTAGCTGTAGTTGTCCAGTCATCTGGAAGCACCTCCTGACCACCCAGAGCCTGTCTTAACTCCTTCCTAAAGGTCATGCGATACCCTTCCTTTTTTAGCTTCCACCATTTCGTCCTCTGCTCTGCCTTTGTCCTCTTCATCTTCCTCACCACCAGAGTCATCCTACACACCACCATCCTATGCTGTTTGGCTACACTCTCGCCTACCACTACTTTACAGTCACTGATCCCCTTTAGGTTACATTGTCTACACAAGATGTAGTCTACCTGTGTGCTCCTACCACCACTCTTATAGGTCACCCTATGTTCCTGCCTCTTCTGGAAGAAAGTATTCACTACAGCCATTTCCATCCTTTTTGCAAAGTCAACTACCATCTGTCCTTCTGCGTTCCTCTCCTGGATACCAAACCTGCCCATCACTTCCTCATCACCTCTGTTACCTGCACCAACATGTCCATTGAAGTCTGCGCCAATGACAACTCTCTCACTTCTAGGTATGCTCTGCATCACTTCATCAAAGTCCAACCAGAATTTCTCCTTCTCCTCCAGCTCACATCCTACCTGTGGGGCATTCCCACTAACAACATTGAACATCACACCTTCTATTTGTAGCTTCAGACTCATCACTCTATCCGACACTCTTTTTACCTCCAGGACATTCCTAACAAACTCCTCCTTCAAGATAACTCCTACTCCATTTCTCTTCCCATCTACACCATGATAGAACAACTTGAACCCTGCTCCTAAACTTCTAGCCTTGCTACCTTTCCACCTGGTCTCCTGGACACACAGTATGTCTACCTTCCTCCTCTGCATCATGTCGACCTCTACCTCATCTCTACCTTTTCCTGTCATAGTTCCAAAATTCAACGTCCCTACTCTTAGTCCTATACTCTTGGCGCTCCTCTTCTCTTTCTTCGTGCGAACGCACTTTCCTCCTCTCCTTCTTCGACCAACAGTAATCCAATTTCCACTGGCGCCCTGTAGGTCAACAGCGCCGATGGCGGTCGTTGTTAACCCGGGCCTCGACCGATCCGGTATGGAAGTCATAGGTTTGATTCGCATCTTTGATTTGGCAAAAGTTTTACGCCGGATGCCCTTCCTGACGCAACCCTCTGTATTTATCCGGGCTTGGGACCGGCACAATAAGACACTGGCTTGTGCCCTCTTGCGGCTACATTAGATTAATTAATTACAAATCCTGTAATTAATTAGGTTAATTTTTTTAATCGCCTGACAGCACTAGTAATAATATTTGGATAAGGATTAGGGCTTATTTTTTGATTTAGTTTTTTACCAGGCCATTAACATAATAAATTATGTTAGCATAATAAATTATGTTAACATAATAAATTATAATAACATAATAAATTATGTTATTAACCAAAAATGATTATTATTGGCAGTGTGTATCAATCAATCAATCAATCAATCAATCAATCAATCAACCTTCATTTATACAACGCTTCACATCATTAGACATTTCAAAGTGCCTTAACAGACAGAGAAACCCAACAGAGCTCTCCAGAGCAAGCATAAGCGACAGTGGCGGGGAAAAACTCCCTCACTGAGGAAGAAACTCCGGGCAGGACTGCGATGCTGTGCTAGGGCGCTCCATTCCAGTTCTTGCGCTAAAACAAAGCTACACTTTAAACAGTTTCCTGACTCACTAATGGAGGTCGAGGTATAGCTAAACATCAGACATTTGTGGCATGAGTAGATGGGGGAAAAGATGGGGGAGAGGCTAGGGGGAGAAGCCATATTTGGGAGAGGCAAAGTAGAGTTAGAGAAATTAAAGTTTAGAAAAAGTGATATAAATGGAAAAATGTCACCTAATTGATGTATCAGCTTCAGCTTCTTGATAGCTAACACCAGCTGTATTATGTATGACATCTCTAAGGGGCAGGCTCACCTGCTATTGTTTCTGAGCAACCCAGAGGAAGAGCCTTTGTTTGACAGCACCGTTCTCATACAAAGCATACTCTCTGTGTTTATTCAACATGAAATTGCAATGTACAGATTATATGCCTTCAGTTCTATACCTGTCTATGAAGGTGAACTATAAATCTTTGTGGGATATTGAAGTGCAGTTTCACTCCAGAGCTCTATGCCTGCAGCTAAAAGCATGTAGTAGTAGCATGATTGGTGGCATTGTTTCCCACAGATTTTTATTTTGGCAGTGCTGTTGATCTGGTGTCCAAAGCTGGTCCACATTTTTATGAGTCTTCAATACCTGCTCATTGTCTATCTGTTTCTTCTGTCTCTTTCTTTGATCTGCTTCTTTTATCCACTGGCAGTCAGCAAGACATGAAATACATTTTTGTCCATTTAGATAATCAGATCCATTCATTCATTTTCTTGTCAGCAAGCTAATTGCAGTCTTATCATCCACAAGAAAGACGAGAGATGCACATTTAGAAGTCAAATCAATCAAATTTAAAAGTTAAATTGCCTCAACCCTTTCCTCATATAACATATTTCCTCAATATCTTTGTGAACTGAACAATGGAATGATGTTTTTCTATTGAACTGGTGTATGTAATAAAATAAGACATTTCCCTACAGTGTAAGTATACTTTCTTCTCTGTTACTCCAGGTGTAGCCATAAGCAGCTATGCTAAATACTGCTACAGAAAACTGTCAAAAGCTGCATTGACTGGAGCCAAGAAGGTAAGCAGTTTTGTCATTCTGTATTCATGTTGTCACTTCAGCTCTTATCACATGACAAAATTATTTTTCAGAGATCCTGTAATGCAACATCCATTTGTTTCTATAAGAAGGTTTCTGAAAGCAATTAAAGTCTGTGAGCTGTGCAACTACTGGGTTGTAGAACTATACCAGTCAAGGATTTGGTGGGTCTGAATTATTACGGCTCCCCAAGCACTTCTTGTGACATTTTTACCCCTCCTCTAAGCAAAGTAGGAGTGCTCAGCAGTGAGGCAGTACCTCATTAGAAAGTGTTCAGTCTGCTATTTGGTTCTGTCGTCGACTAAAAAATTAAATCTTACAGGGATGTTACAGTAAAAGATTTGTTGGTTTTTACATCTCTACCTATGCTGAATGAATTCTATCCTCTGGGATGTAGAGGCTAAGCCAAGCTTTAAAGGGACAGGAAAGTCAAAATGATCCAGGTTTGTATTTGAAGTACAGTATTTTCCGCACCATAAGGCGCACTGAACACCTTAAATGAATGGCCTATTCTAGACCTTTTTCATATGCAAGGCGCACTGGATTATAAGGTGCATCTGATTATAAGGTGCACCTTCAATGAATGGCCTATTTTAAAACTTTTTTCACAAATAAGACCCACTGGATTATAAGGTGCAGAGTCGGTTTTTGAGAAAAATAAAGGGACAGTAAAAATAAAATGAACCGGGTCTGTATTTGAAGTACATAAGTAAAAAAAAGGCTTGGTGGCATTTTTATTTTTTTATTTGCAACGGGGTCTTGGAAAAATGAAATTTACCGTAAGTTATGGAGCACGTCATGACGCAACAGTAGACAACAGGGTGAATCTACATATATCAATGCAGATAAAGCTAACGACAAGGTAAAGAGCCGGCATTTTCGTAATTATTTATCCGAATATCGCCAAAAATAATGTCGTCATCATCGGAAACTGAAGACAAGTTCCCAGTGAACCTACCTGGGGGTGTAGTTATTCCATACCATACCACCCAATGTATAAGGAGGATGAGAGTTTGTTCTCATCTAGCGACTCATCCCAGGTACACTCAAATATGTTACTTAATTCAATCAGTGAAACATTTTTACACTTACAAATATTGAGTTGATATGAAAGCTCTCAAATCTCTTAAAACAAAACCTGAGTCATGAGTAATCTAAGTAATATTTTCTAGTACGTCTGAATGAATTGATTTGGTTCAATTACCTACATAAATTGAGTAAATGTAACTGAAATGCTTTATTAACCATATGGGTAGCCCTAACCACCAAAAAAAATGAGTAAATATAATTGAAGACACTTGTAAGAAAGAAAGTCAACTTTAGTGTCCCTCATGGGGAAATTTTATCTTTACACTCTATACTAACCTTTGCATGTGGTTACATATAGGTTAGTCATGCATACACACACATAGTTGAATACAGGTCCCTGAACACAACACACTAGGTATGCAATTAGTAACATCACATCACACAAAGAACAGTAGGGTCGTGCACGGGGGGTCGCCTCCCAAATGAGCAGCTAGTAGGAGGAACGGTGCCTTGCTCGAGGGTGCCACAGCAGTGGCTGGTAGGTGAGCTGACACACCTCCCACTGTCAGCTCACACTCTGAGGGATGTCCTGGTGGGAGCGGGATTTGAACCACTGATTGCTGGGCCGATTGCTGGGCCACCAATCTGTCTTCAAGACATCTGCTCTACCGCTGAGCCACTGCCGCCCTCGTAGCAGAGAATTGCAAATTTGCTAATGGCTTAAAAAATGTGTTGTACCGACTGATTTTTTTATCTTAATTTTTGTTGGAAAATATTGAGTTACTATAAACCAATGTGACCAAGAGCTCACAAAACATGAAAGATTTATTTTTAAACATTTTTTCCATAATCTACAGCAGCACATTCGAAGCTGTTACAGGACACGGAATTCAGGATACCAAAGATCAAATGCTTCTGAACTAAAATGCCTCTTGCCAAATGGCCATGAAAAAAAAAATTTTCATTTTATTGCAAGATGTAGTATTCACACTAAACATATTGATGACTAGTAGCTAGGCCTATAACAGTTTGGAACATGTAGGCGAAGAACATCTCTAGCAAATGTGGCTTCATGTTTAGATGTGACAATACAACTCTTGTGCTTTTTAAAACATACATTTCTCACAATTTAAGGCACTTCAAACTGGATATACCTACTACTTTCTCCTTTAGCACAGCATTTAAGTCACTTCTGGTAAAAACTTAAAAAACTCAATTAAAATTTGAAGCCTCATGCCTCACATGAATTATTAAGAAAATAAAGGACATTAATGCAAAATGTAAATGTGTAAACAAAACATCAGTTGGGGATAAGTCTTATCTGCGCTCATCTACCCAACAGACAACTATATCGTCACATTGATTTTCAGTCTTTGCACCTTTGTTGACAGGTTTCCAGCATCCACTTCAAGAAGCATCTTTTGAAATGCCTCAAAAGTGTATTTAATATCAGTAGCATTAACAAGCTAGCACATCCTGACATGGCTGACATGACATATCTGTAACTATTTGAGTACATAATCATTTGAATAAAGTAAATTGGGCTTACACCATGGTGAAAGTAAACTACACATACCAATTATTATTAAAGACTTACCCCAAAAATTCAAAATCCAGCCGAAACGAACGAGACGAAACGAACATCCACCTACATGGTGATCCGAAAATCCTAAAAAGGCGGAATCGGTTCCCTTCTGTTTACTTTATGTTTTTAAGTTGTTAGTTACGTCTCCAATAAAATTGAGTTGACTTGTTTAATAATTGCACTTATTAAAACTAACTGATATTTGTTAATATATTCTCAAAAAGGTTGGTGAAACATACACTTATTATTACAAATATCCATCCATCCATCCATTCTCTACCGCTTATCCGGGGTCGGGTCGCAGGGGCAGCAGCTTGAGCAGGGAAGCCCAGACTTCCCTCTCCCTAGCCACTTCGTCCAGCTCCTCCGGGAGAATCCCAAGACGTTCCCAGGCCAGCCGGGAGACATAGTCTCTCCAGCGTGTCCTGGGTCGTCCCCGGGGCCTCCTCCCGGTAGGACGTGCCCAGAACACCTCACCAGGGAGGCGTCCAGGAGGCATCCTGACCAGATGCCCGAGCCACCTCATCTCTGGCTCCTCTCGATGCGGAGGAGCAGCGGCTCGACTCTGAGTCCCTCCCGGATGACCGAACTTCTCACCCTATCTCTAAGGGGGAGCCCGGACACCCTGCGGAGGAAACTCATTTCGCCCGCTTGTATCCTGGATCTCGTTCTTTCGGTCACGACCCACAGCTCGTGACCATAGGTGAGGGCAGGAACGTATATCGACCGGTAAATCGAGAGCTTTGCCTTTCGGCTCAGCTCCTTCTTCACCACGACGGACCGATACAGAGTCTGCATCACTGCAGACGCTGCACCGATCCGCCTGTCGATCTCCCGTTCCATCGTACCCTCACTCGTGAACGAGACCCCGCGATACTTGAACTCCTCCACTTGGGGCAGGATCTCATCCCCAACTTGGAGAGGGCACTCCACCCTTTTCCGACTGAGGACCATGGTCTCAGATTTGGAGGTGCTAATTCTCATCCCAACCGCTTCACACTCGGCTGCGAACCGTTCCAGTGAGAGTTGGAGATCACGGCTTGATGAAGCCAACAGCACCACGTCATCTGCAAAAAGCAGAGACGCAATACTGAGGCCACCAAACCGGACACCCTCAACGCCTTGGCTGCGCCTAGAAATTCTATCCATAAAAGTTATGAACAGAATCGGTGACAAAGGGCAGCCTTGGCGGAGTCCAACCCTCACTGGAAACGAATCCGACTTACTGCCGGCAATGCGGACCAAACATTGCCCTTATCAAGGGGTTCGGTACCCCATATTCCCGAAGCACCCCCCACAGAACCCCCCCGAGGAACACGGTCGAACGCCTTCTCCAAATCCACAAAACACATGTAGACTGGTTGGGCGAACTCCCATGCCCCCTCAAGGACCCTGCGGAGGGTGTAGAGCTGGTCCACTGTTCCACGGCCAGGACGAAAACCACAATGCTCCTCCTGAATCCGAGATTCGACTTCCCGACGGACCCTCCTCACCAGAACCCATGAATAGACCTTAGCAGGGAGGCTGAGGAGTGTGATCCCCCTGTAGTTGGAACACACCCTCCGGTCCCCCTTCTTAAAAAGGGGGACCACCACCCCAGTCTGCCAATCCAGAGGCACTGTCCCCGATGTCCACGCGATGTTGCAGAGGCGTGTCAACCAGGACAGCCCCACAACATCCAGAGCCTTTAGGAACTCCGGGTGGATCTCATCCACCCACGGGGCCCTGCCACCGAGGAGCTTTTTAACTACCTCGGTGACCTCAACCCCAGAGATAGGAGAGCCCACCTCAGAGAACCCAGACTCTGCTTCCTCATGGGAAGGCGTGTCGCCGGAATTGAGGAGGTCTTCGAAGTATTCTCCCCACCGAGTCACAACGTCCCGAGTTGAGGTCAGCAGCGCCCCATCCCCACTATACACAGTGTTGATGCTGCACTGCTTCCCCCTCCTGAGACGTCTGATGGTGGACCAGAATCTCCTCGAAGCCGTCTGGAAGTCGTCCTCCAAGGCCTCACCGAATTCCTCCCAGGCCCGAGTTTTTGCCTCAGCAACCACCAAAGCTGCATTCCGCTTGGCCAGCCGGTACCTATCAGCTGCCTCAGGAGTTCCACAGGCCAAAAAGGCCTGTGGACTCCTTCTTCAGCTTGACGGCATCCCTTACTGCCGATGTTCTGGGGTTGCCGCCACGACAGGCACCGACCACCTTACGGCCACGGCTGCGGTTGGCCACTTCGACAATGGAGGCGCGGAACATGGTCCACTCAGACTCAATGTCCCCCGCCTCCCCCGGAACGTGGGTGAAGTTCTGCCGGAGGTGGGAGTTGAAACTCCTTCTGACAGGGGATTCCGCCAGGCGTTCCCAGCAGACCCTCACAATACGTTTGGGTCTGCCAGGTCGGACCGGCATCTTCCCCCACCATCGGAGCCAACACACCACCAGGTGGTGATTGGTTGACAGCTCCGCCCCTCTCTTCGCCCGAGTGTCCAAGACATGCAGCCGCAAGTCCGACAACACGACCACAAAGTCGATCATCGAACTGCGGCCTAGGGTGTCCTGGTGCCAAGTGCACATATGGACACCTTTATGTCTGAACATGGTGTTCATTATGGACAGTCCGTGACGAGCACAGAAGTCCAATAACTGAACACCATTCGGGTTCTGATCGGGGGGGCCGTTCTTCCCAATCACGCCCTTCCAGGTCTCACTGTCATTGCCCACATGAGCATTGAAGTCCCCCAGCAGAACGATGGAGTCCCCAGTGGGAGCGCTCTCCTGCACCCCCTCCAAAGACTCCAAAAAGGGTGGGTACTCTGAACTGCTGTTTGGTGCATAAGCACAAACAACAGTCAGGACCCGTCCCCCCACCCGAAGGCGGAGGGAGGCTACCCTCTCATCCACCGGGGTGAATCCCAATGTACAGGCGCCAAGCCGGGGGGCTATAAGTATACCCACACCTGCTCGGCGTCTCTCACCATGAGCAACTTCAGAGTGGAAGAGAGTCCAACCCCTCTCAAGAGGACTGGTACCAGAGCCCAAGCTGTTTGTGGAGGTGAGCCCGACTATATCTAGTCGGAACTTCTCGACCTCACACACCAGCTCGGGCTCCTTCCCTGCCAGAGAGGTGACATTCCACATCCCAAGAGCCAGCTTCTGTAGCCGGGGATCGGATCGCCAAGGTCCCCGCCTTCGGCCACCGCCCAGCTCACAGTGCACCCGACCCCTATGGCCCCTCTCACAGGTGGTGAGCCCATGGGAAGGGGGACCCACGTTGTCCTTTCGGGCTGCGCCCAACCGGGCCCCATGGGTGCAGGCCCGGCCACCAGGCGCTCGCCTTCGAGCCCCACCTCCAGGCCTGGCTCCAGAGGGGGGCCCCGGTGGCCCGCGTCCGGGCAAGGGAAAACGTGCTCCACTGTTTTGATTCATCATTAGGGGTCTGTGAGCCGTCCTTTGTCTGGTCCCTCACCTAGGACCTGTTTGTCATGGGTGACCCTGCCAGGGGCACAAAGCCCCAGACAACTTAGCTCCTAGGATCATTGGGACACACAAACCCCTCCACCACGATAAGGTGACGACTCAAGGAGGAGATTATTACAAATATTTAAACCATGTAATCTGTGAGTCAAATAATAATTTATTTTAAGTAAGTAAACTTAATTTACATGTGTCTATTTCACACAAATATTTGTGTTGGGTTTTACTAATTAATTTTGATGTAGTCAAATCAAATGCTCATCATGATGATGTTCAGAATTTTTATTGAGCGTGCATAACTATATATTACTGTCACATTTACGAGGTCCTTGAATCATTTTTTAGAGTGTGTAGCTTCATCTGAATGACATTCTGACATTGATATCCAGCTAGTTACAATGTCCCGTTTTGGTTTACTGTGTATGTAAAAGTTAATGATGCTAACCAATGCTAACCCACTAGCCCTTCAATGGGATTTTCCCTATTATGTTAGCATTGAGCTAGCCGCCATTCGTTACTGTTGGACTGTGTGGAATTAATAACAACTCTAGTTTTAATTAACATGTCTTGTATTTACGAATGTATAAGGATCAGGACCTGTCATGCTGTTTTTGTATGTTTTATTTCAGTGTCACAGATCTTTTCAGTAAAATGACCTGTCTGTCACTATTGACATTGTTTACTTTTCGCGAGTGCCATAATCGCGCGATAATCTGGTCATAAAAACATTTATACAATACCTCCAGGAGCTCCAGACATTAATTAATTATCCATTAAACCTTGGGAATTCAGAATGAATACTATGGGTTGTCCGAAAATGATTTTACCTTCAAATCTCTTTGGAAATCATCCGAAGTAAAGTGCTCAAAACAGATCCTCGGATCCTTGGTCATACTGACCTGGTTTATCCGTGCTCCCCATCTCCGTCCTAGCTTCCCAGAAGGTATTCTAAAGGAGGATAGGTCCTTGTCTTTGTTTTTTCTTGCTGTTGTGTTGACACAACCGTTCACCTTGCAGGTAACCATGATATTTATCGAGTTAATCGCGTCGTTGATTGCATTTTGTTCTATGGCTGCCTAGCTAAGTATGTTGCCAATGACATATGAAGCCCATGTGACCACTGGATGTGGACGCTGCTGCAGCGCAGATTTTAAGGTTTTCTGACCAAAGGGATGATGCTACACATATAAAATTTATTTTTATTTTATTTTTCATAATGATGAATAACATATATGCCACTTAAAATTAAGTTCACTGTCCCTATAAGTCTTTTAGGTGCGCCTTATAGTGTGGAAAATATTGTATATAATTAAACAAAAGTTTTGGTGGCATTTTTATTTTTTTTATGATCAACGGGGACTTGGTAAAACAAAATACAGTATATCATAAGTTACAGTGCGCGCCATGACAGCGGAAGTGCGCAGTCGTAGACATCACGGTGAATCCATATCAGCGCCTTTGTAAAAATATACAGCAAGCGACAACGTAACAAGCCAACATTATCACATTTACTTATCACAAAATAATCTCATATCATGTTGAGAACAGGCTGTGGCTCAGACTCGAGAGCAGGCTGAGGAAAAGACTTAGGAGCAGGAGTGGAAGCCGGCACTGGAACAGGCTCGGGGATAGGCAAAAAAACTGGAGCTGGAACCAGTGTAAGCCGCCAGCCATGCCATGGTGGCTATTCCCCGCGGTCTCCGCTCGGCAGCCAGTTCTGAATCCCAGAACTTGCTGCTTGCCACGGCAGCAAAACCCTGGAGAAAGCTGGGTCTGCTGGGTCCAGTGTTGGCCAGGCTGTTCTGACACGACAGGAAGGTTTTGGATCCAAATGCAGGACACCAGTGGAGAGATAATCATCCATCTTTTAATCAAGATTAAATCAAGGCAAACCCGAGAAAAGCAGAAGAACAAAAAAAAAACCTGGCAACAAACCAAAAAGAATAAACCAGCTAAGAAAGCCTCAGGCTAATCTGTCCAATCGAGTCCAGGTGTTGAGATGAGCAACAGGTGTGGAGACGAGCAACAGGTGTGGAGATGAACAACAGGTGTGGAGACGAGGCTCCTCCCACAAGTTCGGCCTCTCCTCCTGCCACACCCCAGCACAGCAGAGCAGGAACACCAAACCGTGACAGAACTAGTCCGTGACCAGTTTGTGCAGATGCTTACACCTCCATGTGCAGTTTAGCCACCCAGTGTCCCTGAGTGCAGCACAGAGAAACTGCAGTCTGCACCATGAGCTTCGCCCTCTGTTGCCGCTGCCGCATTGACTGAGGTATCGGATCAGAGACCTGTGTGGGCAGAGGAATTCTCATGCGTGCAGTGACGACACAGGCAGCAGTCCGTGACCAGTGACCAGTCCGTGACCGAACGACGTTGGACGCTGTCCCCTGATCTGTTGGAGATGCGGGCGTCCTGGCCATTGGTTGACTGCAATGCGGCAGGCGGTCTGCAGGGAAACAATTCTTGATCTGTGCAGCCTGGATCCGTGTAACTGCACACAAGGACCAGCTAGTTTCGTTGGTGGGTAGGGGGAGCATGGACTCACTTGTTCAGACTGACCCTTAGTGACTGTAGGCTGGACGGGGGTGGGTAACTTCTGCCATGTCCCCGTGTTAGTGTGTAATGTGTCGTACTCAGCCCTGGTGGACAAGGAGTCCACCGCCACTTTAGTGAGTCCACCGCGTTCAGCACAGGCAGGGGGCACTGGCAGTTTAAGGTCCTGAGTTTTGCGCCCTGTGAAGTTCAGCTCAGGGGCTCCCATTCCACAACATACCACACCGGCGCAACAGCAAACCTTGGAACACCATCTTCAAGTGAGCAACCACGGGTCTCGGTTGATCAAATGGCAGCTACAGTATGAGAGACATTTGGGCAAACAACTATGTTGGGCTATACAACCAGCAACAAATGGGTCTGTGACAGCTGCTGTGGGAATTGAATGGCATCTTTGCCCTTGACAACAATGAGGTGGGCTTGACACACCTAGTGCAGCAAGATATTGACACTAGGGAGGCGTGGCCCATCACCGTGCACCCCTGGTAAAGCAGGAGACTGCAGATCAGGAGATTCGTGCTATGCTCGGTGCTGGTATCATTGAGGTCTCCGACTGTCCATAGTTGTCTGCAAGAAAAAAGGCTCCAGGGTGAGGTTTTGTGTGGATTGTAGGCCGCTGAATGGGATGACAAGGAAGGACTGCTACCCCATTCTGCGGGTGGACGAGACACTAGACTTGGTGTCTGGGTCCGTCTGCTTCTAGTCACTCGACCTAACACCTGAGTCACGACCAAAAACTGCATTCAGCACAGGAAGGGGGCACTGACAGTTTAAGGTCCTGAGTTTTGTGTTGTGCAACACCCCTGGGATATTTGAGAAGCTCATGGACAGGGTGCTAGAGAGTGTTACACGCCAGGAGTGCGTGGTGTATGTGGATGATGTTCTGCACTGGATTCTGCGGCCGGTGCGACAGTGGGTCCTCAGCAGCCAGAGTCCACCGTGGGAGGGCGTGTCAGGTCTGTCAGTAGCCACGAAAGGCCTGTGGAGTAAATTTCAAGGCCGCTGCAGTACTCTGAGGGAGTACTGCAGCGGCCTTGAAAAGAGGCAGCCACAGAGGAGAGGTGGCAGGTTGTGGTTCCCAAGGCCCTTAGAGAAGCAGTGCTGGGAGCCTGCCACGGGAGCGCTGGCTCCGGTCACTTTGGCAGCTCAAAGACATTGCGCCAGCTGAGACAGGGTTTTTACTGGGATCAGCACCGCTCCGTGACTGACAGTGGAAATGTGCTCTATGCAATGGATTATTTCACGAAGTGGCCTGAAGCATATGCATTGCCTAACCAAGAGGCAGAAACAGTGGCGGATGGACTGATTGATTGTTCAGCCGTTTCAGCGCGGCCGAGGCCGTTCACTGTGATCAGGGCAGGAGCTTTGAATCCAAGGTTTTCTCAGCCCTGTGTGAGCGGCTAGGCGTCCAGAAAACACGCACCATGCCATTACATCCGCAGAGCTATGGCCTGGTGGAACGTTTTAACCTGACAATGCAGCAGCAGCTAGCTATTCTCACCGCTATTCTCACTCTGGACCCCCTGCTGACCAGACTCCACAAGACCCTCCTTCACTTGACGCCCCAGACAGCCCGTCTGTTTCCCCGCCACATGCCCCTTTGTCAAGGAGAGGGCGTATGAGTGTGAAAGGGGAGTGTTGAGCGGGAGCTTGTCAGTTCAGAGTTGTTAATGGTAAAGCTGGACGTGTTCATTAAAACTGACCAAAGAAGTTTGGAGTTGTCATCCTTGTCCGCATGCACAACACTGACGGATCTTTATAGTATGTAAATGTTAATTGCGCTACAGGATGCTGACTGGCAGCCCTGACCGATGAAGCGACGGGTGTCGCCGATAGCGTATGACCCCACGTGACCCCTGCTGGGGAGCCCAATACGGAAGCTGCTGCAGCGCAGATTTGAAGATGTCCTTACCACAGGGATGATGCCAAACAATCAGGATTTTTTTTTTTTCATTTTTTGGTAATGATCAACGAAATATATATCACTTTAATCCACTGAGGTATTCCTGCGCACTTATGTGAATGACGCGCTGATGCACTTCCTGGTAGTCCTACACTCCACGTTATGTGTGATTTCCTTTAAGTTTCTCAGTTTCACTGGGATAGGCTTCAGCAACCTGTGACCTGCAAAAACAGAAACAGCAGTTAAGAATATAAATGAACGAATGAAGTTTCTCAGTTGACTCCACTCATAGTTCACATCAAATAGCAAAACATTCAGCATTCAGTCAAGAAAGGTAATGCTTCCAGGGTAGAAACCGAATCCGACCAACATTGGTTCCTACTTCTACCTGAGCACCAATTATCCCCAGGAGACCCAACACATCATTTGTCTCCTTTAGGGGGTAATTAAAATAATATGAAATAACAGGCAGGGTTGTGACAGTTTTCTTACATTGACCTAACCTGAATTTTATTCAGTCTCCATGTTGGTGAACGTCTCCATGAACATAAATACATTGTGGGTTTGCTTCCTGATTAGAAGTTCACAAAGATGTGGAGAAAAGGAGGAAACACTGCAGATGACGCCAACAGGAAAGGTGAAAAGACCACATGGAATGTGACATCAGAGCAAACTGTTCACTTCGTCTGAGACTTACTGAGTCATTTTAACATGACCTGTGAAATCTGAATATATGGGGTGATAGTGTTACATTTTACAGACCGTTAGCATTAGGCTAAATTCACTTTCAATGTTGGTGTGATCGGTCTTATGGGCCTTATCCATGGTCCACTTTGCAGCTGGATGCAGACAAGTTCAATACGATGTGAATTTCCTGACAACATTCATTAAATTCAGCTGCCACTTCATCCAAATGGACATAGAAGTGCTCAGTTTTAGCTTTTCTTATATCCTGCGCCATTCATTTGAAATTTGAGAAGTGCATCAATCTCCCTTTTCTTAATTGAAAGTTCCACAGACTCATTTGACTGAATGACAGCACTCATCATGCGTGTTACCTCATGCCTTTATATTGCAGTTAAGAGTTGAGCTCATTTAGTTTGGTCATTAAGTCTGCAAAACACCCCACATCAAATAGCCATGCAGTTTGATAGTTTTACTTCTTTGTGCTGCCTGTCCACACCTCCATAAAAGAGCAAATATTGGGTCAATAAATAATTTTCACAAGATTTTCAAATGTTGAATGCTGGCTATTTGCTGAAGCTATCAAGTAAGTCGGAGAGGGATTATAACTGCATTCTACATTATTCTGCCAATTCATGCATATTTGCTGTATTTATTTTTTCTGTTTTCCAATGGGGTGGAACATTGGCGCAATGGGTAGCGCGGTTGCCGCACAGCAAGGCAGTTCCAAGTTCGAGTCACACTCTGTGTGGAGTTTGCATGTTCTCCCTGTGTCTGCGTGGGTTCTCTTCGGGTACTCCTGCTTCCTCCCACATCCAAAAACATGCGCTTCAGGTTGATTGGCCAGTCCCAAATTGACCATAGGAATGAGTGTGTGTGTAAGTGTTTGTGTAGTCGCTCCGCGGTGCACTGGCATTGTGCCCGGAGTTTCCCCGACTCACACCCTAAAACAACCTGAGATAAGCTCCAGCCCCCCGGGACCTGCGCAAGCAGATGAAGCGGGTTGAGGAAATGAATAAATGAATGTTTTCCAATGTCCTTTTAAAGTGGTAATTCTTTCTTTTCCCAGGACTCATTTCTGTCAGGGGGGACACTCAAACCTCAACGTCATCCTTAACCTGAATGTGTGTATTCGTATCCAGGGCTTGCAGAAACCATGTCTGGAAGAGATTAAGCATGCCAGGAATGCAATATTCAGCCCTTCTATGTTTGGTTCCTCCCTGGAAGAAGTGATGGCACTCCAGAAGGAGCGATATCCAGACAACCAGCTCCCCTGGGTACAGACTCGGCTCTCAGAAGAGGTTCTAGGTCTCAATGGAGACCAGACAGAAGGCATCTTCAGGTGAGTAAGATAATTGTAATGTAATGCTTGTTTTTAACTCCATATGATTCCATATGAAAAGTTGTTGGATCTTGGAATGAGATGGAAAACACTGTCGTATAAAGTAATCCTTGTTTTACACACTGATTCTAAACAGATAATGGGCCATGGGATTTTGTCACAGTATCGCTGCCATTCAAAGTTCTGACAGTAAAATGCACTCATGTTGAAAATCTGCATAAAGCTTATCCACATAATGCCATCAGCCTGGTATAGGGTACACAAAGAGGACAGTGAAGTGAAGTCTGTGACAATATTGGTGGTAAACATTTGCCAAGTCGATTTCTCTGACCTTCAGTCAGGCCTAGACCTGGCGTGGACAGTGAGCATACAGACGACTTTCGCTGGAATACTGTAGATGGGGCCAATTTGTACAACTGCTTTGAACAGCCCCAAGAGTAAAACCAATATTGAAAATCTGCAACATGGGTGGGTGGGCATTTAACGTGGGTTAAACATAGTTGACCTATTTGGATGCTCTCCAAAATTCTCTGTAACAACAGATGGCTTATGGTAGTGAAATTAACTTTCAGTTCATGATCTTAAACTCTGTTGGACATTTTTCTGCTAGCATTATCAGTAGAAAATAGGCTTCTTGCATTGCTTCATGTACTACATAGTGAAGATGCATAGAGTGAAGAAAGGGTCTAAAGAGGTAGAAACTCAAGCAGTACTTGCTGTATCAGGAACAACCTATTAATTAAACTGTACATTTAGAGTGGTCCTGGCCAGTGCTGCTTCCAGAACATTTTTCAGCAGTGAAGCTGTTTTGCTGGTATACTTGCTTACTTCCTACCTTTCCTTTTTGTCTATGTCTTTTGACTTTACTTGCAAAATCCATGATAAGATTGAGTTCTCAGGTGGAGATGAACATTTCAAAATAGCTATCACTTAAAAAGGGATTCAGCCTTTTGAATGATCCTCCAATCATCATGCGGAAGCCCACCATCCAGGTCTGCCAAGGCCAGCCCACTGATCCATTACCCCCAGAGATGCTGAATGTCTCGGGGGTGGGACAATATTGTGGCAGTTATCCATCGACTTTTGAGGCAATGAAATAATCTGTTCCATGCAGTCCCATTGAAGTGAATGGACACTTAGCTTCTACAGGCAAATACACTGACGCTACGGAAATGCATGTGAAGTAATAACAGTTGACTGGTGATAAGTAGTTGATTCTGAACAAACTCACATTGGCGAAGAACGTGTTCATTTGTAGTCAATGAAATATTAACACAAGTGCATAATTGACCATTTAATTTTGGACATTTTGGGGGTTGCTTGGCTTCCCTTGCAGTCTTAGAGAAATTGTCTCTGCAAGCTATATGTGTTTAGGAAAAGTATGAGCTTAGCATAAGCTTGAACCCGACTTTCACTTATTGGACAGTAAATTACCCACAATATCAGTG
This sequence comes from Antennarius maculatus, assembly GCA_013358685.1. Lineage (NCBI taxonomy): Eukaryota > Metazoa > Chordata > Actinopteri > Lophiiformes > Antennariidae > Antennarius > Antennarius maculatus. The sequence goes on along the minus strand of CM023610.1, from coordinate 3,453,033 downwards.
CAGTTAAATCCCATAGTTGGCCTAACTTTATGGATCAGTAATGGTAAAACAGGGTCTTAACACTGCACTTGCAGATATTAATGACAAGCAATTTATTCAGTCAATCAATCAATCAAACTTTATTTGGATAGTGCTTAATCACATCAACAGAAATTTTAAAGTGCTTTAACAGACAGATAAACCCAACAGAACCCTCCAGAACAAGCAGAAGCAACAGTGGCGGGGAAAAACTCCCTCATTTGGGAGAACCCGAACTGAAGGGCGGTCATCCACCGTGAATAGTTGGGTGGGGAAAGAAAATACAATGGGGGTAGAGACAGGGTAGAAAAAAGAGAGACAGAGAATGGTAGATAGGCCAGACAGAATTTGCAGTTACAGTTGAGCTCTAGCTGCTGAAGTTGGGGCGGGATTTTCAGGCATTTTGATTTCCTGTATTCTATACCTGTTCTCTATCTGTCGAGCAAAACCACATAGACAGCAGCAGTATCTTGCAAGCATTTGAAGTGTCAATGTAGCATTAACAAAAAAAGCAAAGAAAGACAAATAACAGAAGCTCCTAAAGTAATTCATGTATTGTAACTTCCTTTAACAGGAGAGACAGAGAAAAATACCCTCAGCAGTCTAGGCCTGTAGCAGCTAATATAAAGGAATCTACTGTATGTTGTTCTTAATTGTAAGCTTCATCAAAGGGGAAGGTTTTGAGTCTACTCTTACATAAGGTAAGGGTGTCTGCTCCCCGGACCAAGACCGGCCAATCGTTCCAGAGTAAAGGAGCCCGATAGCTAAAGCTTCTGCCTCCTTATTAACGTGGCAGACTATGAATGTTGCTAATAGCAGCATTTGGGGAACAAATCTATTGATTTTCTTGGTCTTAAGAAGGTGCAGCATTTGTTGACTGTAGTCCTTGCTGGACATTTACTGCTATAATAGCAATTTTCTGCAAACACTATCCTTTGCTTAGCTTTGCTCACATACACTGCCTTTTTTCTGCTCAATACTTGCACACTGATCATTGCTGAACGGATGTGTGCTATGTGTCTTGATGTTGATAACCTTCAAAGACTGAGGAGAGGATTCAGTGGATTTGATTCACCAGTCAGTAAAACAAGTCCAGGATATCTGGATTTTGTTGAGCTCACAACTTGTGTGAGTGAAAATCATTAGTAGCCTATTGGTATCAGTGATTATAGGCCTGTTCTCTCCATATTCCTTCACTGTCCAGGTGCTTTATTCACAGTAATTTCTTTATGCCCTCTACTTACAAAATTAATTGGTTCTGGAAGAAATTTCGTAAATAGAAACTTTACGAAACGCGTTTTCCATGCAAATGCCCTAATCCGTTCCAAGACCCCCAAAATTCAGACATAAATGTTTTATAAAGCATAAAAATGCATCAAAACATGTCAAATTTGTTACATGTTTTGATGCATTTTTATACATGTTACAATTAGATTATTACAAAATAAATGAGAGTTGTGCATAAAAAAAAAACAACAAAGAATAAAGAATAAAAATGATGGTCATTTTTATTCATTGTTTTTGCCTTCTTTGGTTCATGCGCTCCTGCCTCACCATGCTGAACAACAGAGTGAATTCCAGTCCTCCTTTTGAACTTCTCCAACCACCCACGTTATTGTTTTAATAACGTGGCGATTGTAGATACATGACGGCCATATTCTTTGGCGCAATCAACCAAACGCATCCCTTTTTCATGCTTTTCCATCATCCTTTGCTCTGTTTGTATGGACAAAAAAACTGTTTTCTTCTTCTTTTCTTTTCCTCTTTTCTCCGTCACTTTCTTGGGGTCCATAGCGAATACTCTAAAAGTTAATATATTTACGTAAAACTATCAGAGCACCGCATGGGTTGAGGGCTGAATGACGAGGGCGCTGCATAGACACCTATCTAGCTACACACAGAGGTCCCTCTTAGCCAATGGGATGCCAGGAAGATGCTAGGTAATAGCCAATGGCAGAGCAGCTTATAAGAATGTTGGGTTCAGGAACCTTTGGGAGCTACGAATAGCAGCCCATACTGTATTTTTACCTTTTGTAACTCTAAATTTCTTTAGTAACTAGAGGCAATATTTTCCTGTTGAGTAAGTAGAAAATTTCGTATGTAGTGACATTTGTAAGTAGAGGTACCACTGTATAGAGATGATAAGAGCCAGCTTCAAACAGAGGCCAAATGCAACTAGCCTGTGTGTCATCCCCAGGGTACCAGGGGACATAGATGAAGTCAATGCCCTCAAACTGCAAGTGGATCAATGGAAAATCCCCACAGGACTGGATGATCCACACATTCCAGGTAAATATGCTGGATGAACATACTGTTACAACTGGTTTTCTGTGACTCTGTCCTGGTTCCACTCTGAAGTCTTGGATAGTTGGTGTGTCAGGGTCACGAGATCAACGACTCCCTCACTCTCTCGCTGATAGTGGCTTAGTGGTAGAATGGGTCATCCAATGATCACAAAGTCAAAGTTTGATTCCCACTCCGGCCCAGCCACCCAGACTGTGCACTGACAGTGGGAGGTGTCAGCTCACCCCAGAGCACTGCCGAGGCACCCCTGAGCTAGGCGCCATCCCCTTTTACAAGTTGCTCATTAGGGCCCACCAAGCAAGAGCTGCCAGCCTACTCTACCTCCCACTGCATGCCTAGAGGCCTCTTGTGTGTGTGTGTGTGTGTGTGTGTGTGTGTGTGTGTGTGTGTGTGTGTGTGTGTGTGTGTGTAAGTGTGTGTGTGTGTGTGTGTGTGTGTGTGTGTGTGTGTTCAGGGCCTGTACACGCTAATATATACAGTATATGCATGCGATTGATTACTAGTGTGTGCTACTAATTTCCCTTCAGGGATTTTATTCAGTATATAAAATAAAATAAAATATGATTCTTTTATCATAATAATATAATATAATATAATATAATATAATATAATATAATATATATAATATGGCTCCCCGTGACCCGTGCAAGCGGGTGAACATAATATGATATAATACAGTATAATATAGTATATTGACCTGATATTTATAAGGTTATGTCAGTCAGAGGGCCTTCAATGGTGATGGTTTTCTTAGGTATTGATTTAGAGACTAAAGAAACAGAGAGAACTCAATTGACAGTTGGGTGAAAACAAGACCAAAATCTTTTAAAATACTGACAGTAATAAAAAACTGAGGGCAGTACAATGGCGTAGTGGGTAGCGCTGTTGTCTCACAGGAAGACGATTCCAGGTTCAAGTCTTATATTGTGTGGAGTTTATGTTTTCCCATTGTCTGCATGGGTTCTCTCTGGGTTCTCCTGTTTCCTCAAGCCTCCAGAAACATGCACCTCTAGTGGTTGGTCAATTCCAACTTTTCCATAGCTGTGCGTGTATGTGTAAGTTGCTGTCTTTCGTTTGCATCTCCGTGATGCACTGGCACCGTCCAGAGCGCGTCCCTGCCTTGTGCCCTAAGTCCCCTGGGATAGGCTCCAGTCAAAAGGGCTTTATTTAGTGCACACACAGGTTTCAAACATGCTTTTTGTCTCTGTGTTTCCTAAGCATCTTTGCTGAAGCTCTGGTATAGGGAGCTGGAGGAGCCACTGATCCCTCATGAGTTTTATAATGAGTGTATCAATCACTATGACAACCCGGAAGCAGCTGTCAATGTGGTGCTGGGTCTGCCACACATCAACAAACTGGTGCTCTGCTACCTCATCCGTTTTCTACAGGTAACAAACTCATCAAAACTACATCACAAAGAAATTTGCCTGTGGGCCTGACAGTTGACACTTGGAGTTTGGTATTGATAACTGATAATTGTGTGATTATTATGAGACCAAGCAGATGCTATTACAAAATATGACAAGTACAACAACAAATTTAACCATAACAGTAATTACTTGTTGTAAAATTAGCCCAAATATGTTGTAAATACCATACTCAAAATTAGGTAGCATGACTCAAACTCAGTTCAAATATACCATAACACAAAACAGGAAGTTAGAGGCCACATCGCACAGGTTCCAGCATTAGTTTTAATCCCACTCACGGCCCTCTGCTGCATGTCTATCTCCACACACTGATTTTAAAAAGATCAGTTATGATTGTCGAATATTCCCAACAGTGAAATTGTGATTTTCAAATGTCATTATTGATACCTTTGTGATCGAATTTCATAGACATGGGGTTTACTTGGTGCCAGAATCTGTAGACTCACAATGTATTTATTGTGTATGTGCCTTACAATCACCTTCACAAAAGATTTGAAAAAAGAAAATTCAGATTGTCAGGGTTTTGTCCAAATGTCTTACTCTTTACTATTTCCTTTTGGGTGTGTCCCATTAGAGGTCACCACAGTGCATCATCATTTTCCTTGACAGCCTGTATCCTCATCTTTAATACCAACTGCACTTTTGTCTTCCTCACTACATACATCCACCTTTTTTTAGTCTTCCTCTTGCCCTCTTTCCTGGTAGCTCCATCCTCATTACTTTCTACCAAAATACTCACCACCTCTCCTCTGGATGTGTCCAAACCACGAAAGTCTCTCTAATTTTGTCTTTCCTCTGATTATCTCATTTTTGATCCCATCCAAATGGGTCGCTCCTAGAGAACCTCAAAATCTTCTTTCATCAACCTCCAGTTCCGCTTCCTGTCTTCTTTTCAGCAGCATTGTCTCTAATCTGTCTATCATGGCTGTCCTCACCACTGTCTCCAATCCATCCATCATGGCTGGCCTCACCACTGTCTCTAATCCGTCCATCATAGCTGGCCTCACCACTGTCTCTAATCCGTCCATCATGGCTGGCCTCACCACTGTCTCTAATCCGTCCATCATGGCTGGCCTCACCATTGTCTCTAATCCAATCATCGTGGCTGTCCTCACCACTGTCTTTAATCCATCCATCCCTCCACATGTCTGCACTGGCATCCTCCAATTGGGGACTTCGCGGAGTATCAGTACTAATCGTGCCCTGGCATGATGTTCAGAATCCCTTAAAAACATAAACAAATGAGCTATTTGAATACCCGGACTAACAAGCTACCACTAGAGCAGAATACAAAACATCATGGCACGTGAACCTGTGTTGGTTAAATGCCAATGCCAGACAACCAGTATCAACAGCAATCTTCTATGATCTTTGTGAACCTGTGTTGGTTAAATGCCAATGCCAGACAACCAGTATCAACAGCGACTTCTATGATCCGCATGAGAACACATGGGGATGAGCTTTTTACATCTGGGGAGGGACACTGCCTCCTTTTTTCCCTTCACCTCACACTCCAATAGGATAATTAGCCATATGGAGTTTGGCACTACTGCTGCTAGTATTCTTGAGAAATATGATTGCTAAGAGACATGTATAAATAGTTTTGTAGGTTATTAAAAATGCATGTTAGTGATGCAGGTTGTTTGAAATAAACCAGACAAGCCACTTAGTTCTAACTGTACTATATGAGGGTCAGATGGAAACCTTTAACATTACTGCAAACAACTTTATAAGATTAAAACAAAGTTAGCGTTATATGTTGTGTGTGCAGGTATTTGCTCAGCCTGCCAATGTGTCTATTACCAAGATGGATGTGAACAACCTGGCCATGGTGATGGCTCCCAACTGTCTACGCTGCCAGTCCGACGACCCCAGGATGATATTTGAGAACACTCGCAAGGAGATGTCCTTCATCCGGGTGCTCATCCAGCAGCTGGACACCAGCTTCATGGATGGGATTCTATAGCCCCTCCCACAGCACGACCCAACTCTCGAACATCATACACACACACATTGTTACTGCTGGGTGAACAATTATCTGGTCCAACATACAAGTGATCCCTCGTTACTCGCGGTTAATGCGTTTCAGGACCACCCGCAAATAACAAAATTCCACGATACAGCGACGAACTATTTATTTTATTACTTACAGTAATTTAAACATTTACAAACCCTCCTGATACTAATGTTAAACCACCTTATTTCTGCATTACCTTTTTCCACACTCTTATAGATTGTTTAAGGCACTTTTAAGAGTTTCTTTAATGCACAGAAGTGCGTGTGTTGCGTGACTTTTGGAAAGCAGCGCACTTCCGGATGCTGTTAGGCAATAGAATGCGCGTACGGTATCACATGACTACCTACTAAAAATCCGCAATATGGCATCCTGAAGCGCGAATATGCGGAGGATTAATGTATTTCTTTTCAGGAACTAAAAGAAGCTTCCATGTTTTGAGTTTGTCCATTGTTTCCAGTTGACCAGCTGTTTCTTAATGCATTCTGACTTTTACATTAGAAAAATATAAGTACATGAGTTCCATGGTTTTTATATGATAGCAGTACTGTATGTGCCTTCACATAAAGTATACCATGGTTTGACCGAACACTTCATTATAATTGGCCCCATCTACCAAGTAGTTCCAGTGACCACAACAGTTGGAACACAGAAGTTACACAAGCTGGCTGGCAGTTGCTATAGCAACATCACTTCAGGAAAACAGGCAAAAATGTGTGTTTTTTACCATTTTTGAAGCTACCATTCCAAGCTGTTGATCACACAATAATTGCGGTTGACAGCACCTCCTTGTCTCACGTGTTCAACCAATCCCAGTCAAGGTTCCTCTTGTCCTGTGGAAGAACATCAATTTTATTTTTTTATTTACTTTATTTTTTAATTTCATTAACTGTATTAATCCCCGAAAGGAAATTAAGAATCCACTCTACACACAGATTAGTAGGTACATACATATATATAGTGACAAGACAATTAAAACGTTCCTCAAACAGAGTTTTATTAGGACTTCAATGTGGGGTTTTCTCTGTTCTAAAAATGCTTAATGGGTGCTTAATGGGTGGATCACGTTGGGTGTTTGGCTCATATCAGTTCTGCTCTATGAGCTGGTTACTAGAACTATCTCCTGACAAGTCCCATCCTGTAATACTCCAGGAGTGACCAGAATTGTCATTTCACAGGAACAGGGATGTTAAGGGGGATTATATATGAGTAAAAACCCCAGCTGTTACCAAGGAAAACAAGTTATAGCCCATGGAAAACCACTTTGATTGCTAAATGAAATTAGTAGACTTTTTTTATTTAGTGGGTAATGTTCATTATTAGTAATCAATGGAGTCCACAGAGGTAGCCATTATAACCAGTATATATTATCAACAATGTAGTAGTGAAAGAGGACATGAAGGTAGTTGGTGTGAGAGAAGAGGATGCGGAAGACACGGTTAAATGGAGGCAACTGATTTGCTATAGTGACCCCTGAAGGGAAAAGCCGAAAGGAGACGAAGAAGATATTAACAATTCTAAACATACAGTATAAAGTAATCAACAGTGATCGCATCCTTTTTCTTGGGTTCATGTTAGATTCCATGGAGCATAAGAACTGATATTTCTCTGTTCCCCCCACGTACAAAAACACATGGACACACAGTCACAGAAGGACATACAAGTTACGCACTATCAGCACATGCAGGCACTAAAGTACAGTACCAAGTCACTCGTCTGCCGTGTAAAAGAACACAAACTACTATGAAGCGCATTAACACGTTACACACATGTTGTCACAAGGTGTTTGACTCTCCTGCAGATACACTGACTGTCCAATAGGTTCAGCACCAGTAAACTGTCACACCAGATCAAACACTGTTTACAGGGACTGTAGCTCAACAGCTTTGATGTTATCATATGCCTAAAGCTGGTAAACCTGTACAGTGTTTTGTGTGTGTATGTGTGTGTGTGTGTGTGTGTGTGTGTGTCTGTGTCTGTGTCTGTGTGTCTGTGTCTGTGTGTCTGTGCGTGCGAGCGTGTGGTGGTGGGAGTCAGGGGCATAAAGAAACACAGTAATTAAAATCAAGAGGTTCGTCAGCGAGCACTTGCTTTCAGCCTTTGTCACCTACATCTAACACCTGGATGGGGTTCGGGTCCGCCTGTGACGAATGATTGGCTGCATCAGGTGTTCATGGAGTCCCTTCGTCACATTTCTCAGTTTGAAGATCCTAGATTCATTTCCATCTCTTCCACCTGAGATGAAAGTAGGAGATGTTGACTCACTGTATTTTAAAAATTAAAGTCAGTGATGTGGAAGCCATGGTGGCAGACTATGTATGAACAATAGTTCAACTGAAGGTATCATCATATTAATTTAAGAAGTCAATGATGAAATTGAAATGACAGTATGTTACCAAGTGTTGCTTTTTGAAACCCTGCCACTGTCAGTTGAGATGCTACTTGGATCTGCAGCACTAGAATGGTCTTTGACTACTAGTTGAATGTTGCTGGAGCTGGGAACCAGGAAAGTGGGTATAGTTTGTTGACTTCATATGAGCAGGCAGCCATCTGAGCATCCTGATGAGCAGCTGATGGGATGCAGCTGATGAAATAACACATCATTCATAGTTTAAATGTTTATGGGATCACCTTTAGTGAAACCCAGCAACAGAACCCATCAGTGTTTCTGATGAGCCATTCTCCATGTTAAGTCACTGGGCTGAAACACTGATGTGTGATTGTGACTCCCCCAAAGAAAGATCCCCGAATGTCCCCACAGAGGAGACATCCTACAAAGGGGTCACCCTGAGGTCAAGGTCACAACAAAAAGACAACGGAGGAGACAATAGACAGAAGAATGAGAGAAAACTGTTCTACTGTCGTAGAGACGTGGTGTTGACCTAAGCAGATACAGGAGGACAGCAGGAATATCAGCACTGCCAATGAGGTTACACCCCACCTCCCCCCAACACAAGCGCACACACACACACACACACACACACACACACACACACGTTCTCCAGCTCTCAAATCATGTGTGAATGTTTTTCCACCATTGTTTAGAATGAGCAATGAACAGAAACTGTTTTTTTCTGCATTCAGCAGTACTGTATTTGTCTTATTTTGTAAAAAATTTTTTATTATTTATTTGAGAAATTCGCTGTCAAGATGTTGTATTCTAAGCTCCTGTGTTTTTGTCACGTTATACATGTGTCTGCCACTTGTGAACATCATCCATAACATATGTATATGCACAACAGTGTGAATGAAGTGGAGCGTTAATCTGGTGTCAGCAAACCTGTTCCACTGCTGGGTCCATGGATGATTGACAAACACCAACATGGACTCAAGGCTCTGATAATACGAACCCCTATCACCGAGCCTTCTTTTTTGTCAAGGTACGATGATGATGACGATGATGATGATGATGGTGTGTGTGTATAATGTGACAAACAAATATCACAGACAAAATGTACATTGTCACAGGATGACAATGTACATTTTGTGCATCGTCATCCTGAGACAGAGGTCAGCTGTCAATCAACAGCAGCCACCAACAATCTAGGTCTGATCAGACTAACTGCTAGATAGGTCATCTTACACTGGTTATCAGAACTAAGCTACTTCATAGGTGGAGTTTGTAGTTTCTAATCCAGTTTGACCAAATTTAATTCCACATGATCTAATACGAGAATAATCTACACAAAAGGACCAAAACATTTATTCAGGCAAGTGAAAGTTTGTGTTAAAAGCTTCACTGGTTAAAGTGATTGTCAACATGATTTGCTTTTTTCATTTCAAGGCAGGTGTCGCCTGAACTTAAATCTTTGTAAAAGCAAGCATAACCTGTTGTGACCGAACACGCTTTTGGACGAGTGTCCAGGCCTGCACCAAAAATTTAAAAGGATTTTTTCTTGGCCCATCCTCCATCCACCTATAGATTTAAATGAAAATGCTTGTCCATTTCACCGAGGGTCTATCCCTGTAATGAAACAGCAGGTTGGGACTAAAATGTCTTGAATAAAATGTATACCTTATTTCACACAGAGAAAAATGAGCGTTAGAAGACCGCAGAATGCTGAACAGCACAAATATTAAAAGGATATCAGTGTTCCATCTTGTTCTGTTCCCTCTGACATTTCACGCCACCTGCAACATCAATTCCTGAACATGTTAGTGTTCAGATGTTTTCACAATACGATAATCATTTCTCCAAATGAAGGTGAGCTCATCTGCTCCAGTAGGCAAATCAGAATCCCTCAAACAACGTGAGCCCTCATTTGACTTCTTTGTGAAATGTTAAGTAAATGACAAAATAGTTTCCAACCATTTGATACATAAGAAGTCTTGGTTACTGCAAGATGGGTGGACATGTTAATGTGGTGTATTTGGATACATATGTGGTGTTTGTGAGAATGTCTCTGTTTTATATGAGATGGTTGTAAATAAATCAAGCTAATCAACCATTTAGCATGCAGATGTTGGGTGTTCACTCTCAACTAAAATATCAAAATAAGGAAAGTAAAGAGAATTTACAGAAAGTGTCACATTCTTTAGCTTTAAAAGTCTAATGCAAGTCTTTGGAATCTGTTTTTTCTAACAATAGTCTTCTGGATAACAGGGAAAGGAGGCAACGGTGATGCTTCACTTCATCTTGATGTCACCCCTCCATGCTTTACATCCTTTCTTTATGTCACTACTATGCTCACTCTGTCCAAGGGAAGACTGGAATTGTAATGTTGGATTAATAAATGATTCAAACATCAACAAGCATGTGATGCTCCTTTTTATCCATCAGTTTCAATGACATACAATCAACACAACAAATTTACATTCAGGAAAGTACAAAGCAAAGCATCAATCAGCATGTTTATGACAAATATGATCAGAGCCCCTAAAAGGACTCTTCTAGCTTTGTGGACTTTTCTGCTCTCCATCTCTATGTCTGGTCCAATATGTTCCCTCACATCACAATAGAGGTTACAATGCAGTGACTACAAAGTGGAGAAGTGACTCAGACCGCTGGATATTAGAATATTTTATGGTTCGTCGGTGTTGTTCTCTTATTTGAAGGCCAGGTGTTGATCCATTGCAGTGTGCATGATGTGTCCACGTATGCCTCCTGAGCAGGGGTAGCACCACTACATGAATGTGTGTGAATGCAGGCTAGTATTGAGTGGTGGGTCAGCCAACAGTAACACTGTCATTCTTCACTCAACAAGAAAAATTTGAAATGAGGCCAACTCTTTCCACCGATCTTGGCAGGTATTCATCTGGCTGGGTTCACATGTTGCTGATGTGGTCTGCCATCGTGCTGGTAGATATCCATCCCTCAACAAGTACAACACAGTACTGCTGGAGCCCCTCAATTGCAGTGTTCCAAGTATCAGGATCTCGATCACCTGGGTTCTTCCTGAGGTCAAGGGTCACCTGGTGTTGAGGATGATGTGTCCTGAGTCTGTTCGTGAACTCCAGAAGGTCAGCAGGCTGAATGAAGTTTGAACTGTTCAGGACAAAAGAACCACAAGGAGATCATGAGTTAAATTTTCATTCAAAATACAAAAGCAGTGTTTTTTGAGTCTTGTATTCAAAATATCAAGTAAAATTCCAAAATTACATTCAGCCATAGTGTAGAGAACTGTGAGGTGTATGTTCAGATGTAACTGGATTGACACTGTTGCAGAAGAAAATCAGAGTTATAAAAGAAATTACCCTTATTGCGGTAATGTGGGCACATTTTACAATAAACTATATTGGAAAGGTAAAATCTGGAGTGTGCACTACAAATACCTCGTTTCAGACGAGTATCTGGTGCGGATAAGGCACTTTTGACAAGCACAATACGAGTAAAACTGTTCAATACCCGTGCTCGAAAGATCCTCATTACTGACTGTCTTCACGCTCCATGATTGGCCAAGTCACACACAGCGCCCGCCCCTCCCTACAGAGACTGCAGCCAGAGCAGAGCTTCCTGTCGCTGTTCCACTCACACACACACAGAAATTGACTGATCTCTCTGTCCTTAGGTTTTCTTCAGCTTGCCTCTATTTCGGTCTATTTAAGGTTACTTGGTGAACTTGTTTCTTGTTTTGTTTTGTTGCACGTACGCGGTGTATTTGACCAGACAGAGCTGAAAACTGCTTGTGTCGCATTGGTCACTGCCTCCACTCCACTCTTTTAGTTTTTTATTTTACCTGTTGCTTAGTTTAACACTTTCTCACTTCAGTTCAAATTAATAATTTATATACTGCATAGGTACTTCAACTGTTGCATAGCATGCAGAACACATGCGGCTCTTTATTTCTTTCGCTCCCTCTCACAGTCACTCAGTCACACACACATGCACAAACAGACACACACACACACACACAGACACACCTTAACACTCGGCCTCCCATAATTCTGCAACCACTAAAACTCCCATAGGCAATGGTTTTGACTGCTTGAACATTATTTGTATATAATTTGGATTATCATTGAAAATATCTAAGATTAAATTGGTGGAATAGATAAAAACACATCAATGTAGCCGCAAGAGGGCACAAGCCAGTGTCTTATTGTGCCGGTCCCAAGCCCGGATAAATACAGAGGGTTGCGTCAGGAAGGGCATCCGGCGTAAAACTTTTGCCAAATCAAAGATGCGAATCAAACCTATGACTTCCATACCGGATCGGTCGAGGCCCGGGTTAACAACGACCGCCATTGTCGCTGTTGACCTACAGGGCGCCGGTGGAAATTGGATTACTGTTGGTCGAAGAAGGAGAGGAGGAAAGTGCGTTCGCACGAAGAAAGAGGAGCGCCAAGAGTATAGGACTAAGAGTAGGGACGTTGAATGTTGGAACTATGACAGGAAAAGGTAGAGAGTTGGTCGACATGATGCAGAGGAGGAAGGTAGACATACTGTGTGTGCAGGAGACCAGGTGGAAAGGTAGCAAGGCTAGAAGTTTAGGAGCAGGGTTCAAGTTGTTCTATCATGGTGTAGATGGGAAGAGAAATGGAGTAGGAGTTATCTTGAAGGAGGAGTTTGTTCGGAATGTCCTGGAGGTAAAAAGAGTGTCAGATAGAGTGATGAGTCTGAAGCTAGAAATAGACGGTGTGATGTTCAATGTTGTTAGTGGGTATGCTCCACAGGTAGGATGTGAGCTGGAGGAGAAGGAGAAATTCTGGTTGGACTTTGATGAAGTGATGCAGAGCATACCTAGAAGTGAGAGAGTTGTCATTGGCGCAGACTTCAATGGACATGTTGGTGCAGGTAACAGAGGTGATGAGGAAGTGATGGGCAGGTTTGGTATCCAGGAGAGGAACGCAGAAGGACAGATGGTAGTTGACTTTGCAAAAAGGATGGAAATGGCTGTAGTGAATACTTTCTTCCAGAAGAGGCAGGAACATAGGGTGACCTATAAGAGTGGGGGTAGGAGCACACAGGTAGACTACATCTTGTGTAGACGATGTAACCTGAAGGAGATCAGTGACTGTAAAGTAGTGGTAGGCGAGAGTGTAGCCAAACAGCATAGGATGGTGGTGTGTAGGATGACTCTGGTGGTGAGGAAGATGAAGAGGGCAAAGGCAGAGCAGAGGACGAAATGGTGGAAGATAAAAAAGGAAGGGTATCGCATGACCTTTAGGAAGGAGTTAAGACAGGCTCTGGGTGGTCAGGAGGTGCTTCCAGATGACTGGAAAACTACAGCTAATGTGATCAGGGAGACAGGTAGGAGAGTATTTGGTGTGTCATCTGGAAGGAAAGTAGATAAGGAGACTTGGTGGTGGAATGAGGAGGTACAGGAGTGTATACAAAGAAAGAGGTTAGCTAAGAAGAAGTGGGACACTGAGAGGACTGAGGAGAGTAGACAGGAGTACAGGGAGATGCAGCGTAAGGTGAAGGTAGAGGTAGCAAAGGCCAAACAAGAAGCTTATGATGACTTGTATGCTCGGTTGGACAGTAAGGAGGGAGAGACTGATCTATACAGGCTGGCAAGACAGAGAGATAGAGATGGGAAGGACGTGCAGCAGGTTAGGGTGATTAAGGATAGGGATGGAAGTCTATTGACAGGTGCCAGCAGTGTGATGGGAAGATGGAAAGAGTACTTTGAAGAGTTGATGAACGTGGAAAATGAGAGAGAACAAAGACTAGAAGGTGACTGTTGTGGACCAGGATGTAGCAAAGATTAGCCAGGATGAAGTGAGGAGAGCACTGAAGAGGATGAAGAGTGGAAAGGCAGTCGGTCCTGATGATATACATGTAGAGGTTTGGAAGTGTCTAGGAGAGGTGGCAGTAGAGTTTCTGACTGGGTTGTTCAACAGGATCTTAGATAGTGAGAAGATGCCTGAGGAGTGGAGGAGAAGTGTGCTGGTGCCCATTTTTAAGAACAAGGAAGATGTGCAGAGTTGTGGCAACTACAGAGGAATAAAGCTGATGAGCCATACAATGAAGTTATGGGAAAGAGTAGTGGAAGCTAGACTAAGGGCAGAAGTGAGCATTTGTGAGCAGCAGTATGGTTTCATGCCAAAAAAGAGTACTACAGATGCAGTATTTGCTTTGAGGATGTTGATAGACAAGTACAGAGAAGGCCAGACGGAGCTGCATTGTGTTTTTGTAGATCTGGAGAAAGCTTATGACAGGGTGCCCAGAGAGGAACTGTGGTATTGTATGAGGAAGTCTGGAGTGGCAGAGAAGTATGTTAGAGCGGTGCAGGACATGTATGAGGACTGTAAGACAGTGGTGAGGTGTGCTGTAGGTGTGACAGAGGAGTTCAAGGTGAAGGTGGGACAGCATCAGGGATCAGCTCTGAGCCCCTTCTTGTTCGCTATGGTGATGGACAGGCTGACGGACGAGGTTAGACAGGAATCTCCATGGACTATGATGTTTGCAGATGACATTGTGATCTGCAGTGAGAGCAGGGAACAGGTGGAGGAGAAGCTAGGAGAGGTGGAGGTTTGTCCTGGAAAGGAGAGGAATGAAAGTTAGCCGCAGTAAGACAGAGTACATGTGTGTGAATGAGAGGGACCAAAGTGGAAGAGTGAGGTTACAGGGAGAAGAGATCAAGAAGGTGGAGGATTTGAAGTACTTAGGGTCAACAGTCCAGAGCAATGGAGAGTGTGGAAAAGAGGTGAAGAAACGTGTGCAGGCAGGATGGAACGGGTGGAGAAAAGTGTCAGGTGTGATGTGTGATAGAAGAGTTTCAGCTAAAATGAAAGGAAAGGTGTACAAAACTGTGGTGAGACCTGCGATGCTATTTGGTCTAGAGACAGTGTCACTGAGGAAAAGACAGGAGACAGAGCTGGAGGTCGTAGAGATGAAGATGCTGAGGTTCTCTTTGGGAGTGACCAGGAAGGATAGGATCAGGAATGAGTACATCAGAGGGACAGCACATGTTAGAGGTTTTGGAGATAAAGTCAGAGAGGCCAGACTGAGATGGTTTGGACATGTCCAGAGGAGAGATAGTGAATATATTGGTAGAAGGATGCTGAGTTTTGAACTGCCAGGCAGGAGGCCTAGAGGAAGACCAAAGAGGAGGTTTATGGATGTCGTGAAAGAGGACATGAAGGTAGTTGGTGTGAGAGAAGAGGATGCAAAGGACAGGGTTAGATGGAGGCAATTGATTCACTGTGGCGACCCCTGAAGGGAAAAGCCGAAAGGAAAAGAAGAAGAAGAAGAAGAAGAAGAAGAAGAAGAAGAAGAAGAAGAAGAAGAAGAAGAAGATAAAAACACATCAGGACACCAAATTAAAACTATAATGATTGAGTATTTTATTTATTTATTTGACAGAAGATAACTTCTCTGCAATTACACATCCAAACTTGAACTGTGATATAAAAACAAATGTATCTCTGTGAAATTAAAACAATTATATCCGCTTCAAAGTAGATTGTTGTCATCATGAGACCTTAACAATAAAAATTATTAACTATTAGGAACATTCAATAATGCTGTGATGGCTGCCAGCCAGCTGGAGACACTGCTATGACAACGCCAGGTTGTTTTGCTTATGGCTCAAAATCAGCGATATTTCCCCCATTCAACACAGGTAACTTGTGTTGAGGGGGGACATATCACCACTGATACTTCTTTACTTCTCTTGAACTTTCCAAGGCACTAAAGGCCCCAAAAAAAACAGCCTGGTTGGTCCAGTAAATAAGAGCAGACAAGAGCTTCCTCCATCTGTAGAGGAACAAAGGACCCTGCACACTAAAGAGATGCTGAAATGTGACAGTGTAAACCCAACAGTCTATCAATGCCTCTGTTCTAATCACAATCCACACAGCTGTCAGCATCACAAGTCGCCACAAGGGTAAACTGGAGACTGTTATGTACAGTACCACAACAGAACCAAGGTTGGAGTAAATGTGTTTGATCAAATGGGGAGGAAATATTCAGTGTAAGCTCCTACATGATGATGGCCATTGGTGGTGTTTTGTAATATTCTTAACCTGGCTGCAATAAATGCTTTGATCCTGTTCAAGAAATTCACCAATAAGATGATGTCAAAGAGGAACCTCATAACGCAACTTGCAAAGAAACTTTGCTCAGGACCAAAAGCCTGACAAATGATGGAGCAAGAGCCCCATTTGAAGCAGCAGAAGATGGAGAGGAGAATGCAATGCCAAGTGAAGAATGTGTAAGAGAAATAAAGCAATTGTGTAAAAAAAATAAAGCAAAGAATAATCGTGTCAAATGTCACAAGGTAGTGGGAGCTGCACAAGGAAGGTACAGGTTTACCAGTGTTGACCCCACAGGTAACTACTTATCTATTTTTATAAGCAGTGTTGGAACTCAATACCATGGAAAGGCCCCATTAATGAATGTTCATAGATAAAGCAGGGTTCAATCTGGCAAAAATGATTTGGAGAGGCAGGAACATAATTTGTTATAATTTTTTTCCAAATGCTAACACACTAAAATGAGAAGTATAGCACAATATATGAGAAGTCTCTTCTCAAATATCCAAAACTCATAAAATATTAAACACATTTTCTGCTTCAGACAGTTTCCAATTCAAAATGACACTTTTTAAATGGACTGAACACGATTCCCAGGATAAGACACAACAATCTGACGAATGTTTGCCATATCAACACACTGCTATTCAAAGTGACACTACGTAAGCTAATTGTTAAAATACAGTGGGTACGGAAAGTATTCAGACCCCTTTAAATTTCTCACTCTTTGTTTCATTGCAGCCATTTGCTAAAATCAAAAAAGTTCATTTTATTTCTCATTAATGTACACTCAGCACCCCATCTTGACAGAAAAAAACAGAAATGTAGAAAATTTTGCAAATTTATTAAAAAAGAAAAACTGAAATATCACATGGTCATAAGTATTCAGACCCTTTGCTCAGTATTGAGTAGAAGCACCCTTTTGATCCAGTACAGCCATGAGTCTTCTTGGGAATGATGTAACAAGTTTTTCACACCTGGATTTGGGGATCCTCTGCCATTCTTCCTTGCAGATCCTCTCCAGTTCCATCAGGTTGGATGGTGAATGTTGGTGGACAGCCATTTTCAGGTCTCTCCAGAGATGCTCAATTGGGTTTAGGTCAGGGCTGTGGCTGGGCCAGTCAAGAATGGTCACAGAGTTGTTCCAAAGCCACTCCTTTGTAATTTTAGCTATGTGCTTCGGGTCATTGTCTTGTTGGAAGGTGAACCTTCGGCCCAGTCTGAGGTCCTGAGCCCTCTGGAAGAGGTTTTCTTCCAGGATATCTCTATACTTGGCTGCATTCATCTTTCCTTCAATTGCAACCAGTCGTCCTGTCCCTGCAGCTGAAAAACACCCCCATAGCATGATGCTGCCACCACCATGTTTCACTGTTGAGATTGTATTGGGCAGGTGATGAGCAGTGCCTGGTTTTCTCCACACATACCGCTTAGAATTAATGCCAAAAAGTTCAATCTTTGTCTCATCAGACCAGATAACCTTGTTTATCATAGTCTGGGAGTCCTTCAGGTGTTTTTGGCAAACTCTGTGTGGGCTTTCATGTGTCTTGCACTGAGGAAAGGCTTCTGTCTGGCCACTCTGCCATAAAGCCCTGACTGGTGGAGGGCTGCAGTGACAGTTGACTTTGTGGAACTTTCTCCCATCTCTCTACTGCATCTCTGGAGCTCAGCCACAGTGATCTTTGGGTTCTTCTTTACCTCTCTCACCAGGGCTCTTCTCCCACGATTGCTCAGTTTGGCTGGACAGCCAGGTCTAAGAAGAGTTCTGGTCGTCCCAAACTTCTTCCATTTGAGGATTATGGAGGCCACTGTGCTCTTAGGAACTTTGAGTGCTGCAGCAATTCTTTTGGAACCTTGACCAGATCTGTGCCTTGCCACAATTCTGTCTCTGAGCTCCTTGGGCAGTTCCTTCGACCTCATGATTCTCATTTGCTTTGACACGCATTGTGAGCTGTAAGGTCTTATATAGACAGGTGTGTGACTTTCCTAATCAAGTCCAAACAGTTTAATTAAACACAGCTGGACTGCAATGAAGGAGTAGAACCATCTCGAGGAGGACCAGAATGGACAGCATGTGAGTTAAATGTGTGTCAGCACAGGGTCTGAATACTTATGACCATGCGATATTTCAGTTTTTCTTTTTTAACAAATTTGCGAAAATTTCTACATTTCTGTTTTTTTCTGTCAAGATGAGGTGCTGAGTGTACATTAATGAGAAATAAAATGAACTTTTTTGATTTTAGCAAATGGCTGCAATGAAACAAAGAGTGAGAAATTTAAAGGGGTCTGAATACTTTCAGTACCCACTGTATATACAGTATGTGCCACATGTCCAAACACCTCAGTGGTTAATTGTTATCAAACTAAAGAAGTAAACATTATATAAAGACCACAGGTGACACATTTTTTTTCACAACAATGGAAGATGTTGCAGAGAGAGGAAAAGGGAAGGTGACTATGAGAGGGGGAGGAAGAAAGAGAGCTAAGGATAGAGAAAGTAGAAGAGTTTAAGGCAAAGGAGAACAACTGTCAAATGAAATCATCCTCCACCGCTTATCCGTAGTCGGGTCGCGAGGGCAGCAGCTTCAACAGGGAGCCCCAAACTTCCCTTTCCCTGGCCACATCCACCAGCTCTCACTGGGGGATCACAAGGCGTTCCCCAGCTAGTGTTGAGATATAATCCCTCCACCTGGTCCTGGGTCCGCCCCGAGGTCTCCTCCCAGCTGGACGTGGCATGACACCTCCCTAGGGAGGCGCCCCGGAGGCATCCGCACCAGATGCCCAAACCAAATCAACTGACTTCTTTTCACGCGAAGAAGCAACAACTCTACTCTGGGCCCCTCGCAAATAGCAGTGTTTCTCACCTTTTTCTAAGGGAGACACCAGCTATCCGCCTGAGAAAACCCATTTCTGCCGCTTGTATCCGCGATCTCGTCCTTTCGGTCATGACCCATCGTTCATGACCATAGGTGAGGGTAGGAACGAAAGTTGAACAGTAGATGAAGAGAGCTAAGCCGAGATAGCTTTGCCTCTCGGCTTAGCTCTCTCTTTGTGGCAACAGTGCGGTAAAGCGACTGCAATACTGCTCCTGCTGCCCCAATTCTCTGTCCAATCTCACGTTCCATTGTTGCCTCACTCTTGAACAGGACCCCAAGATACTTAAACTCCTTCACTTGTGGAAGGACCTCATTCCCCACTTGGAGAAGGCAGTCCCCTGGCTTCCTGCTAAGAACCATGGCCTCAGATTTGGAGGTGCTGATCCTCATCCCCGCTGCTTCACAATTGGCTGCAAACTGGACCAGTGAGCACTGCAGGTCAGTCGGATGATGCAAACAGGACCACATAATCTGCAAAAAGCAGCGATGCAATCCTCAGTCCACCAAATTCTAACCCCTCCTCACCACGACTACGCTTCAATATCCTGTCGATGAAAATCATGAACAGAATTGATGACAATGCGCAACTCTGGCAAAGGCCAACAGCCACTCGAAACAAGTCCGACTTACTGTCAAGAAACCGAACGCAGCTCTCACTTTAGCCATACAGGGATTGGATGGCCCTGAGGAAAGGCCCCCTCACCCCATACTCCTGCAGCACCTCCCACAGTGTATCCCTGGGGACCCGATCGTACGTCTTCTCCAAGTCCACAAAGCACATGTAGACTGGATGAGCGTACTCCCAAGCCCCCTCTAGGATCCCTGCGAGCGTGAAGAGCTGGTCCGTTGTTCCACAACCAGAACGGAACCCACATTGTTCCTCCTCAGTCTGGGGTTTAACAATTGGCCGGAACCTCCTTTCCAGCAACTTAGAGTAAACTTTCCCAGGGAGGCAGAGGAGTGTGATGCCCCTGTAGTTGGCACACACCTTTTTAAAAAGAGGAACCACCATGCCCCTGAAGGTCTCCTTCTTCAGTCAGACGGCTTCCCTGACCATTGGTGGTGTTTGACGGTTACCGCCCCCTAAAGCACCCAATTCCTTGAGACCACAGCTCTCAGCTGCAGAGCAATGGAAGCTTGCTCCACAGCTGGTCGATGTTCAAAGCTACTTTGAACATCGACCATTCAGGTTCGATGTTCCCAGCCTTCACAGGGATGCACGAGAAGCTACTTCGGAATTGTGAATTGAAGGCTTCGTGGACAAAGTCCTCCAGACGTTCCCAGTTCACCTGCACTACTTGTTTAGGCTTACCAGGTCTATCCAAAGGGTTTCCCCGCCAACTAACCCAACTCGCCACCAGGTGGTGATCAGTTGACAGCTCTGCCCCTCTCTTCACCTGAGTGTCCAAAACACACAGTCGAAGGTCAGATGATACGATCACAAGATCAATCATTGACCTCCGATCCAGGGTGCTCTGGTACCACGAACACTTATGAGCATCCTTGTGCTCGGACATGGTGTTAGTTATGGACAATCCATGACTAGCACAGAAAGCCAACAACATAACACCGCTCGGGTTTAGATCAGGGAGGCCATTCCCAAATGAAATGAAATGAAATCAGAGAAACATTAATTGATCAAGTCATCAACCTTAAGCTTATAATGGGAGAGGCTGGACGGAGTGTAGTCCAATGGAGCCATTTTACTTACTCCAGACATTTAGACTGGAATAGAGGTATGTGACCAAAACTTCTGTCACACTAGTATACCCCACGTCATAGTGTATGAGTTGGGTGATGCTATAATTTACTCTATGGTGTCCACACCCTATATATTTTTGTTATTGTTCTAAACGAATAGCAGACTCAATAATGGTGGAGGAAGGGGGCAAATGTTCACTGGGGTAACAGGATGCTGCTATTGCACAATTGGTTTTGAAAATGATTACAAAAAATTTGAAGCAACATCATCCAAAACTACAAGATACTGGTCTTGGATATCCAGTGGTCAACAAAATTCAACAAAATTCAACAAGCCTGTTCAAATTTGCCCAAATTCTCAAGCAAAACCAAATCAGAATAAAACAAAACACTGGTGTTTCTCTCCCTTCTGCCACTGACATTTATAATGCTGAAGGATGAAATGCTGAAGGCTCTGGGTGTAGAGGGGCTGTCATGGATGACACACCTCTAACATTGCGTGGAAGTGTGGGACAGTGCTGAAAAAGTGGCAGACTGGGTGCTGGTTCATCTTTTTAAAAACGGGGACCAGAGGGTGCGTGCCAACTACAGAGGCATCACACTCCTCAGCCTCCCTGGGAAAGTTTATTCCAAGGTGCTGGAAAGGAGGTTCAGGCCGATTGTCAAACCTCAGACTGAGGAGGAACAATGTGGGTTCCGTCCTGGTTGTGGAACAATGGACCAGCTCCTAACTCTCGCAGGGATCCTAGAGGGGGCTAGGGAGATGCTCATCCAGTCTACATTTGTTTTGTGGACTTGGAGAATGCGTACGGTCGGGTCCCCAGAGATATACTGTTGGAGGTACTGTGGGAGTATGGGGTGAGGGGGCCTCTCCTCAGGGCCATCCAATCCCTGTATGCCCAAAGTGAGAGCTGCGTTCGGGTTCTCGGCAGTAGGTTGGACTTGTACCGAGTGGTTGGTGGCCTTCGCCAGGGTGGTTTCTCACCAATTCTGTTCGTGATTTTCATGGAAAGGATATCGAGGTGTACTTGTGGTGACTGAGTACAGTTGGTGGACTGAGGATTGAATCGCTGCTTTTTGCAGATAATGTGGTCCTATTTGCATCATCGGCCTGTGACCTGCAGCGCTCACTGGTCCGGTTTGTAGACCTCGGGGTAGACCCAGAAACAGGTGGAGGGATTATATCTCGACACTGGCCTGGGAACACCTAGGGATCCACCAGGGAGAGCTGGTGGATGTGGCTGGGGAAAGGGAAGTTTGGGGCTCCCTTTTGAAGTTGTTGCCCCCGCGGATAAGCGGTGGAAGATAGATGGATGGATGGATGGATGGATGGATGGATGGATGGATGGATGGATGGATGGATTATGAAGCATCATTATTGAACGATTTGATTGAAAAAAAAAATCATATTTCTTGAGCTGTAGACCATAATTATGAAAATAAAGAATGCTTGAAGCCTTTTAGTTTATAACCCTTCGTTCTCCACTGTAGAACCAATGTCCTGTTACATGTTGAGGTTTTTTCTCAACACTGTTGCTAAGTGTTTACTTATAGGGCACACTTGGATTTTTGTGGAATAAAGAGTCTAAACCCGTTCTCCTTGCTTTGATATATTTTTTGTTGTTGTTGTGGAAAAGAGGCTCAATATGAGATGATTACAGGCGTCTCATTTTCAAGAAAATGAATGGTTAGATGGATGAACTGAATAGTTTTCTTGGCAATGGTTAGAGCCACAAAGAGTCTTCTATTTTTTCTCCCATTAACCAGAAGGCTATGGTTGCCCAAGGAGGATAATGATTAAGTGATGTCAATCCATAACTGCTAAGTTGGTTTGCAGTGCTAGGCAGCAAGAATATGGCTGTTAAGTATGGAAGTGTGTGTTTATTACAAGGAATCGTATTTGGTTTTTGTTTAAAGGACACCTGTCGTTACAACCAATACATGCCTTTTTTTTCGTCATGTTACAATTGTAGGCCACAGTATGCTATGCATACTATGAATGCATTGACAGATTCTCTATGCTTTTGTTGTCATTAATGATGGTGTGTGCCGGTCTTACTTAAGGTTGAGATGGTTCACTGAGCTTGGAGAGCATCCTGAGAACAGTTCTGCCAGGACACACACATTCTTGGCTGTGGACACATGCAATAATATTAGATTAAACACAAATAACATAGATTCAACTCCCCTGTCTGTTAAATGAACACTTTTTGTAACTTGACCTATTCCTCTCTTTGCAGATGAAACTGATTATTCTATCTCTTTCGTAGATCAACAAGTTAATGACACAGCAAGTGACACTGAAAGGGACACATCACACTCATCAGTGCTTATGACCCCCACTATGACAATAATGTAGGGGTCAAACAGTTTTTTTGAGTACCTAAAAGTGAACATCTGTGCCTTCCCTAGAACCAATAAACTCAACTTGGTGACTTCAATGTTAGAGTCAGTACAGACAATAAAATATGGGAGGGATTTTCATTCAATGTCTTGTAGATGAAACAACGTAAAACAGCTCTCTACAGCAACTTATCAACATGGTCTTTCGGAGCTCCTATATCGATATCATACTTCTACATAGTGAAGATTCCAGTGCAGTACCTGGAGTAAGCTTGCCAAGGAAGCACAGAATAGGACTGCTGTTTCCCTACCATGCATGTCGTAAGAGGCGACTAAGAATTGTTGGGCACAAGGCTAACAACCTTGTACTGTAAAAAAGGAAAATTGTTACAAAAACACCAACAACAGACCAAAAGACTACTGCCCTAGGAGAGGAAGTGACCTCAACAAGAGGACGTATGATGAAAGCCGTGAATCTATGGAAGCTACAAGGCCAACCCCCCTTCCATCGACAAGGACCATAAACGTCGGAACATGGAATGTGAGGACCATGTTCGAGATGGGAAAAACATATTAAGTAACCGCAGAGATGAAGAGCTACAACCTCACACTGCTCGGAATCAGGGAGACCCACTGTCCACAGTCACAGAAGACAAAGAAGACTGCCCACGGGAGAAATGCTGTTGTACTCTGGCCAAGAAGAAGACAACGCTCCACACACAGAAGGTGTTGCTCTCATGCTCTCAGGACCAGCACAAAAAGCTATGATAGGATGGGAACCACACGGATCAAGAATCATCACAGCATCCTTCAGAACAAAGAAGATGAAGAAAAATGTTATCCAATGTTTTGCTCCAACCAATGACAAAGACAAAGAAGTTAAGAACTAGTTCTATGACAGACTACAAAAGGTCATGGCCAAGTATCCAGAGAAAGATGTCAACATCCTCATGGACAATTTTAATGCCAGGATCGGACAAGACAACAGAAGTTATCGGAAGACACGGACTGGACGAGATGAATGAGAACGGCGAGAGATTAGGAGACTTTTTTTTATTTATTTTTTTAATTTTTTTATTTTAAAAGAGCACTTCCAAATAACAATGTCATGTTCCGTTACTTTCAGCCTCAATCACATATACAATATATACAATGGCATTATCATAGAAATTATCACAGGTCTCCTGATTACGTTTTTGTGTTGCTCTTTACACTTTATGTGAGTATTAGTGTGAAATATTTACAGAAAACAACTTAGGAAGCTGTCATATATATATATATAAGATAAAAAACGAGATTAAAAAAAAGAAAAAAAAAAAGAATTTTTTTTATATGAAAAATAATAAAATAATAAAAAAGAAAAACAAACAAACTAAACAATACCTAGGTCAATAAACAATTTTCCTGACCTTTTTCTCAATAATTTAGGAGAAGTTCAGTCTTATAGGTTTGATATACTCAGTCCATTTTCTCCAAATTTTGTAAAATCTGTCCTTTTGGACTTTGAGGGAGTACGACAGCTGCTCCATTACATAAATTTCATAAATAATGTCAATCCATTCATCAATAGTGGGTACAAGGGGTTTCAGCCAGTTTCTTGTGATTTTTGCTTCTGGCTAGAAGAATTTGAAAAAACTTTCTACTGTTATTTTCCCATCCGTCAAGTTGAATTTCTCCCATATAAACTGCAACAAAGGTAAAAGGGATACTGACTCCAAATATATTGTTAACATGTTTGTGGATTTCCTGCCAGTAAGGAACGATGACAGTTCCAAAAAACATGATAGTGATCAGCATCATCTCTCCCACATTGTCTTCAGCAGCTGGAACCCGCTCCCACATATCTCTTTTGTAAGGGTGTAATAAAAAACCTAGAAACACTCTTCCAACAGAATTCACGCCATGTTGTTGAGCATGTTGAAGTCCATTGCATGAGACATATTCTGTTCCAAGCATCCTCTGTTATAATCAAATTGCCTTCTTTTTCCCCCTTTTCTTTTATATAGCAGGTATTTTTTGATTTAGGATTAAGTATTACTTTGTATAGTTTAGAGATAATGTTAATATGATGGAGATTCTGATGCTAACAAAAGAAATTTCAGGATTCCCGTTTCTGTTTTACCTAAATTGGATCTCAGGTTTTGGTTAAAATAGTTTCTAACTTGAAGTTATCTATAGAAATCTTTTTGTTCGAGGTCGTATCTTTTCTTTAGGTATTCCAAGCTCTGGAATGTCTCCTCATTAGTACAGTAAATGAAAGATAGGTTGTTAGTCCTTTAGCAGCCCAATTTTTAAATCTGCCATCACATCTGTTCAGAATGAATGCGGTGTCATAAGCACACCATTGCAACAGTTTAATAGAGTCATTTAAATCGCAAGTTTTCACAATTTCTTAATATATATTTAGCCAGGGGTTGCTTATGTTCATCTTTTTCTTGAAAGGTTCATTAACCGCAATAATTGCTTCAATAGGCATCCCTTCTAATAGATCTTTTTCAATGTCTTTCCAACGTGCTGAATAAGCTGGGGTACATAAGCAAACCAGTGGCCTCAACTGTGCTGCTAAATAATAATCTTTTAAGGAGGGGAGAACCATACCTCCACTCTCTTTGCTTAGTTGTAAGGTCTTTAACTGGATGGATTCCACCCTGGATGGATTCCACCCTGGAACTTAAACTCAAGGAAGGGATAATATGCCAACGCAAAATATCAGATTTCAACTGGGAATTTAAGGGGTTATAATTCAAATCAGACAAATTTGTGATATCCTTTGTTAGGTTTACCCCCAGGTATCTAATTGATTCTGGGTATCATCGGACCTAGTGACTGAGAACCAGATTAACCACATCTGCATGGCCAAGAAATTCAAGAGGTCCCTACAAGATGTAAGGGTTAAAAGAGGAGCAGATGTTGCATCTGATCACCACCTGTTAGTAGCCAGACTGAAACTGAAGAAAAACTGGATAGAAACAACAACAAAGAGACAGAAGTACAACATCAGCCCGCTGAAAGATTTGAATATCAGATAAGACTTCAGATTGTCTCTCACCAACAAGTACCAAGTGCTACAGGAACTTCTTGAAAATACTATCGAGAACCAGTGGCAGAGGGTGAAAGAAACACTTGCATCTACCTGCTGAGAAGTAGTAGGCTACAAGAAGCACTAACATAAGGAGTGGATATTGGCTGACACACGTAAGACCCAAGAGAGAAAGCAGAAGAAGGCAGCAGTGAAGAACAGCAGGACAAGAGCAGCAAAAGCCAAAGTACAAGAAGACTTCACAAAAGCCAACAAAGAAGTGAAAAAGAGTGAAGAGCAGACAAGCTTAGTACATTGACAGTCAAAGACAAGGAGGGAAAAATCATAGAGGGAACAGTGCGGCAACTGCATAGATGGGCAGGGCACTTTGAAGAGCTCCTAAACAGACCTGTCTCCCCAAATCCCCCAGACATCATCCCAGCTGACAGACCTAGACCTAGATATCAACTGCAAAAAACCAACTACAGAAGAGACTAGGAAAGCTGTGAAATCAGAAAGGTAGAAGGACCAGTAACATCCCCACAGAGGCACTCAAGGCAGACCTGGAGACCATTGTAGAGATGGTGCACCATCTCTTTGAGAAGAAACGGGAAGAAGATGCACCATTGGACTGGAAGGAAGGCTACCTTATCAAGCTATCCAAGAAAGAACTTAGCAACTGCTCCAACTACAGAGAAATAATGCTTCTGTTTGTGCCTGGAAAAGTCTTCAACAGGATTCTGCTTGAGAGAATGAAAGCTGCTGTCGACCCCCAGCTCCAAGACCAGAAAGCTGGATTTCGCCAGAACAGATCATGCATTGACCAGATTGGCACCTTGCACATCATTGTTTAGCAGTCTTTAAAGTTTAACTCCTCGCGGTAAATCAACTTCGTTGACTACGAGAAGGCTTTCGATGGCGTGGATCGCAACACCCTCTGGAAGCTGCTAAGCCATTCAAGCTGGTCAGCCTGATTAAGAATTCCTACAAAGGAATAACATGCCGAGTGGGCCATGGAGGTCAACGAACGGACAGCTTCAGCGTGAAGACCGAAGTCAGACAAGGCTGCCTTTTGTCACCTTTCCTCTTCCTTCTGACAATTGACTGGACCATGAAGACATTAACAGCAGACAGAAGAAGCGGGATTCAGTGGACACTGTTTGACCAGTTCGAGGACGTAGACTTTGCTGACAACTTGGCCCTGCTTTCCCAGACACCAGCAGATGCAGGATAAGACAACAGAGCTGGCAGCCACCTCGTCACAAGTTGGCCTCAAGATTCATGACCAAGATCCTCAAGATCAATACAACAAGTACATACTTGTTGTTTTGATCAACAATACAAGTATTGTTGGTCAATACAACAATACAACAAGTGTTGTTGGTCAATACTGCCCAAGTGTACTTGGGCAGCATCCCTGACAGACAGGGCAGCACAGACGCAGATGTCAGAGCAAGAATTGGCAAAGCGAGGACAGCATACTTGCAGCTTAAGAATATCTGGAACTCCAAAGTGGTGTAAACTCGCACAAAGCTCAGGCTGTTCAACATCAACGTCAAGTCAGTACTTCTGTATGGGGTGGAGACATAAAGACCTATGAAGACCACCATCAAGAAGGTGCAGACCTTCATCAACAGCTGCCTGAGAAGGATCCTTCATATATACCGGCCTGACATCATCAGCAACACAGACCTGTGGCAGCGAACCAACCAACTGCCAGCTGACGAGGAGATCCGGCATTGAAGATGGAATGGGAACACTGAGGAACACAACAACATCTCAAAGCAGGCGCTGAAGTGGAATCCAGAAAAGAAAGGAAGGCCACGAAACACCTGGTGCCGTGAACTAGATGCCAACATCAAGAGGATGGAAAAGACCTGGAATCAGTTTGAAAGAGTGGCACAGGACAGAGCACTCCCCTAAGCCCCTCGCTCCCCCTGGTGAATAGGCTCCAGGGGGGGCAAGGGGCATGCATGCATGCATGCATGCATGGATGCATGGATGGATGGATGGATAGATAGATAGATAGATAGATAGATAAAAATTTCATTGACTGAAATATCAGTCAACTGTGGGGACTGTGGGGATCTCTGTTCTGAAAACGGCTGCCATCCAGTGGTTTAAGTGATTGATCATGTACCTCAAATACAGTCCACGATTCAGGCTATATGTAACACAACTGATAACTCATTTGCTTACCCCTCTCAGAAGTAAGCAAGTCCATGGAAACAAGGAAAACTTTAGGGGAAACTCCAAAAATTCAAAGATCCTTTGTGTTTACAAGCATCTCATTGTCTCCACTGCTGGGAAGAGTCAGGAAAAATTCAGACAAGGCTGCAGCTCACTGGACATGACTACTAGTACTACCGCTAACACTGCTACAGCTACTATTACTAGTGGATCCACTATAAACATATGACAAAATGACTCAATATTCTGACATCAAATAAGTTGAAATACACAAAACTCCCCAAACAATCATCTAGTCAAAGAAGTCGAATGAGAAATGAAACATCTTGAGACTTGAAAAAGAAATCCTGTTTATTTTATTCAACCTTGACATGACAAGAATATGACATAGTTAAATAATAATAATGAACATTTGATCATCAACTTACTACTACCATAATTACATAAATTGTCAACCGTAATTCAAACATACGATCGAATGTGAGTAAAAGTAATCATTAGGATTATTTGCTATCAGGGTTTTACAGCAGGCTACCAGGAGGGAATCTTAGTGGTATTGTAATCCTGTCAGTGAAAAATGTGAAAGTTTAACTTACCAAGACGATTTTGAGCCAAGCCAAGAGTATGGAGAGAAGGAACTTTCTTCAAAGCAACTACCAACTGATGCAAACTCTCCGTCTTGTCAGTCCACTTCTCAAGAAGGCGGCAGTCATTAAGCTGTAGCTCTAATAGGAGGAAAGAGAAAATGATCAATATTCTACTCTGGACTGGGGACACTGATTTGCAGACAAACCAGTGCTGGACCTCTGCACCTTTGGGCTAATATTGTTTTTTGTTTTTTTTTTAAAAGAAACTCAATCTACCTGATAAATCACCAGTGTCAAGTCTAAATTGAATAAAAGACTGACAACAGATGTTATCAGTCTAAATTGAATAAAAGACTGATAACAGATGTTTACATTCATTGCTCACCTGCGGTGACCCAGTTTCCTTACCTTCCAATTTGCAGTCACTCAGTAGTTTTAGAATCTCAGGGAGACAGTCAGACAGTTTTAAATCCTCCAACATGAGACTCTTCAAAAAGTGATTTGACTCTAAAAAAGTGAACAGACCCATGTTAATATAGTGAAAGCGTTTCACGGTAAATTTCCTTAACATTGTACCAAAATATGTTTGATAAAAATTACTGATGCATGCATTTTCCTGATTGGCTGGAAAATGCCAATCAGGCATTCTCGTAACTGAAAACAGTTACGAGACTGCACGTAACTGTTTTCAGGTGCATGTTTTACTACAGACATCAGATTCTACTGCAGTCTTGGGCTGCTCCTGGACTGATGTAGTGCGTTTGATGTCTGTGGAGTTCAGAGGGTCTTTCAAGGTGGTGGGCTGTTTATTCATTTTTTAAAACTTTACAACAGTAATTTCATGGTATATACCTAGCAAATAGGGGCGGAAGCTAAGAGGTGGGAAAGTTGGCCAATTATCAAAAGGTTGGTGGTTCAATGCCCCCTTGTCCTCATACAGTATGTCAAAGTGTACTTGAGCAAGATACAGAACTCCAGATTGCTCCCAGTAGCTGTTCTACTGGTGTGACTGTGTGACTGGTCGCCTTTCTTAATTAACAGCATTTGTACCTGCATGGTGCACATGGTTCTCATTCTATTTCTACTGTCCCTATCACGGTGCATCACAATCATACAGCTATGTTTCATTGTTTTATAGCAGGTTAAATGCTGCTGCCTCCCACATTTACAGATACACACATGTACAATCAAATGTACAAACCTCTATCGTGTTGTATTTAGAGTGACAAATTGCATCAGTGTGGTCTACTGTTTTAAATTAGCTACACATTACCTGAGAGTGTGGTAAGGAGCTGACTTTCAGAACAGCCAGCTGTTAATCTCATCCCAGATATGTGAAATAAAGAGAGGTGTGGAGAGCGTCTCAGCACAGCTGTGATGGAGTGTAGATGTGTTTGGAGATCCGATACTTTGACTGTCAAGTTCTTCAGGGGCAACTCTGACAAAAGGTTAGAAACAGCTTAGGTTTATCTCTCATGCACAACCATAGTCATGATTTAAGGAACAGCGCTTCCAACTATTTACTATTACAGTGCTATCCCACTATTGATTTCTCTCAGAATTATTCTCCAGTAGAAAAACAAAACAAAAATGAGCTGTGGTAAGAGTAATGAGAGAACTGTGTTCTGTTAAAGTCCACCACCCTCAGACCACTGCCCCAGCAAACCACAGCATGGAGGAGTGCATTGGCCACCACAGAATGATAGATCATCTTCAACACGGTGTTGAAGGACCTCAGCCTCCTCAGGAAAGAGATAGCTTTGGCCCTTCCTGTCGAGGACATCCGTTTTCTTCCTCCAGTCCAGTTTGTTTTCACTGTGGGCCCCTTAGTACTTGTAGTCCTCAAGAATGTCCACATTGTCCTCCTGAATGGAGATAGGATTTACCCGTCCTGTCATCCGCCTCAAGTCCAACACCAATTCTTTTGCCTTTGCCAAGAAGTCCTGACTCAGTCTCGTCACCCTTGCTGATATATCCACCACTGTGTCATCAGAAAATTTGATGGCAGGTATCCATGTGGTAGTTGAAGTCCGTGGTGTAAAGAGTGAAGAGAATTGTGAGAGATAAGAAGATGGTTAACCAGCATTGCCATTAACGTCTCACCAAAAAGAGTCGCCTGGATGGTGTTGAATACACAGTAGAACTCAAAAAGCATGATTCTCACAGTGCTTCCCGTCTTGTCCAGGTGACCATAGACATGGTTTAGCAGGTAGATGATGACATCCTGAACTTCAACATGGGACTGGAAGTTGAATTGTAGAGGATCCAAGTCTGGTTGGACCAGGGGTCAAAGATGCAACAGGGGTAGTCTTTCAAATGTCTTCATAATGTGGAAGGTCAGTGCCACAAGTCTGTAATCCTTAGATCAACTTGGGCGTGTTGTCTTTAGTATAGGAATTAGGTAAGATGAATTGCACATCACAGAGATCCTCTGTAGACTCAGACTTATGCTGAAGACATGTAGTCCATACAGCTGAGAGGCACAGGTTCCAAGAACCCTAGGACTTAAACCTTCTGGGACTGCAGTCTTACCACAATGTAGACATCTCATTTTCCTTCTCACGCGGCAGAAAATAGGGACACATCCCAAAAGCTAAGAATGTCAGGATCACGGATGCTCACTTTGCTGGTGATGTGAGCAGGATAGCACCAGTTGTTGTTCACAAAAATGTAAAGACCTACACCTTTCTTCTTAGCATTCCAAGTCCCATTCCTGTTGGCACAAATAGTCTGGAAGCCTCTGATGGAAGCACAGTTTTCCAGGATATCCAAGCTTAACAATGTTTCACTCAAACACATCAGATTGCATTCCCGATACTCCTTTGGACTCCTGTTATCTCCTCCATCTTATTAGCCAGCGATCTCTCATTGTCCATGATGACAGCTTTTTTTTGTATGTCGTCTCCTCCTATCTTCTCTCCTTTGCTTTCTTTTATCCCTTCAGCCTAAATGCGTTTTTCTCCACAATTCTTTGGGAACATCTGTAGGTCTTGAAACAATGCCATCCGGCTTCAGTTCCATCACTGATCTCAGGTGTAAACAAAGTGGCCACTGAGTAGTAGTGCTCAGCTGACAGTGACAGTATCGGTACTTCCAGAGCAAACAAATAGGCAAAAAACATGAATATTTTCATATTTACAGTTGAAACAATTAAACAGTTATATAAAAGAAGAAATAAGAAAGAAATAAGAGAGAAATAAATAACAGTAACAAAAGTCTTCTTCTCCTTTCGGCTTTTCCCTTCAGGGGTCGCCACAGCGAATCAATTGCCTCCATCTAACCTTATCTTCTGCATCCTCTTCTCTCACACCAACTACCTTCATGTCCTCTTTCACTACATCCATAAACCTCCTCTTTGGTCTTCCTCTAGGCCTCCTGCCTGGCAGTTCAAAACTCAGCATCCCTCTACCGATATGTTCACTATCTTTCCTCTGGACATGTCCAAACCATCTCAGTCTGGCCTCTCTGACTTTATCCCCAAAACCTCTAACATGTGCTGTCCCTCTGATGTACTCATTCCTGATCCTATCCATACTGGTCACTCCCAAAGAGAACCTCAGCATCTTCATCTCTACGACCTCCAGCTCTGTCTCCTGTCTTTTCCTCAGTGACACTGTCTCTAGACCAAACAGCATCGCAGGTCTCACCACAGTTTTGTACACCTTTCCTTTCATTATAGCTGAAACTCTTCAATCACACATCACACCTGACACTTTCCTCCACCCGTTCCATCCTGCCTGTACACGCTTCTTCACCTCTTTTCCACACTCTCCATTGCTCTGGACTGTTGACCCTAAGTACGTAAAATCCTCCACCACCTTGATCTCCTCTCCCTGTAACCTCACTCTTCCACTTGGCTCCCTCTCATTCACACACATGTACTCTGTCTTACTGCAGCTAACCTTCATTCTCTCCTTTCCAGGACAAACCTCCACCTCTCTAACTTCTCCTCCACCTCTTCCCTGCTCTAACTGCAGATCACAGTGTCATCTGCAAACATCATAGTCCATGGAAATTCCTGTCTAACCTCATCTGTCAGCCTGTCCATCACCATAGCGAACAAGAAGGGGCTCAGAGCTGATCCCTGATCCAGTCCCACCTCCACCTAGAACTCCTCTGTCACATCTACAGCACACCTCACCACTGTCTTACAGTCCTCATATATGTCCTGCACCGCTCTCACAGGAAGTCTGTCACTCCAGACTTCCTCATACAATACCACAGTTCCTCTCTGGGCACCCTGTCATAAGCTTTCTCCAGATCTACAAAAACACAATACAGCTCCCTCTGGCCTTCTCTGTACTTGTCTATCAACATCCTCAAAGCAAATACTGCATCTGTAGTACTCTTTTTTGGCATGAAACTAAACAGCTGCTCACAAATGTTCACTTCTGCCCTTAGTCTAGCTTCCACTACTCTTTCCCATAACTTCATTGTATGGCTCATCAGCTTTATTCCTCTGTAGTTGCCACAACTCTGCACATCTCCCTTGTTCTTAAAATGGGCACCAGCACACTTCTCCTCCATTCCTCAGGCATCTTCTCACTATCTAAGATCCTGTTGAACAACCCAGTCAGAAACTCTACTGCCACCTCTCCTAGACACTTCCAAACCTCTACAGGTATATCATCAGGACCGACTGCCTTTCCACTCTTCATCCTCTTCAGTGCCTTCCTCACTTCATTCTGACTAATCTTTGCTACATCCTGGTCCACAACAGTCACCACTTCTATTCTTTGTTCTCTCTCATTTTCCATGTTCATCAACTCTTCAAAGTACTCTTTCCATCTTCCCATCACACTACTGGCACCTGTCAATAGACTTCCATCCCTATCCTTAATCACCCTAACCTGCTGCATGTCCTTTCTAGCTCTCTCTCTCTCTCTTGTCAACCGGTATAGATCAGTCTCTCCCTCCTTACTGTCCAACCTAGCATACAAGTCATCATAAGCTTCTTGTTTGGCCTTTGTTGCCTCTACTTTCACCTTACGCTGCATCTCCCTGTATTCCTGTCTACTCTCCTCAGTCCTCTCAGTGTCTCACTACTTCTTAGCGAACCTCTTTCTCTGTATACACTCCTGTACTTCCTTATTCCACCACCAAGTCTCCTTATCTACTTTCCTTCCAGATGACACACCAAGTATTCTCCTACCTGTCTCCCTGATCACATTAGATGTAGTTTTCCAGTCATCTGGAAGCACCTCCTGGCCTCCCAGCGCCTGTCTTAACTCCTCCCTACAAGTCATGCAACACTCTTCCTTTTTTAGCTTCCAATCATTTCGTCTTCTGCTCTGCCTTTGCCCTCTTCATCTTCCTCACCACCAGAGTCATCCTACACACCACCATCCTATGTTGTTTGGCTACACTCTCACCTACCACTACTTTGCAGTCACTGATCTCCTTCAGGTTACACTGTCTACACAAGATGAAGTCTACCTGTGTGCTCCTACCACCACTCTTATAGGTCATCCTATGTTCCTGCCTCTTCTGGAAGAAAGTATTCACTATAGCCATTTCCATCCTTTTTGCAAAGTCAACTACCATCTGTCCTTCTGCATTCCTCTCCTGGATACCAAACCTACGCATCACCTCCTCATCACCTCTGTTACCTGCACCAACATGTCCATTGAAGTCTGCACCAATGACAACTCTCTCACTTCTTGGTATGCTCTGCATCACTTCATCAAAGCCAGCCAGAAGTTCTCCTTGTCCTCCAGCTCACATCCTACCTGTGGAGCATACCCACTAACAACATTGAACATCACACCTTCAATTTTTTAGCTTCAGACTCATCACTCTATCCGACACTCTTTTTACCTCCAGGACATTCCTAACAAACTCCTCCTTCAAGATAACTCCTACTCCATTTCTCTTCCCATCTACACCATGATAGAACAACTTGAACCCTGCTCCTAAATTTCTAGCCTTGCTACCTTTCCACCTGGTCTCCTGGACACACAGTATGTCTACCTTCCTCCTCTGCATCATGTCAACCAACTCTCTACCTTTTCCTGTCATAGTTCCAACATTCAACGTCCCTACTCTCAATTCTATACTCTTGGCGCCCCTCTTCTCTCTCTTCGTGCAAACACACTTTCCTCCTCTCCTTCTTTGACCAACAGTAGTCCAATTTCCACCGGTGCCCTGTAGGTCAACAGCGCCGATGGCGGTCATTGTTAACCCGGGCCTCGACCGATCCGGTATGGAAGTCATAGGTTTGATTCGCATATTTGATTTGGCAAAAGTTTTACACCAGATGCCCTTCCTGACGCAACCCTCTGTATTTATCCGGGCTTGGGACCAGCAAAATAAGACACTGGCTTGGCTGCATTCTCATTTTTACTTTTTTATAATAAAAAAAGTAAAAAGTAAAAATGAGCTGTATCCACGGTGGCACATGCACACGGTACAGAAGCTTAGATTGTACAGTCAAAACAACAGTATACCATTTAAAAAACCGGCAGGAGAGCACAGTGGTACATGTCGACATTTTTTACAATGTTGCTTTCAAGTTGATGTAATTTAATACATGTAGCTTCTTAATCTTAAATCAGTATTCTACGTACATAACCTAGCTTTAAGTATGAGATGTGAATCTGGCTTTCATTCTACACATCACTATCACAGCAGTGTGTTATTCGTCTTATTAAGCAGACACAACGCATTTCTCCGTCTCCTCATTTGTAATGGTCTGTTTTGTGTGATATTAGCTTTCTAGTACCTGATGTGCTTGACTCAGTACTCCTGGGATCATAGGATGAGAAGGTGGGTCCCAATATTGCAGACTGGATTTCTACATGCAGCGATGTTATGTTGGGGCTTGCATCCAGCAGAATCAATATGAGCTTGATGTGTGGCAGAACGCTGATGTCAAGATTAGCGAGGGAGCTGAGTGAGCTATCAGATAGCAGCCTCAAGGCTCGAGTCAGGTCCAACACGTCCGAATTCCTAAAGGTGGCTGCACAAACAAAAGACAACTCATTCCTGCATAGCAAATACATCTTAAATAGCCCTCCGCAAAAGATTTGTCTTGAATGATTGACTGATGGCATACATTATCAGCCCTTTCAAAGGTGCTTAACATTAGTTCATTATGTTACTGGTGACCAGCAAACTGGTCAAGAGTAAACTGTAAATCACATGACACTGAATGGAGACACACTGACGCAGCAACGCTCAAAAGACTTTCAGCAGCAATCGGCTGTATTCTGAAAAAACACAAGAAAAAATATAATTCATTCTTTCATCTTCTAACTGCTTGTTCTGTTGTTGCGGGTTGCAGGGATCTGGAGCGTATCCCAGCTGACTGAGGGTGTGAGGCGGGGGAAACTGAGGGCATGACGCCAGTGCACCGCGGAGCCACACAGAGACATAGACAAACACGCACGCACACACTCATATATCCCATAATAAAATAAACCCAGTACACAGACAACTTAACAGTATAGAGTAACACTATCTCTTATTTCACTAATGTTGAATAAATTGATTAACTCTTAAAATGATGAAGTGTTTAATGCATTTTATTTACCAGGAGAGTTCATAAAATAGTAATTTAACACTGGATTTTAAATGAGTTAGTGTTCTCAGACTATTTAAGGCAGTGTTGCTCCACCCAAAGCAAAAACATACAGCAGTGATGAACACAGCTGCTAGCCTGAAAAGAGTGATCTGGGGGTCACAAACGGAGCTACTGAAGGTCAACAAACAACTTACACTAAAGGAACAGCTGAAGACGTGTGAAGACACACACATCTATTGGGATTGAATGGACAACTTGAAAAAACAAGGTGCTACAATGACTGTCAAAATTTACTGTATTTTATGAACTGGTTGAAAACATATTGTGATGAGAGAGGTGTTTTGTTGATTCTGGGGACGGGACTACACAAGCTAAATGGCTTCTACCCGTCAACCTTTTGATGAACCTTGAGATGAAAGTGTTAAAAGTCTGTTGTAATGACATGTCCAAAAAAAATAAACTAAGTAAATAAAATTGTATTTTTTAGTGTGCTCCAAAACCAGTGTGATACTGAGCCCCCACCTCTTATAATTAATTAGAAAACTTACAAAAGCTGTGGACTGTTAGAGAGCGAAGACAGAAAAACGTGGGCAGGGCAGAGTTCAGTACTCTCAGGCTGTCCGATCCACACTGCCTGATCTCCAGAGTCTCAATCTGCCCCAATGAGCAAACCCCCACTGGGGGACCATGGCCCCGGGTGAACAACTGACAGAGTAGGTGTGGATCTACAGTATGGCTTGTTCCTCCAGCTTCCTCATCCTCCAAACACACAGAATCCATTTTTGGGCGTTTACGTAGACTGCTTTGATCATTCTGCTCCTGTGATGTCCTGGTCTCTTGACCACAGCAGATGGCTGAAGCAGCCGATACACATCCTGCCTCTTTTGTGTGCTTGAAGTTTGTAAGCTGAGGATATAAATACAGAGATCCCCTTCCATGAAGGAGCCAAGCCAGCAGGTTGGGACACTGCATATCTACGATGAGGCTTTTAGCCACCCCGTGATCCAGCAGGCGATGGAGGACATACAATGGTGTTTGTGTCTTCCTCTTTCCTAGATGAGTGGACTGCGATACACTCACAGTTCTGACAGACTTCTCCAGGAGGTTTAAAAGAGGCCACAGCTCAGCAGTCAACCCCTGAAGAGGTTTATCCAAACTCATAATGAGTGGAAATTGTCTTATGTGTCTAGCTGCAGCCCACAGGAATCCTGGTGTGTTTACATTTGCGGCGTTACGTTCGACAAAGGAGTTGGTGAAGCCATAGACTATGGTCACAAATAGCATCCTCATAACTTTATGCTTGGCCTCTTCTTCAGTATGTACGTCTATTACCTGAAAAGTACAGGAGAACATCACAGCAGGGCTCTACCGATCGCTATGCTAATGATTGACTGAAAAAATACCTACATGGTTAGGTCCACACATATCCCGAATGAATCCAATCCATCTAGACAGAGTTGATATTCCTGAAAGACGGCAAAGAGAAATAATGGCGTCATCTCTACAGCCCAGGTAAAAAAGAAACATTAGCATCCAACTTGAACCACAGATCGTACCTCTCTTGTTTAGTCCAGGCTGTAGCTCATCCAGCTGACACACAGTCAGATGAGGGAGAAGATCCTGAAGGAGAAGCACTGGAATGTCTACATGTTGACAGATGTGTTAGCACATTAAAAAAAAAAAAAAAAAACCTCAGCAGTGCTCGGGAGGTGAACTGGCACCTCCCACAGCCAAGTTTAGTTAAATGTCTTTAAAAATGTACTAGAGAAACATCAGAGTGATCAATAGGCAACACTACTGAACCTTTTTTTGACAATATTTTCACGGATCGGCCTTTAAGGTTTGGTGGATTAATACAACCAAAAAAATAAAGTAGAATAATAAAAGAAATCCAACTTTATTAGCAGCATCCTCGTAACATCGCACCCTCACTTGTTTTTGTTCATTTTGCTGGCTTGGGAGTTTCAATTTATCAGCGGTGTATCCTACTTTAGCAGCTGGCATGGCCCCTTCAAGAAGGTAGTCATGTGACCAAGGCAAGCATTTTGACGGACGTCAAGAGGGACTCGTAGACAGATGTGGAGGAGAGAATCCGGTCATTTTCCAATTAGTATTGCATGCCTACAGGCCCCTAGAGTGTGCTGTGTTCAGGGGCCTGTAACCTGTAACCCTGTGTGTGTAATTAACACATACGTATATATATATGTACATGTGTGAAGTGTGAGTGTAAAAAGAATTTCCCCAAGAGGGATGATTAAAGTATAGATTATTATTATTATTATTATTATTATTATTATTATCATAGATAAAACAGAAATAATGTAAGTTCAGTTTTCTTTCTGTGCAACCCGGTACCGGTCTACGGTCCGGGGGTTGGAGACAACTGGGCTACAAGATATATTCATGCAAAACTCTCAATTCAGCGGGAAGGTACTTAGGAACTTGCATTGATAAATAGGTCCATTACCATGGTTAATTATTAAAATGTAGTTCATGAAAGTGTCAAAGGATGGAGGACAAGAGGAAGAAATGTCTTTGTCTAGCAGGTCCATCTGCTTTGACTCTGACCTGATAGATTAGTGGAAATATAGCAGAACAATGAACATCACCCTCTCGGTGGAAATGTGGTGAAGGTGAGGATATGCTAACATTCATGCAAACATTCAGCGAGACGCTACATCCAGGTCTGGACACCAGCCTCCCTGACCTAATCATCTGGTCTTCAGCCTCTTAACTGAAGTTCTGCTGGAGCCCATGCAGAATAAACAACCATTATTTATTAAGAAAACAATTAAGAGTACAAACAAACGTGTCCCCTTGTTTGTCTTTCCATCCGTGTGTGATATGTAGAGCCACAGGCTGTGGAGACCACTGACGACCAGCACACCTCAGGCAGGCTGGCCATGACAGATGATCTGCCCCAGACTGGGGGGAGTATAGTTCAGATGTGATGAGTTGGTCAGATTAACAGAACTCAGACTGGTCTTGGACTGGGACCCACCTAGAACACCTTACCTACCCACTGGATGGACTGGTACAGTCCGGTTTGAAATGGATGGTCTATGAGGAGAACTGAGACCAGACCACAGCTAAAAGTGACTGGTCGGTTATTCATCACTGAGTATCTAGCATGTTCTACCCGGTCTGTAGGAAACAACACCCCTGCTGTGTGTAGGTGATCAGTAACGAACGCTGGTAGAACATCCGCTGCTTACCGAGAACAGCCGGAGGACCGAGGACGGCCAGGTGTCCTCCGACGGCTCGGAGACACAAGTCCTTTAGACGCATGTCCTGTTGTCGGTTGTCAACTACAGACACGCGCACGCTTTCTTCCTGTTGTTCTTTTTGCGTGTATCTCTTTTGTATTTTTTATCAACGTGAGTATCTCGTAATTTTGGCTTTTATGAATAAAGGTGATTTTAAAAATCAAAAACAATAATCTTCTTCTACTACTACTACCGCTTCTTCTTCTTCTTCTTCTTCCTCTTCTTATCAGTATATTACCGCCCCCTTCTGGAACACAGTGAATGACACCCGTCAGAACATGTTCTCCTCGTGAACTCCGTTGTCATAAATGAAGCCCGTGGCCAATAGTATTTCTCTGTTACAAGTCAACTGGGGTAAGATCGATGCTCTTATAGTGGGAGGTGGGCTGGAGGAGATCAGATTCCCAGATAGACTTCATTGAAAAAGAAATGGCTTAAAATACCTGGGAGTTTATCTAGGAGACCTATTAAGGAAAAGAACTGGGAAAATGTTTTAGAGAAAGTGGAAGGGAGGTTAAAAAACTGGAAGTGGATTTTATCAGAACTGTCTTTTATAGGTCGTGTTTTAATTATGAATAATTCAGTTGCATCAATGTTGTGGTACCGGCTGTCCTGCGTTGAACCCCCAGCAATGTTGCCTGCACGAATCCAAGCGGTGATGGTGCACTTTTTTGGGACTGCTGTCACTGGGTTCATCAAAACGTCCACTTCCTGCCCAAGGAGGAAGGAGGGCAAGGTACTCATCCATTTGACCAGCAGAGGATCTTTTCATACTTCATTGTTTATGTAATTTATATGTAATTAATTATACACAGGGAAAGTCTGCATGTCTGTTGTTGTTTTGTTTTTGTTTTTTTTCATAATTTAGGGGGTGAAGAAGATGGACCTTGTCCGGCTGGACAATCGACCTCGAAGTCCCTCCTCGTGTTCATTTTCTCTTGACTTGGACAATGGCAGGATCATTGGTTAAAGGTTCTGGATGATGTTGTTACCTCCATGGACTCCAAACAGATCTGCATTGCTGCCTTTATTGACTTATCCAAAGCCTTCGACTCTGTCATCCACTCCATCCTTCTCCAGAGGCTCACTAGTATTGGTCTGTCATCTCATTCCTGCAATTGGTTCGCTAGCTACCTAAACAACAGAGTTCAGCAAGTAAAGTCTGTAAATGTCTTGTCTGACCCTCTTACCATTATGAAAGGGGTGCCTCAAGGTTCCATCCTGGGCCCAACGCTGTTCTCCATTTACATCAACAATGTAGCCAAGCATGCCGGTAATTCCAAGATTCACCTATATGCTGATGATACCATCTTATACTCAGTGGGCCCTTCTCTCCACTCTGCAGCATCCACACTACAACTCAGTCTCACTTCTGTCGGGCAGTACTTTCATGGCCTTCATCTTTCACTCAACACCAAGAAAACCAAATGCATTATTTTTGACTGGAAACATGACTCCACCACTGCCCCTAAAATCCTCTGTGCCGATGGCTCTGAATTGGAGTTTGTGACCAGCTATAAATACCTCTGTCTCTGGTTGGACTCATCCCTCTCCTTCACCACCCACATTAAACACCTGCAATCAAAAGTCAAAGCTCGCCTGAGCTTCCTCTACCGGAACAAGGCCTCCTTCACTCGATCAGCCAAACACATGCTCGTGAAAATGACCATCCTGCCCATATTTGATTATGGTGACACCATCTATAGGATGGCTTCCCAGTCTACGCTTGGCAAACTTGACACTCTCCACCACTCTGCCATCCGTTTTGCCACAGGCGCTCCATTCAGAACTCACCACTGTGACCTGTACAACCTGGTAGATTGGTCATCCCTCCACACCAGACGGCTCCACCACTGGCTTCACCTCATTTACAAATCCATACTTGGAAAAACACCTCCCTACCTCTCCTCCCTTCTACACCTCTCCCATTCTGCCCTCAATCTTAGGTCCAGTAAGCTCATCAAACTCTCCATCCCTAAAGCCCGTACTGTCTTTGGTCGCAGTGCTTTTCGATGTGCTGCAGCTAATGATTGGAACACTTTTCAAAACACCCTCAAACTCACTGTCCCCATGTCACTCACTGCCTTTAAACAAAACCTGCATGAAATTATAGTTGACAGCTGCACTTGTTGAGTGCCTCTCTTTCTTTCGCTCTCGTTCCTTGTGTTGTATTTATTTTTTATTTATATTTCTGTATAATGTATAACTCTGTATTTCAGCCTTCCTCCCCTCCCCCACTCCTCTAAGGGCCACTGCTCTTTGCTCAGGTGGCATTTGTAAATAAGAACCTGTTCTTAATTGCCTGCCTGGTTAAATAAAGGTTAAATAAATAAAATAAATAAACAGGACACTTGATATTCCTCAAATCTTCGAAGTTTATTGAAGCAGAATATTCATGGGTACTTTGGCTTACAGAAGAATGCTCCCCGCAAAGTACAACAATGCAAAGCAACACATAAGCTTTTATATTTTATGGGCGTACACAACTGACTCAGACAGCTGCTGTCTGCTGAAAAGTTTCAGTCTATCTTGACTCGCATATGATGTTCTTTTCTCATCCTTGAGCAGACCCAGATGCAGTCATAATATAAACAGTTTTCTGTTATCCTTGAACGCACCGCTCAGCCCCCACCGCGCAGAAAAGTCACCCCATGCCCTCAATGAACTTTATTACAGCACATAATTCCAACAGGGGTTTGGGAATTTTTTACAAAGCTGGAATAGATAAAAATGACTTCAGTTATTTTAAAATGGAATGTTGTTTTATTGACAAGATCAGTCTCAGAACAGGTTAACTTTATATCTCAAGGCACTTCTGTACAGCCAACTGAATGTATCAAACTTTCATGAGGGCAACGCTTGTCACACTCCCTCTCTGTTTGCTATCAGTAATTTGAAATTATTTCCCGTCATTCTCTGACACAATTTCCAGTGTCCCACACTCTATCATTGGCGGTTGGCAACATGTGTGATGTTGGGTTGGTAATCACTTTACACTGCCCAAGTGCATCCAGCTTTAACAAAAAAAAAAAATATTTTTGACCACTACAACTGAGATTTTTGTCCCAACTGGGCATGCTAACTGTCCCCAACTAGCACACAAACTAGAATACAAATATGTTTGCTGATGAAATAACTGGCTAGTGAGCACCAGGGAAGAGATTGATAAGCACACCAAGGCTGGTGCTGAAACAACAGGACTTCTGGCAGCTTCAGAAGAATTGATTGTGGAGTGCCAAATGCAGGTTTAAAGTTTAAAAGACATGATTAAATTGATATTTCTTTTCAGTGCATATGTCAACATGACTCAGTTCGAATTCCGTATTTGCTGTCTGCTTCTTATCTCTGCTTTTTATCACTCCTCCTGTGTGCCTCTAGTCTGTTTACCAGTCGATATATACATAACGTCCCCATCTGAAGTGGAGTTGTCTGTCTCTTCTCTGCACCATGAAGGTAATAGCCATACTCGCATTGCTGTCTGTGGTGGTGCAGCTTGGCAGCTCTTCTCCACCTTTTGAGTCATCAACATGCAGTGAAGAGAGTAGTGCTTCAGCAAGTCAAATAGCTGTCCGTCACATCAACGAGCACCATGACCACGGTTACAAGTACAGACTCAACGAGATTCAAAGCACCAAAATGGAAAAGGTAAGGCAAACAGAATGTATCTGTTAGTATGATACACACATACTTTTCATAGTATGTTGTCAGTATGTTTTTCTTTTTTTAACTCCATTTTTTATCCTTAGTTATTCCTTATTTACTTCATTATCTTTATTTCCATCCGTCATGATTCAGTGGAATTTGATGATTAATATCCAGTTCTTCTTTTCCTTTCGGCTTTTCCTTTCAGGGGTCGCCACAGCGAATCAATTGCCTCCATCTAACCCTGTCTTCTGCATCCTCTTCTCTCACACCAACTATCTTCATGTCCTCTTTCACTACATCCATAAACCTCTTTGGTCTTCCTCTAGGCCTCCTGCCTGGCAGTTCAAAACTCAGCATCCTACCACCAATATATTCACCATCTCTCCTCTGGACATGTCCAAAACATCTCAGGCTGGCCTCTGACTTTATCTGCAAAACCTCTAACATGTGCTGTCCCTCTGATGTACTCAGTCATTCCTGATCCCATCCATACTGGTCACTCCCATAGAGAACCTCAGCATCTTCATCTCTGCTACTTCCAGTTCTGTGTCTTGTCCTCAGTGACACCGTCTCTAAACCGGTGGTTCTTAACCTTGTAGGAGGTACCAAACCCTGCCAGTTTCATATGCTCACTCACCTTCTTTCGTAAAAAAATATTTTTTTCAAATTTAAGACATAAGTGTATGTTTTACTGGTGCATTTTTAATGAACTGTGCATTAATGTCACCTTTTTCAAAGAACAAAACCAAGGCAGTGCATGAACTTCCATGAAATTACCTACCTGCAAATCAGTGTGACTTCAGCTGTTGTTACTGAGAGACCAGTTCAGATATGCGTGGTTTCACCTTGGCAATTGCTACTCTAATGTCATTTTCACAGCAAAGTCTGTTTCTTTTGTTTTCCATGCAGCTTAAGGAAGTGTTCCTTTATTTTTGCTAGTGCGAGACCAGAGTTGCTCAACTTGACATTGCAAATCACACAGAATGCCAATTCCCATCATGTTCCGTTATCCATGTAAATTCACGTACGTATTCATCCGACCACTTCCTTTTTTTGCTCGACAAAGTTGTTATGAATTAAAATATTAAGAAAGCAATCAGATGACGTACCAACCTGCCAGGCATGAACCTACTACTGAGTGCGCAAAATCCCATGTAGTACAGGTAGGCTAATCGATGTAGCGTGATCACCTGCAGCCGGTGATGGCTAGG
The DNA here is from genome assembly GCA_013358685.1 of Antennarius maculatus. Lineage (NCBI taxonomy): Eukaryota > Metazoa > Chordata > Actinopteri > Lophiiformes > Antennariidae > Antennarius > Antennarius maculatus. Next base: position 3,408,491 of record CM023610.1, on the reverse strand, counting down.
GGGGCGTGTCATCACGAATTGACACGATGTGTCAAACGTACACAGTGATTTGTGTATGTTCGGCAGGGGCAAGATAAAACACCGGACAAGATGTGTCGGATGTTTTGTCTTGATCCACCAAACCCCTGAGACCAACTCACCAAACCCCTAGGGTTCGATTGAACCCAGGTTAAGAACCACTGCTCGAGACCAAACAACATCACTGGTCTCACTAGTTTTATTTACCTTTCCTTTCATTCTAGCTGAAACTCTTCTACACACATCACACCTGACACTTTTCTCCACCAGTTCCATCCTTCCTATTCCACTCCCTTTTCCAGAACTCTTTTCCACACTCTCCGCTGCTCTGGACTGTTGACCCTAGGTACTTAAAATCCTCCACCATCTTGATCTCTTCTCCCTGTAACTTCACTCTTCCACTTGGGCCCCTCTCATTCACACACATGTACTCTGTTTTACTGCGGCAAACCTCCACCTGTCTAGCTTCTCCTCCACCTGTTCCTTGCTCTCACTACAGATCACAATGTCATCTGCAAACATCATAGTCCATGGAGATTCCTGTCTAACCTCATCTTTCAGCCTGTCCATCACCATAGCGAACAAGAAGGGGCTCAGAGCTGATCCCTGATGCAGTCCCACTTCCACCTTGAACTCCTCTGTCACACCTACAGCACACCTCACCACTGTCTTACAGTCCTCATACATGTCCTGCACCACTCTAACATACTTCTCTGCCACTCCAGACTTCCTCATGCAATACCACAGTTCCTCTCTGGGCACCCTGTCATAAGCTTTCTACAGATCTACAAAAACACAATGCAGCTCCCTCTGGCCTTCTCTGTAGTTCTCCATCAACATCCTCAAAGCAAATACTGCATTGGTAGTACTCTTTTTTTTTTGGCAAGAAACCACACTGCTGCTGACAAATGCTCACTTCTGCCCTTAATCAGGAAAAACATGCATTTAAGAAATATTAGGTCATGTTGGCCCGTAGTGGTGGCGCACCCAGGGTGCAGCGGCTCTAGAACAACTTTACATCTGGCCTTTCAAACTCATTGTATGATCCCTGTATAATGACAAATAAAGCTTTTTGTCTTTAATCTAGCTTCAACTACTCTTTCCCATAACTTCATTGTATGACTCATCAGCTTTATTCCTCTGTAGTTGCCACAACTCTGCACATCTCCCTTGTTCTTAAAAATGGGCACCAGCACACTTCTCCTACATTCCTCAGGCATCTTCTCACTATCTAAAATCCTGTTGAACAAGGTTACCCAGTCAGAAACTCTACTGCCACCTCTCCTAGACACTTCCAAACCTCCACAGGTACAGGTATGTCATCAGGACCGATTGCCTTTCCACTCTTCATCCTCTTCAATGCCTTCCTCACTTCATTCTGACTAATCTTTGCCACTTCCTGGTCCACAACAGCAACTTCTTCTAGTCTTTGTTCTCTCTCATTTTCCTCGTACATCAACTCTTCAAAGTACTCTTTCCATCTTCCCATCACACTACTGGCACCTGTCAATACACTTCCATCCCTATCCTTAATCACCCTAACCTGCTGCATGTCCTTTCCATCTCTGTCTCTCCGTCTTGCCAACCGGTATAGATCAGTCTCTCCCTCCTTACTGTCCAACCTAGCATACAAGTCATCATAAGCTTCTTGTTTGGCCTTTGCTGCCTCTACTTTCACCTTATGCTGCATCTCCCTGTACTCCTGTCTACTCTCCTCAGTCCTCTCAGTGTCTCACTTCTTCTTAGCTAACCTCTTTCTCTGTACACACTCCTATACCTCCTCATTCCACCACCAAGTCTCCTTGGTGGTGATACACCAAGTTGTCTCCCGTCTCCCTGATCACATTAGCTGTAGCTGTCCAGTCAACTGGAAGCACCTCCTGACCACCCAGAGCCTCAGAGAATCAGAGTCTTTATTTGTCATACTGACACACGTTTCCACAGTTGACAGCACGAAATATGTCTCTGGAGGTCCCAGTAAGCCCAGTCGATAAATAAGATAAATAAGTTAAGAAAACCTAGAGAAAAACAAAAAGTTAAAAATGTAAGATAAATAAGAAAAGAGAACAAAGAAAAGTTAAGATGTAAGATATATAGTTGAAGTTTAAAGTGTCTGGACAGCAGAATGTAGTTCACAACAACAACAACAACAACGCAGCAGCTCAAGTGTGTAGGTGCTCCATATATTGCACTTGAAGCACCATATTGCTCTGAATCCCCATGTATCTGTGGTGACACACGGGCCCTCCTTCTACACCTACTCGTGTAGATTTCTGTGGTGGTAGGTAGGCCACCCCCTACAGTCCTCTGTGCAGTCTTCACAACCCTCTGCAGCGCTTTGTCTGCTGCAGAGCAGCTGCCGTGCCCCACAGTGATGCTGGTGGTGAGGATGCTCTCCACCGCACCCCTGTAGAAGGCCTTCAGGACGGGACCCCCCAGTCCAGCATGCCTCAGCTTCCTGAGGAAGTAGAGCCGCTGGTTTGCCTTCCTGAGCAGGTAGGAGGTGTTACAGCTCCAGGTGAGGTCCTCAGTGAGACGAACCCCCAAGTACCTGTAGCTGGAGACCACCTCCACAGCTGCTCCCCCGATGTGCAGGGGGGAAGGGGAGTGTCTTTTCCTCCTGAAGTCCACCACCATCTCCTTGGTCTTCCCCACGTTGATGCAGAGGTTGTTGCATCTGCACCAGTGCACCAGGTGCTCCACCTCCTCTCTGTATTTGGACTCATCATTGTTCCGGATGCGTCCCACCTCTACTGTGTCGTCTGCAAACTTTACTTTATGACAGCTTGGGTGTTTCGCTGAGCAGTCATACGTCAGTAGGCTGAACAGGAGGGGGCTGAGCATGCAGCCCTGTGGGGAGCCGGTGCTGAGAGTGATGGGGGAGGAGACCGTGTTGTTAATTCTGACAGTCTGATCTGTCTGCCAGGAAGTCCAGGACCCAGTTCCCTGTGGTGGCAGACAGTCCCAGCTCTGTCAGTTTCTGCACCAGGGTCTGGGGGGTGATGGTGTTAAATGCAGAGGTGAAATCCAGGAAGAGCAGGCGGATGCAAGAGTCCTTGCTCTCCAGATTTGTGAGGGATGTGTGGACCACAGAGGAGATGGCGTCATCGGTGGAGCGGTTCCTCCTGTAGGCATATTTGGTGGGGGTCCACCGCTATGTCTACAGAGTCTTTGATGTGCGCCATGACCAGCTTCTCGAAGCACTTCATGACTATCGGGGTGAGGGCCACCGGCCGATAGTCATTAAGCTCCTTCACCGCGTGGCCTTTGGGGACCGGGACGATGGTGGCAGACTTCAGGCAGTTGGGGACTGTTGCTAGCTGCAGTGAGGTGTTAAAGATGTCTGTTAACATCTCTGCTAGCTGGTGGGAACAGTTCTTCAACACTCTCCCAGGGACACCGTTGGGGCCTGCAGCCTTGCGAGGGTTGATCTTTTGTAAGGTCCTCCTCACATCCTGTCTTAACTCCTAAAAGTCATGCAACACTCTTCCTTTTTCAGCTTCCACCATTTCGTCTTCTGCTCTGCCTTTGCCCTCTTCATCTTCTTTGCAACCCTAGTCATCCTACACACCACCATCCTATGCCGTTTGGCTACACTCTCGCCTACCACTACTTTGCAGTCACTGATCTCCTGCAGATTACACCGTCTACACAAGATGTAGTCTACCCGTGTGCTCCTACCACCACTCTTATAGGTCACCTTATATTCCTGCCTCTACTGGAAGAAAATATTCACTATAGCCATTTCCATCCTTTTTGCAAAGTCAACCACCATCTGTCCTTCTGCATTCCTCTCCTGGATACCAAACCTGCCCATCACCTCTTACCTGCACCAACATGTCCATTGAAGTGTGCACCAATGACAACTCTCTCACTTCTAGTTATGCTCTCCATCACTTCATCAAAGTCCAACCAGCATTTCTTCTTGTCCTCCAGCTCACATCTTACCCATGGAGCATACCATGGCTGGCGGAGTCAAAAGCCTCGGATAGATCGATATAAACCATGTAGAATGGTCAATGCTGCTCACAACATAAAGATCCTATTAAGCAGTGAGAATACTCTGGCAATATTGCTGTCTTTACAGTTTATCATTTGTGTGATAATGATTCATATCTCAGCACGCCTGGGTTCACTCCCACGCTCCAAATTAAAAGGGAGCTGCTCTATCTCATCAGGAATGGTCCCGTCAACAGAAGAGTTGCAGTTTAAGAGCTCTTACAGTGTTTAATCCAACAGTGGTTAGTGCTTTTGGCATGTGTCAAGAGAGTCCTGTCGCTGTCCTTGATTGAAGTTGAGCAATTTAATGGTATTAAATAGGTTGCGGGTGTCATCCTTGTCAGCAAAGCTCTGTATCTTGCTCGCCTTATTTTCCTAGCACTCCTTCTTTAAACAGAGAATTTGCCTCTTTATTTTTTTGGTATTGGTATTCAAAGAGTAATGCTCCTAATCAACGAAGGCTTTCCTCTTATTGGCGATTAGCTCTGGGGTCACAAGATCATTCTCATCAAACCCGTCCTTGAAACGGGGGTTGTTTGGACCCAAATGCAGTACACAGGTGCACAGGAACAGTTGGTAATAACCTTTACTATCACCACAGCAATCAGGGTATGCAGCATGCAAAATTATCACAGAATAAAGTTTGTTCTTTGGGCTGAGAGGCCTCGCACCGTCTCTAGGGCCCAGGGGAGGGAAAAGGAGACGACTGGGAACAGCCGCGGAACCGAGGGGAGGCTTCTGAGCCCCCAGTTCCACACAGTTCAAGTCTCTTTCGTAGAGAGGGGAAGAGACGTAGCTTACCTCAGCCGAAGATGACGAGCAGGACGCTCTGCGTTCAGGAGAGCCGGCTGCACGTGCTGTGAGGCCGACAAGGAGTGAGCTGAAGAGAGGTCGGAGACAGGCTGGGGGGTCGTAGCCAGGTGAGTAGTCAGCGAAGACGGAGGCACCGTTGGGGAGCAGGCAGGAGACGAGACGAGGCCAGGCAGAGGAGTCAAAACCAGACGAGCAGGCAGATAACAGGCAGAGACAGAGCACGAGGTCAGGGACGGAAGGCAGGTGAGTTTACCAACAGGCAGGCGAGGATGGCAGGTCAGGGACAGGCAGAGTCGACACCGGGAGATCAGACAGGGAATGAATGCTGGAAAGTCTCGCATGACGCTGAAGAACAATCTGGCATGGAGTGAAGGTGCTGGAGAGACTATATGCAGGCCTGATTGCAGTGATCTGCAGCAGGTGAGCAGAGTGGGCTGGTGCAGTAAGCGTGTCCGGCAGGTAGAGTGGAGCAGAGGGAGGGAGAGTGGAAAAATACTGCAGCAGTGTGACAGGAGGGGAATGAGAGGCAGGAACTGTGACAGTCCTGGGTTTGATGAGAACCCAGGACGGGTTTTCTAGAACTGTACCCAATGGAGTTTTCACAGCTGGAGATAAGGTTTCCCCATTACTTTATAGCATTGTCACTGGCAACAGAAGCAATGGTCTGATCAAGTGACAGTCGTAGGTATTTGCATTTCTCCACATCATTGAGTTTCACAACTTTGAGCCTTTGACTTATTAGTTTTGTCACATTTTGTCTTTCCAGCATTTTTCAGCACATACCATCACCTTTGTTATCTGACCACACTCAGTCACAGGCACAGAGAAACATCAAATAGTAAAATATTCAGACTCCACCATTTGCGTCTGAATTCTTCAGGGTAGAAACCTAACCTGGCCAACATTGGTTTCTACTTATACCTGAGTACCAATTATCCCCAGAAGATCTCATACATCATTGGGCTAGTACAACCCTGTCAATAATTTAAAAAATATGAAACAGGCAGGTTGTGTGTTTTCTTACAGGTAGTCTACATTGCTGGCTCTAACTTTCAACCTGGGAATTGTCGTCAGTCTGGATGTTTGTGAATGTCCCCATATACGTAAATACATTGTGGGCTCATTCCGAGTTCAAAAGTTCACAGTGAGGACAGTAAAGTCTCATAATAATGGTGATCTATGATTATGCTCTGCTGTCTCCAGGTTTTTGATGGCTGTAACATTGAGCTGAAGTTGGACCTTCTGGAAACAAACTGCCACACTGTCAACCCCAAGAATTATGACGACTGCGAGTTCCAGGATGAGGTATCTGAAAATAAAGATGTTTTTGAACCTTTAAAAGGTGGAAAGCTAGAAGCTCTCCAGAAGCTCATGGAGATGTCAAGTGTACAATAAATAGGTCTGCATTCCTGTGTAGGCAGTGATGGCCAACTGCACTGTGCTGATGACGGTCAGAGGGGACAGAACCGAGGTTATTGATTACAAATGTGGAGCACAAACAGGTAACACATGAGAAAATATGCTGACAGAGTGGGTGATATTTGTAATGGGTTCAATAAGCTTTGCAATATATCCTTTTGTTGCAATGACTACTGTACTTCTGTATATTCAGCTGATAATACTGATTGTCTCTTGGGGTAATAAAAATAAGACACTAATTAATATTTCATTGATGACTCTTACCTGAATAAATCTGCTACTGTACGATGTTATACTGCTACCATGAAAACTGCCTTTTGTCTTGTCTCGTTAGGTGTAGCCACAGTGTGTCATACTTTTTCCATTTAAGATGAATGCTTAAATTCGTTTGGTACAGTTTGTTTAAGCCAGAAGCCCTTCTTGCCATAACCCTCTGCATCATTTGGGACCGGCCTACAGTTGGCACTGGCTTGTGCCGCCATAGGCCTGCTGATGCCAGTTATTGAACCCAGGGTAGCATACATGTGACGCATGTGCTCTACTACTGAGCTACATTCCCGTTATACCGCTACCATAATACCAGCTAAAACAGATGCATCCTAATGGCATATGTTTCAAAGATTTTTTGTGCAATCACAATGGTTTAAAGCAGACTTGGGAACAAATAAGGAATTTAATATAAATTATAATTCAGTTTTGAATGAGGGTAGTAGGCGTTAGTTACTTTGCCCTGTCTATGTCTCACATGCATCCTCTTGCATTATAGAGCCCAAGCTTTGGGGGGCCCCTGGGTTACTATCCATGTTTCCCAGCTAGTATCCTTCTAAATTTCCACAGACAGTAAATGCATTATGATTATCAGTATAATTCTTATTACAGTATTAAATTAAGTTGTATTGTAAAATGTGGATTATAATATGATTATGATCAGTGTGACATTATATTCATTTCGACTATTAAATGTACAGACAGACTGTGTGTGGTGTGTGCGCGCGCACGTTTTGACCTGTGTGTTTGTTAAAAAAAAAAGTTATTTAAAGAGAACATTAACATTAAATTAAAATGCTCCAGTACATAACTGTCACAGTCTGAGTAATTACCATACAGTGTGGAACCCTCCATATGAATAACAACAACTCTGTGTGTAGTAATTACTCGACAGGAGATGGTGATGACATGCCCTGATTGTCCTTCACTGCTCCCGCTCAACAACGCTGAAGGTCTCAGATCTATCCAAGAAGCTGTGAAGAAATTCAATCAGGACACGACCAACCAGCGCATATATGTCCTGCAAGATGTCGGACGGATACGAACCTCGGTACTTGACTGCCTCATCACAGGGTCAAGTATTTTAGCAGCAAAATAATGTACTGTGTACTTGTTTGCGTATATATTATGGAACCACATGGTTCAGTATGTTTGTGTCCATAATCTCACATTAAGTAAACTATAATATCATGCAGTAGCACACCTGTGACTTGTCTCCCTTCTCTTCCTCTCTAAGTACATAATGAATGCTGGCATGAATTACTATGGTGAGTTTGCCCTTGTGGAGACTCATTGCCCAATCAGGGCAAGAATACGTCCAGAGGCATGCAGACCCCTCTGCCCTGACAGAGCTGTAAGTACAACTCACTCTACAGAAAGCTTCAGCCAGCTTCAGAACTCATGTAGGAGTAAAAAATATGAGATGCCAAAGAATGAGACCGAGCTTGTGTGCAGCTCCACAGGATTAACTGAATTTATTGACAGATACAACTGAATCTTTTGGCATTACAGTCACTCCCTGTACTGTGTCAGAGTATTTTAACTGTCAACACAACAGTCCACAATTTATATCCTCTTGATGACGTGTTCACATCACAATACAGTCCCTTGAAGTCTGCCAATATGGAGTTGGTCTGCAAATACCAGACACAGTTCCATCTGAATCTATAAAATTGACAACATATCACCAGGGATTGCAGTCGCAAGATTCATATACTTGTCTACATGTGAATGTCAAGATAAGCATCATGAAAGCAAGAACTAAAATAACAACAGGGTAAGACACAATGGAAGAATTAAGACCAAGTGTGACAATTATTAGCCAAGAGGAATAGCAAAACATTAACACACAATTTAAATTTAAACTTGTTACTTGTTATGTAAGGAAGTTGAAAATTGATGCATATGTCATGACATGATGTTGACAATTTTAGAGAATGAAAAGTTCCCTGGATAAGCATAATGACCCAGATTTTCTGAGATTCTTATGACTAAGGCCACCTCTTTAAAAAAATATTGTCAGTACTAGAGTGGAAACATGGCTTAAAGAAACTTGTATATTACTCTACATCAATTCATTACAAGGATTTCATAACCAAACATGTCCACTAAGTTTTGCTTTTTCTTAGTATATAATAACAAAAAAGTGGAAAATTATCAAATTGTTCAAAATGTGCTCCTGCCTCTCTCCTCCCAAAGTTCAGGGAGATCCCTTAACGTCAGACACTTCTTATTGGTGGGGGAAATGAGGAGTCAAATACAGAGTAACATTGACTCCTCCTACAGTGTAAACTGTGCTCAGCACAATCAACTTTAGCAACTCCACCATGTTCTAAAGTGTTTCAAACAATCAGGTTTGAAGCACCGGGCTCTTCAGGTCTATAATATGAACATTTGGTAAAATTGTCCTATTATAGTAAAAGGACCAATCCACTGTGCTATGGAGATGCGTGTTTGTACTATGCATAATGTTATACCACACAATGAAAACTATCTATTGCTTTTAAAAGTCAAGTTGTTCACTGTCTCCTTTCTCTACAGCATCATGCATTCTGTCATTCATCCTTTTCACAAAAACATGGACTCAGTCCTCTTAACTGTGAAATCTACCCCCCGACCGTGAGTCCCCAATTTCAACCTTCAGTCACAACTGTGTTCCTCTAGTCTATTTGATGCTGACATTGATGTAGTTCTCTCTTCCAAAACAATTATTTTCATTTACAGTGCATAGAAATGTACCCTGTTGCCCATGTTCTCCACAGGACCCTTCTCCCCTTGGACTTGGTCAACTGGAGCCTGTATGTAACCCGCCTCATCATGGGGTTCGTCCCGGGCCTCCTCCCATTGTTCCTGGTCAAGTGCCAAGCGTGATCCCGGACCAACCTTTCCATCCGTGCCCAACAGTAATGACCAATATCTACAAAGGCATCCACCCCATTTGCCCCTGGGCTCTTCCTGTACCCACCCAAAATCAAAACTGAGCAAATAGTGAAAAGTAAACACAGCAAACATTACAGCTAGATAATGACTTCAATTTCCAATGTGTGGAAGCAATGCTGGGGCTTAAAATAAAACATGTCAAATAAATAATCCTGTTGTCTTTCTTTCACAACTGACATGCTACAGTATGTTCTTACACCCTGAAATATCCCAAAAATTTAATTCATAATCCATTAAGTGGCCCCATGATGTGCCAACATCTAATCCAGGGTGTAACATGCTTCTCACTCACAGCCAGCTGTTAGGTTCCTGCAGGCCCATGAACAGCATGGTGGCTGTAGATGAGATTACAGTCGTTTAGTCCACAAGAAAATGATGGATAGATTTCATTAAGTCTTCTGTATTACAATACCATTTTCAAAAAAGTTGTGATTCCATTTAACATGTGTGAAATTGTTATGGTTATTTCCAAACCAGTAAACATCCATATTTAACACAAAAATATCATTTCAAATCTGGAGAAAAATGTGTAGCGTTCGAAACAGCCTTGTCCATTTTTCCACCTTCTAGGAAGTCTTTAATGATTACTGGTGGACATAATAGTGTCATAGCTACCAAATTTGGCAATGTTCTACCCCTGAAATTCTGTATTTTGGGAGTTCTAGATTTCCTGGCCTCCGTTATTCTAAGCAGGTCTGTGATGAGCTCAGACCTGGTCTGGTCTTTCTGTTCAGATCTGGCAAGTTTAATTTACCATTATCTTTGATGAGTTTCTCATTGCATTTCTAAAAAAGGCCTCAAACCACACTAGAATAACTGTGCCATCATTATTTTAATACTATCAGTGTCAGGATTCCTATGTGTATTTGAATAACTATCACATCAGTGAGAGTAGACATGAAATCATGGAGATTGTAAAGGGCAGCCTTTGTCAAATCAAATATTTTATGCTGTAAATATTTTTCTGACATTTGTCAGCTTTCTTTCATTCACTCTGTTTAGCTACAGAAATAAATCCAATCCTGACCTCACTGGTCAAATCCTGTGAGGTCAAGATTTGACCTCAAGATTTGACCAGTGAGGTAAAATCCTGAAATCACTGGTAACAACATAAAAACTGTTTATTAGCAAACTTTATGACTGAAACACACTTAAAAGGCATTATGCAAATGTAAGCTACTTAACCAATATTTATTTGTATACATTTAATTGGAATATATAATACATTCATCAAAACCAGACAACAACTTCGCACAAACTTCATTGGAGCTAAAAATTAGAGGCTACACCATGAATTAGACCACATTTCCCAGAGTAGTTTTGTGACATTGTTCAGGAGCCACCAGTGTGAAATGGACAGTGAGCTTCTGACTGTAGTCCGTCCAAAGGAGCTGGAATGAGAACTGCATGCTGCTCATTATATTTGATTTACGCAGAGAAGTAAGCAGATGGTATGCAGGGCTTCGATCGCTGAGGCAACTCTGAAAAGAAAGGAATTGTTTTGAAAACTTAACCACATAGTCCTCACTCAACATATTTGTCAGAAAAACTAATATTATTTGTATAGAAAGATATGCAAATAAGCACCAAACTACAGACATGGAGGTCAGTGGAGGTGTGTCTCTGTAAATCTGATTCCGAAGGGCATGTAGGACAATTAGGAAGAGATCACATTTTGTTTAAAAAAACAAAAAAATATATTGTAAACATATTAGGTGGTTTGTTATTGTCTTCATTTTACCATGTATTACAATTCATTCAATGTCTTCATTATGTATATAAAACACCACTTGTCTGCATTAGCATTTCCATAGAAATGTATTTGCAGTTAAATATGATTAGCATTAAACACCAATTTCTTGTAGATGGATTACAACAGCTTCCCAAGTTTGCTACGTGAATCCATTCTGTCACCGGTTCCTCTGTCAGGTTGCAGGAGGAATTGAGCCTACAGTATCTCAGCTGACACAGAGGTGGGGTTCAGTATTTCATCATAGGGTCAATAGAACTACTAACCATTCACACCAATGGTGAATTTACAGTCACCAGTTAAATTCTACTGCATGCTCTTAGTGATGGGAGGGAGCTGGAGAACCTGGAGGGATCCAATAGACACAGGGAGAACACGCAGACACCACACAGAACAGTCTCAGGTCCTCAGGTGAATTTGAACCTGTCAGGCACATTTTATACCCACTACACCACAGTGCTGCTGCTCAGTTAAAGGGACAGTTAAGTTAATTTTAAGTGACATATATGTTATTCATCATTATGAAAAATAGAAGAAAAAATAGATTATATATGTAGCATCATCCCTTTGGTCAGAAAAGCTTGAAATCTGCAACACAGAAGCTTCCGCATTCAGTGGTCACGTGGGCGTCCTAAGTCATTAGCAACTTGACAGCCATAGAAGACAATGCAATCCACGACGCGATTAACTCTATAAATATAGTGGCTACCTGCGAGGTGAACAGTTGTGTCAACAGAACATCAAGAAAACACAAAGACAAGGACCTATCCTTCTTTAGAATACCTTCTGGGAAGCTAGGAAGGAAATGGAGAGCACAGATAAACAGTCAATATGCCCAAGGATCCGAGGATCTGTCATGAGCACTTTACCTCAGATGATTTCCAAAGAGATTTGAAGGTAAGATATGATAATAATATATATGTCACTTAAAATTAACTTTACTGTCCCTTAAACATGTCAGTTTCACAATTATCCTAAACCATTTATTCATATAACATAGTATTGTTTCAGTGAAAATATGTGTCCACACAAAAAGTAGTAATACAATTTGGAAGAACAGCAATTTCATTTCAAATGCTTTACACCTTTAAATAATTGCCATTTTACTTTGAACTGCAAAAACGACAATCACACTAAATATGCTTGATCTTTTCATTAATGCTTTTTTTCAATTCATGAAGATGTTACAGATGTGATCAACAACAACAAAAAAGTCAGACTCCCAGAACTGCTGCAAAATGTCCTCGTCCCTAGAAATGAAAACATATTACTCACAAAACCACCTCTGGACAACTTTGGTGGCTGAGATTTAAAGAGAGTCATATTGGGTCCTCACATCGGGCTGATGGTGAATGATGATGTGGTTACTACATTTATCCACCATAAGCAACCTGATGTATCTGATGCTAACGGGTCTTGTGTCTCAAAAACAAACAATTGGAAGCCTCTGGGACAGAAGCTGTGAGTCATAAATTTCTGAGTTTGGGTACTCAAACAGAGCAAATGTTTTCAGTTTGTGCCAAAATGTCTACAGCTTTCAATCAGTGCAGTATTTAAACCAAGGGGTGTTTACCTCTGTGAAGTGGATTAGATGACAGACCGTAGATTGGGATGCTATCTCTCCTCTCAAAGTACTTGGAGTCCAAACCTGCACCATCTCTACTGAAGACAAGAGGAGATGTATGAGGCCAGGGGATACAGTAGCAAATTAAACATGTACCTGTAATCTAACAACGTTTGTCAAAAACAAATTGATTGAAATGAGGGAAAACATTTTCAGTTGGGAATGAGCTGCCAGAGGGTTGTGGATGGGAGAATACTGCATGTATTCCAACGAGGTAATTTCTTCTCAGCACAGCAAGTGTATGAAATATGATGATGAGACTAGGAAAACAAAGTGAAGAATCAAGCAAAAACTGATTTCAATGATACAGAAGCTGTTACCATGAATAAAAGAATACATCCATCATTTTGTGGGTAACTCCATGGACAACAGACCATTGACAGCCTCCTACATATTCAAATCTCTGTGCCACTTCAAATCAGGCTGCAGGAATAGCATCCACAGTAACACAGAACCTCATATTAGCATATGGCAATGACAGGCCTTTTAAATGGGGAAAATACAATGGATTGGTGGATAACTAACATCTCTTAAAACGTAATTCCTAAAGGACAAAGCAGATACACTACTCACAGAAATTTTTTGGCATGGCTAAACTTAATGTGGCCAGCTCTAAACGTTTGAATGCACATGTCAAACTGTTCAGTATGTCACTACGTTTTGCATGGCTTTCTGTTCTATAACAAGAAGCTGAATGGCAAAAAACAGGTGTTTGGACCAGGAATCGACCAATACATTTCCCAGTTCAATCAGAATTGGTATTTAAATAGTCCTCTTCATCATGGTGTTCACATTTTGACATCATGGGACCAATATGAAACTTAAAATTGATCAGCAGTACTGGGAGGCTTCAAACAGATGTTCCCAGAAGGAGGTGCTCACAGAGCTCAGAGTGTCATAGAATGTCTTCAGCAGGTTACAACAGAGATACAGAGAAACTGGAAGAGTCTCAGGATAGAAGTGAATCTTTTGGTCACCTCTCCCACCGATGACCGCTTCATTGCCCTCTGGAACCAGAGCCACTCCACACACATTTAAATGAGTTGAAAGGCACCCAAGTGTCACGTCAGTCCACTCAAACTGCTTATATCAGCGTGATCCGTGTGCTTGACAACCCGCAAGGGTACTTGACACACCACCAGGCACACAAATCATCTGATATGAGCCAGGGAGAGTTTACGCTTGAGGACGGACCAGTGGGCCTCAGGCCTGTTCCTGATGAAAGTCAGACATGCTCTAACATGCACAGATTGGCTTTGACATTGGCTATCGTGACATTCTGTTGTTACTTTAGACATGCTAACGTTAGCCTTTAACGTGCTGAAGTTAGCCTCAGGCCGTTAGACACTCATCTCAGTCAGCCGTTTTTAATGTCTGACCCAGATCCGTCAGAACTTTGTAGGAGCCACGTTCCAGCCGGGACCGGACCGGCTCCGGAACAGATCCAGTACCAGACCGGTACCGGACCCACGGCTAATATCTGAGTAGTAAATGTAATTATGCTGTCAGAGCAATCCGTGCATCACTAGTGCGTGACCAGTGTGTGTGTGTGTGTGTATGTGTCACAGATGTTTAACCAGTGTGTGTGTCACTACATCTCAGAGTGATGCACAGCTTGTTTTAAGTAGCAAGCTGTGCATCAGCCACCGTTGTCACCAGTCGAGTCTTGTTGGTGGTGTTAATGCAGTGTAGGCAGATGTGTCTGGTCTATAGTCAAGCCCATAATACCTGAATAAAATCATTAATCTTGTCAATCTGCAGAGAATAAATCGACTTGTGAACAGCAGGAGACATCACACTGTAATTGATGCTCAAGGGAAAGTTAACACATTGACGTGTTTTTGTAGTATACTCATCACTGTTGTTGGTTTTTGTGTCATAAATTGATCGATATGAGGAAATCACCATTGCTTGCTTCTACATAAATGCCCTACTTTCATGACATACAGTCAGGTCTATAAATATTGGGACATCATCACCATTTATCTTTTTGGCCCTGTACACCCCACAATGGATTTGAAATGACACAAACAATATGTGCTTTAAGTGCAGACTTCCAGCTTTAATTTGAGGGTATTCACATCCAAATCAGGTGAATGGTGTAGGAATTACAACTGTTTTTACATGTTTTTACATTTAAGGGACCAAAAGTAATTGGACAAACTAAACAATCAAACTGTCACTTTTTAATATTTGGTTGCAAATCCTTTGCAGTCAATGACAGCCTGAAGTCTGGAATGCAGAGACATCACCAGACGCTGGGTTTCGTTCCTGGTGATGCTCTGCCAGGCCTCCACTGCAACAGTCTTCAGTTCCTGCTTGTTCTTGAGGCATTTTCTTCAGATTTCTCTTCAGCAAGTAAAATGCATGCTCAATTGGATTCAGGTTAGGTGACTGACTTGGCCATTCCATAACATTCCACTTCTTTGCCTTAACAAACTCTTTGGTTGCTTTTGCAACCAAAGACGGTTTGTGCGTCCATCTGCACTATGATGCATGGTTTGTTCGTCCATCTGCACTGTGACGCACCGTCCAACGGGTTCTGAAGTATTTGGCTTAATATGAGCAGATAATATTGCCCGAAACACTTCAGAATTCATCCTGCTGCTTTTGTCAGCAGTCACATCATCAATAAATACAAGGGAACCAATTCCATTGGCAGCCATACATGCCCACGCCATAACACAACCACCATGCTTCACTGATGAGGTGGTATGTTTTGGATCATGAGCAGTTCCTTTCCTTCTCCATACTCTTCTCTTCCCATCATTCTGGTTCAAGTTAATCTTGGTCTCATCTGTCCATAGGATGTTGTTCCAGAACTGTATCAGCTTTTTTAGATGTTTTTGGCAAACACCAATCTGGTTTTCCTGTTTTTGAGGCTCACCAGTGGTTTAGATCTTGTGCTGAAGCCTCTGTATTCACTCTGGTGAAGTCTTCTCTTGATTGTTGACTTTGACACAGAGACGCCTACCTCCTGGAGAGTGTTCTTGATCTGGACAACTGTTGTGAAGGGGTTTCTTTTCACCAGGGAAAGAATTCTTCTGTCGTCCACCAGTCGTTTTCTGTGGTCTTCCGAGTCTTTTGGTATTGCTGAGCTCACCGGTGTGTTCCTTCTTTTTACGAATGTTCCAAACAGTTGATTTGGCCACACCTAATGTTTTTGTTATCCCTCTAATGTGTTTTGCTTTTTCAGCCTAATGACGGCTTGCTTCACTGATAGTGACAGCTCTTTGGACCTCGTATTGAGAGTTGGCAGCAATTTGATTCCAAATGCAAACTTCGAATTAACTCAAGACCTTTTGTCTGCTTGTAAATGAGATAATGAGGGAATCACACACACCTGGCCATGGAACAGCTGAGCAGCCAATTGTCTAATTACTTTTGGTCCCTTAAAAAGTGGGAGGCAAATGTAGGAACTGTTGTAATTCCTACACCATTCACCTGATTTGGATGTAAATACCCTCAAATTAAAGCTGGAAGTCTGCACTTGAAACACATTGTTTGTGTCTTTTTTTAATCCATTTTGGTGGTTTACAGGGCCAAAAAGATGAAAATCATGATGATGTCCCAATATTTATGGACCTGACAGTATCACTGCGAACTTTATGTTTTCCATAAATTTTCCTCAGAAGACAAATATCTTCAAACATGTGTGAGTAGTGTACGTTTGAGATGAAAGCATTGGAAAACTGAGAGGCTGAGATCTTAAAACACTGAATATATTTCACATTGTGTACATAATATACAATCAGAAGTAGGCTGCACTTAACAAAAGAGGATTAGTATTTTGCACTTGTAAGCCAACAGTGGTAAGGTAGAAATTTCCACCAAAGTTGGAAAATACTTTGCCCTTACTTAGATTGCCTCAGACACTGGCATCTCTGGGTTAATTGACAATGGTTTTTATTCCCAATTGTTAGCCAGATCTTTAGTGTCATTTTTTACCCCAACTGCCTGTTCTCTGACCATTTGGTTTTCTGTTATTTTTACTCATTGGGCAAATAGTTTGTAGGCACAATGTCTGTTTTTATGCATATTTAGATGACAGTTGTATTTGTCTTTTATTTTGATCCCGTCACAACACTGTAAATGCTAAATGGTACAGAACTTCCTACAGCTACATATTACTTACTGAAGTACTCTTCAGTGGCTTTGGCACAGATGATTGTCCGTTTTCAAATCAGATGGGCCTTTTGTCTCAAAATATTACCCAGAATTGGAAAACTCAATGTTATTTTGAAAACAACTTCTAAAAATCGTGCATCTCCTACAATGAGAGTTAAGTGGAGGCTATATTCATCTCACTCTTGGGATATGGTCCCACCCTAACCCAAAATCTGGTACTCCCATTCAGTATCAAAGTGATTGAGTCCGTACCCATAGCAAATACAAACTTACATGTGTCTGTTGGCTGGCTGAATTGTTCCCTGTTCAGTAGGAGTAGGATCATCAGCCTTCACATAAGCAGAGTTGCTTGTTTGAGGAGAAAAGTGTGCCTGCAAAAACAAATTTATATTTTTAACTAGACAAACATGCAACCCCTTTTTCCAAATGAAGCATGTGGCTTTAACGTGACAGGACAAAGGTTTTTTGTTTGTAACTAATCCATCCATTTTTTTGTAGACATGATGACTTATTGTCTCGGCTACAGCCGCTTTTTCCACCTTGGGGGTCACTGGTGTGCTGGAGGCTATCCCAGCTGACTACAGGCAAGAAGTGGGATAGACTCTGGACGAGTCGCTGGTGCATTGTGGGTTTTTTATAATTAACACCATAACTATATATTGCCTGGACAAAAAAAGTCACCACTGCAATTTAACTAAGAAAACAAATGAGAGCCCTGAGTTGGATCAATGTTAAACATCGTGTGACCGAATGATGGGGCATCAGGATAAGAAGAGAGGTTGGCGCCACTGTTCTTAATGTCTACCTCACCAGCCTGCGTGGGCCTGATGATTTGAAGTTGCTTCAGTTGATCAGATCTAGTTTCAGTAAGATGACGTTCTCAAAAAATTCGGCCATCTGAGCACTTGAATACATTGAACCGGTTTTCTCCATCGATTAATTATTTTCTTTCCCGACGGTATAGGTATATTACATACAAGAGGAAAATGACACAAGATAGCAGGCTCAAATTGTAAATGGGTGGTTCAAGGAGAGACCTGAACGTTATTTAAAATCTATTGCAGGGGTCTCCAAACTTGGGTGGCACAGTGGGTAGTGTCGGGTGTTTTGTCTTGACCTCTGTCTCCGCCGAACCCCTGAAACCGACTCACCGAACCCCTAGGGTTTGATCAAACCCAGGTTAAGAACCACTGCATTAGTGACATGCCTTACAATGTAAGAAGGGTGTACCTTACCCACCATGTGGGCCTCCTGCTATCTTCACTTTCACTTTTTATTTTATACTGTTTATATTTAATTTTAGTTTAGAGTATGTCCTGTTAGTGCTGCATGTGTCTGTTAGTGTAGTGTATGTCTTGTGGTATGTCCTGTGATGTCAGTGTTTCTTTTTCTCCTGGTGTTCATCCAGTATTTATTCATTATGTATGCCTGAGCAGTGGATATGTGCAATTTCCCTCGGGATTAATAAAGTATCTATATATCTAAGCCTACTAGGATAGGCTCCAGCTCCCTGTGACAGTGGCTAAAGCGGTGACAGAAAATGCATTAATAACCCTTTCTGGTTATTATGTCATTTGGGAGCGGGGCACAAAAGTCAATGAGTCTGTCCAGCTTGAATGCATCTTTCAGAACATCACAGTTTTGTAACTCAGCCAACTCAAACTGATAAGAGGGCTGGGCTTCATCAATGTCGGCAACAAAGGGGTTCTGGAAAAGACGGATTTCTTTTGCATTAGCATATAGTTCATAATAATCACACACGGAATTCCGCCTTCAGCATTTTCAGTGCTTCCACACGCCCTTCAGCTGGAACGGGGCCGCTGGGTTCTCTGCGGCCCTGCAGAGAACCCTCTGAGAGGTTTTAGGTAGCAGGGAGATGGATGGAGTTGTGGTTCTTCACTTGTTCTATAATCATCGCTAGTTTCACCTCAGATGTCTGAGTGGGAATACATGTCACAAATGAGTTCCCCCTGGCCTCGTAGCTGGATGTTAAGGCTGTTCAGCATTTCTGTCACGTCTGTTAAAAATGTGAGGCGCCATTCCCATTCTGGATCGATCAGCTCTGGGACTGTTTAGTCAGGGGAGGGGGGCATTTTTCTGGCTGTGCCAAATGTGGAGGGGCCAGCCGCATCCGGCCCGCAAGCCTTAGTCTGGAGACCACTGATGTACAGAATGTGCTGGTGAAGATTTTTGTAGTAGTCCAGCTTCTCCATCTTTAATTCAAGAACTTGATGAAAAATGAATGGTCTATTGACGTAAAAAAAAATTGTGACATTGGGTAATGTTATCAAATCAATAGCATGGCGAATGTACTGTATACCATAATCAAAGCTAAAGGTGGTCAAACAAAACATGAAAAACTGACTTTCCTTTTTTGGGTGGGCAGTGTAAAGCCCTTTTCTTTTCCAATTAACCACTGATAGATCTTTGTATCACAAGCCATCTTGCACCAATCCATACAAATATCATTAGAATATTTGAATATCCATGTGATGTTTGTACCATGCAAGGAACCAATACAGACCAATGGAATAGCCACTGACAAGGTGCTTGAATGTAAATTTCAGATCACGCTACCAACCTTCCGACAGGTGATGAGCCACAGCCAATAAAAACTGACCAAATTATTATTGAGGTACTATACAAAGTATAATGCCATTGTTTAGACTAACAGTGGATGGAGGATAAAGGCCACATAGAACCAGTAACTAGTTACAAAAAGTCATGAAGTGTGTCCTACCCTTAGTCCTTTGGTTGTGGATGAAGGTGTCTCCATACTTTCAAGTGGCTTTGTGGACAGCTGCTTTTCATTTAGCTGCTTGTTGAGCCAACTTATAACTGAAAAAAAAAATAGGTGAAAAGTTCTAATTTTGTATCAACAACAACCGTCAGGGTGATCTTTTTTTTTTTTTTTATGTGTGAAAAAAATTGCCTGGAGGGCAGGGAAAAAGAATAGTGGACAAATCCATATTCTCTAGCCACATTCAAACAGCAATAAAAGAATTCCCTTCTCTTTGAATCTCTTGTGTTCTTACTGGACCACTCCATGATGTCACAATGCCACTTCACAGTGTGAGCCAGTAAACCGCAATGTACAGGAGGTATGTACAATGTACCTGTGAGCATAAAACTTGTGTTTCACTATCTCCCAGGTTAGCACTATTGTCTGTGCTACTCTACAAATATGAAGCTTTCTGTTGCTACAGAACAAATACCCTGAGGTATGGTTCTCACACACAGGGGGCCTTTGTGTGTGGGGCATTACTTATACAATAACATGGTCAAAATTCAAAGAAGAGGATGAAGCACTGCCGTATGTGCCTACAAAGCATCTTATCTTCCACAACAAAGAAGACATGTTTAGTAGTTGACTTCACCTGTTCAACACTGGGTCACAAGGAGAGATCGCAGTGTGTGGACTGTGTTTAACTGCTTGCTTTTGATAGTCTGAACCCAAACAAGCACCTGGAGACCAAACATCTAGAGCACCAAGACAAGTTGGCAAAAGTGCATTGGTGCTGGCACTCATATCGCCTCATATCAAGTTGTCTACCGCGTGGAGCAGTGTAAAAAGCTGACAACAATAGCGGAGGAATTAATACTTCCCTACACTCTGGATATGGTCTGGGTGATGCTTGATGAGTACTAAGTACTATTCCTTTGTCCAACAACACCATCGGCAGCATGAGCATTTATGACACATCAAAGGACATAGAGTAGCAGCTTCATGCTAAGGTGCATGGCAGACACTTTTCTCTGCAGATGGATGAAGCTACCAACTGTAACAAAGACTGTTTAATTATAACTCATGTCAGATTCATAGACGGACATGACATGAGGAATTGCTTTTCTACAAGCAAGTTACGGGCAGAGCCACAGCAGACTGGGCACAGACAATAGCTGGAAACGGAGTTTGTCAAGCGCTCATCAAGCACGTCTCCCCCAATGTGCAGTGGATGCACTGCATGATATACTGTGTTATTACAGTTACCATCTCTCTTCACCAAGCACCCATGAAGTTCAAAGGTGTGTGCACACATGGATATACATTAACAGCTGCAACCAACGTTTGATCAACGCTAGTGGTCAAACAACAGCCTGTTCTTTAATTATAAAAGACCTGAAATATACTCTGGTATCATTATGAGTATCATTCAAATTTTATGCCCATACCTCGCAATGACAACGAAATGGGCCAATTACTAGGAAAGAAGAGTCCACAGGATATCCTAAGGGCTTGAGCAAAAGGCAATGTGCAGAATTCTATCCTTTAATTTGTATTTTCTTGGTTCATAATTGTACCCAATCGTGTTTAAGAATCTTGGTTGAATGTTTGACCTCTAATTCCCTTACTGCTTGATGCTTCTTACTGAATTTACTGTTCTAATTTGTTTGTAATTTCTTTCTCCAGGCATACAATACTATACTGTACATGTTATGTCTCCAATACCAGGAGAAGAATGTCATTGGTGATCAACATCAAACTACTCTCTATTTAAAGGGGTCCTGTTATGAAATTTTTTTTTTCAGGTTTCTACATATACATAGTGGTCCTCCCTAACCCTACCAAATCCTAGAATCTGGAAAACAAACGCTTCCTGCATCAATAGATATTTGGAATCCTTTGGATTTATGGCTGGACAGGCTCATGCGGAGGGCTGGTTCTGTGATCGGTCAGGATCTGGACTCTGTACAGATCGTCCTCGAGAGAAGGACTATATCCAGGTTTAGATCGATCCTGGGTAACATCACCCACCCCTTGCACACCACCTTCGCCCAGCAGAGGAGCTCCTTCAGTGGCAGACTGCTGTCACCAAGCTCCTCCAATGAGAGATTCAGGACCTCCTTTGTGCCTCGTGCTATCAAAGAGCACAACCACTCTCTCAGAAGGAGGGGGGCCGAAGCCGCAGGGTCATCAAGGTCGGCTGAGAAGGGATGGACGAGGGGGGCCTGGGACGCACTGTGGATGCACTGTGGGATACTTTGTGGAGGTCCTTAGTGTCAGTTTACAGCTCGGTTCTACCACGTGTTTCTGATCATACATCGTCTACACCCAATGCTTCTTTCTTCTTTCATGTCCCTATGCTTTCCTTTTATTTTAGGTTCTTCTGTTTTTCTGTTGTTATAATTATGTCAGTATGTAAATTATGTAATTTATACAATGTCTTTTGGCTGTGCCATTTTTTTCTGTCACTGTTATGTGTATTTATTGTATCTCTTGTGAGCAGATGTCACCTGAATTTCCCTTGGGATCGTTAAAGTATATATCCATCTATATCTATCATCAAAAATGATCAAATTGACCACAGCACCGAACCTTACGTCATCTCCCGGGTGTTGGAGAAATTGACCCATCCTGAGTCATATTTGTCCACTCGGATATGGGTGTGGTCATCTCTGTGGGGTGTGGTCATCTCTGTAATGTTTGTGTTACAAACATTACAGTTACACAGAAACGATATGTTTGCTTGTTGTTCTGTTACAACATAAATCCTTTTGTCAGGTAATGAAAAAAACCCCGCATAACTCCATCAATCAAGGATCAAACATTCCAAGTGAATAAATTAAAATAACATCAAACACAAGTTAGAACATTTTGTTCAAAATGTTTTTGTCAATGTTAAAATGGGCTTAATTACTGCATTGTGTTGCGGCGGTAACCCCCGAACCCGGTGGTGGACACCGGAAGTAAGGGATGCCGTCAAGCTGAAGGAGTCCTATCAAGCGGTGCATAGCCAACACTGTTTACAGTAGAGGCAGAGATCTGCTGACCTCGACTGAGGATAATGTTGGGCGGTGGAAAGAACACTTCAAAGGATCTCCTCAATCCAACTACCATGTCTTACACGGAGGAAGCAGAGGCTGAGGTCTCAGAGGTGGAGTCTTCCATCACCCAAGCTGAAGTCACTCCCCAGTGGCAAAGCACCGAGGGTGGATGAGATTCGCCCCAAGTGCCTCAAGTCTCTGGATGTGCAGGGATTGTCATGGTTGACACGTCTCTAACATTGCATGGCAGTCAGGGATAGTACCTCTGGACTGGCAGACTGGGGCGGTGGTCCCTCTTTTCAAATAGGGGGACTGGATGGTGTGTTCCAACTATAGGGGGATCACACTCCTTAACCTCCTGGGTAAAGTCTATTCCAGGGTACTGGAGAGGAGGATTGGACCTATAGTCGAACCACAGATTCAGGAGGAACGGATTTGTCCCGGTCGTGGAACACTGGACCAGCTAAACACTCTCCATCGAGTGCTTGAGGGTTCATGGGAGTTTGCCCAACCAGTCCATGTGTGTTTTGTGGATCTGGAGAGGGCATTTGATCGTGTCCCTCGTGGTGTCTTTTGGGGAGTGCTTCAGGAGTACGGGGTTCGGGGCCCTTTGCTGAGGGTTGTCCAGTCCCTGTATGACCGAAGCCAGAGCTTAGTTAGCATTGCCGGCAGTAAGTCAGACTTGTTCCAGGTGCATTGGAGTCCGGCAGGGCTGCTCTTTATCACTGGTTCTGTTCATAATGTACATTGACAGAATTTCTAGGCGCAGCCAAGATCTGGAGGAAGTCCGGTTTGGGGACCAAAAGATTTCATCTCTGCTTTTTGAAGACGATGTTGTCCTGTTGGCCTCATCAAACCTGGACCTTCAGCGTGCACTAGGACGGTTTGCAGCCGAGTGTGACACCAGTGGGATGAGGATCAGCACCTCTAAATCCGAGGCCATGGTTCTAAACCGGAAAACAGTGGTGTGCCCTCTTCAGGTCGGTGGAGGGTCTTTGCCCCAAGTGGAGGGATTTAAGTATCTTGGGGACTTGTTCACGAGTGAGGGAAGGATGGAACGTGAGATTGACAGACGGATCGGTGCAGCTTCTGCAGTGATGGTCGCTGTAGGTCTTTCGTGATGAAGAAAGAGATGAGTCACAAGACGAAGCTCTCGATTTACCGGTCAGACTACGTTCCTACTTTCACATATGGTCATGAGCTTTGACCAAAAGGACAAGATCTCGGATACAAGCTGCTAAAATGAGTTTCCTGCATAGAGTGGCTGGGCGCACCCTTAGAGATAGGGTGAAGAGCTCAGTCACCAGGGAGGAACTCGGAGTAGAGCCTCTGCTCCTCCACTCAAGTGGAGCCAGCTGAGGTGGTATTTTTTTATTTTCACCAAAAACAGCCAGTGAAAAAATATTTACAGTGAAGATAAAAAATTCCCAAAACCAAAAACCCAGTGCAACAAAAAGAAGTATGTACAGAGAAAATTTACACTTACTAATAGCCACCATGCACAATGTTCGATAACTCCAGCTCCAACTCTCACACCCCATCAAGCAGAAATGCTTCCCTTATATATCCCCATGCCCCTCCCCTAGTGGACCAACAATAATTAAATGGGGTTGTTTTTACAATATCTGGTATAATATACTGGAAACCGGCAAAAGTACTACTAACCTGCTTTACAACTAAACCAGAACAGAATTAAACATTTAAACATGCTCCTGCGGTCCTGCCAGGAAACAATGAGAGCGCTGCTGCGGCCGCTCTCTTGGGCGAGGGAGAGAGGCGCGCTGAACGGAGATGGACGGAGCGGTCTCTACCGCTCCATCACAGTCTAGAAAGCAGTGAAAAAGGATTTCTCTGTGAGAACAGAAAACTGTTTTAGAGAGAAAGAGAGAGGGAGAGAGAACGTTTGTATCTTATTTACAGTTGCTTACGAGTATGACTAAAATGCTATATTGAAACTTTTGTACTCCTAGTCACTGCGACGTAGGTTAGTAGACAGAGATAAAGTAGGGAAAAGCCAAAAGTTCAATATACTTTATCAACTTTCATTAGACTACGTTAGCTTTCTCCCAGCTGTTGTTAGCAAGCAATCTCTCATTGTCCGTTACAATTGTCGGGAAACACAGCTTTTATTACATCCTGTTCGTAATCATCTCTCCTCTCCAATTTCTATCCCATGTGCTAACACTGTGTGTTTTTCTCCAAAAAAATCTTCACAATCACCGGCCAGTCTCATCGTGTTTACACAATGAGCCACGAGTTACGTTCAGCAGACTGAGAAAGCAGCTTCTTGCTTAGGGCAGAAAAATCAACAGTTATATCATGGAAAACAAGAGCGCAAAAACACAAGAAGACCAAGAGCGAAATGCAGTACATCGTAACAAAGTTATGAGAATTAAAAAAGTTCCCGACAATTGATGATCGGTAGCGGGAGCTTTCATGTGGCGCAGGTAAACAAAACACACGTGAACGCGAACAGGGAGGGAGGTGTTGATAAAGGGAGCTCTGAGTCATGCCTATTAACACAGAGCGTTTCAGAACGGAAGTGATTTTAAAATTCCTTTGGCTAGTTCCTATCAACTCATGGGAACTGTCATGCAAATGGTGTTCAGACTTTTGAACATTCATTCAATCATCGTCTTAACCAACGACAAAACCTCCAGACATGTCGCAGACAAACACTCACACCTACGGACAATTTGGTGTGATCAGTTCACCTAAGCTGCATATTTATGGAGGTGAGAGGAAGTCTGAGAACACGGCAAGAACCGACGCAGACACAAGAGAACATACAAAACTACACACAGAAAGGAACTGAACTAGGAACCTTCTTGCTGTGAGGCGACAGCGCTATCCACTGCACTACCATGCCAGCCTGAACTGAACAATGTTTGCAGATTTATAGGTTTGGGATTATCTAGACACAAAACTATTATTCCATTTGCTGACATAATTGTTTGGCTCATATTCAGCATTAATGGACTTGCAATTTTACCATCCTTTCGTAAAAGAAAAAATAGGAAAATAAGGATCCTGTGGTCAGGTATACAGTATTTTCCGCATTATTAGGTGCACCCAAAAGCCAATAATTTTCTAATGAACCCCCAGTGCGCCTTATAATCCGATGCGCCTTATATATGGATTGATATTAATATTGGTTAAAAACAAGATCGCTGGAAAAACGTAGTGCGGCAGTTACGCCGCACTACGCCACCAGGGGGCACCTTCATTTGGCACTATGGCCAGACTACGCCCCCTAACAACGGTAGTCAAGGGGCGTCGCTAAAGTGCCGGCTCTCGCTGAACTGCTGTCTGACGGCAGAGCAGCCTGCCGAGAGCAGGTGCCTGGCAAAGAACGTAGCAAAACACAGGAAGTCTTCAACAATTCTGTTAATAAAGTTTGAATGACTGACTTATCTCAGTATTTCCCAACCACTGTGGCGCCATTGTTTATTGTGTAAACTAACTAACATGTATTTGTTACATGTTTTGATAAATGTTTTATAAAGCATAAAAATGTATGTCTGAATTTTGGGGGGCTTGGAACGGATTAGGGCATTTGCATGGAAAACACATATCTACTTATGAAATTTTCTACTTACGAAATTTTTTACAGAACCAATTAATTTTGTAAGCAGAGGTACCACTGTACTTTTATCAGTAAATCTCAGCAGCTAAGGAAAAAACCCATGCGTATTGATTTCTTTCCAAGATGGCAGAGTGATCCAAGTTTCCTTGATGAGGCTCAGAATGGCCTCATTGACATAACAATAGGGGCCATTCACAGTTGATTAAAGGTACTGTCATGAATGCTCCATCTAGTGGACGGTTAGCGCAACGACAGCCGCTAGTTTTTTAATCTACAGTATTTTTTTATTATATGCGCCTTATAATCCAGTCCACCATATATACAAAATAAATCATAGAATAAACAATTCATTAAAAGGTGCGCTTTGTAATCCAGTGCGCCTGATAGTGCAGAAAATACTGTATTTGAAATTTATTCAAAAGCATACTCACCATTTTCATTTGTTTTCAACACCTCTCTGCTTTCATTTAGTTTCTGCACTGTTGTCTCCAACTGCTCTTTCAGTTTGGAAATCTGAAACATGAAGATAGTGATGTCATAAATTCATGTCAAATAATTTGTTAAAGTGTCTTTAGAGTGTAAAATTTGTGTTCAGATTTGGAAGCAACACGACACCAGTGTGAAAGCTAATATGGTTTATTGATGAAGTACTGCAACCATTGATCTGACCATAGATCAAGACGTTTACGGCAAAGATGGATTAAACTGAAGCTATCAAATGGTCTGTATGGGAAAAAAGCCTTCAAAATAAAGAACTTCAAAATAAACACAAGTTGTAATTTTTAATATAACAAAGGACAACTCAAGAAGAGGTTTTAAATGATCACTTCCCTTCACATGAGAAATCAATTTAACACTTAAGTAACGAGTCAAAATGCATAGTAAACATGCAATGGTATTAGGTTGGACTAGACCAGGGGTCTGCAACCTTTACCATCAAAACATCCATTTTGCCCTCTCTTTCACTAAAGTAAAATAGTCTGGAGCCACATAACACAGCTTATAAACCTTGAAACATTTTAATTTTTTTTTTATTTCAGCCGTTATAACAACAGGTAACACCTTTCTAACAGGTAACACGCTGCCTCGACTTCAAGTTCCTGGGAACACATCTCACAGGACCTTACATGGGGCACTAACACCAGTGCCCTGGTGAAAAAGGCGTAACAGCACCTGTACTGTCTAAAGTCCCTGAGAAGAGTAAACGTGTCCCAGGACCTGCTGTCGTCCTTCTACGGGTTGTCTGTGGAGAGTATCCTCACCAACAACATGCTGGTGTGGTTTAACAGCTGGTCTCAGGCTGACAGTTAGGCTCTGGAAGAGTCAGGAAGTCAGCACAGAAGGTCGTAGGTGTACAGTTATCCTCTCTGTCTGACATCTATAATACCAGATGTCTGAGTAGGGCCACAAGCATCACCAGTGACTTTTCACACCCCACCCACAGCCTGTTCTCACTGCTGCCCTCTGGGAAGAGGTACAGGTCCATCAAAGCACAGACGTCCAGACTGACCAACACGTTTTACTCGAGTGCAATCAGAGTACTGACACAGTACTCCGCAAGTAAAGGTTTACATATTGGAAGTGTGTCCCAGTTAGGAACCCAGTGCAATTTTGTTTTTCTTATTTTGTATTTATAGTTACTTTATACTTGAACCTTTTGCACCGAAAGTTGTCGAAGAATTTCGTTGTACAGTTGTGTATAATGACATTAAAGGCATTCTATCCTATGTGTAGGCCTGCACATGTACCCTACATGGTAGAGCGCATGTGTAGGCATGCTTTGAAATAAATTAGACACTGAGCTATGCAGCCCTATTTGAGTCCTTCCCATCTGTGTAAAATTAAAATAGCAACTAGCCCACTTTAACTTAAATTTGGAGAATACAGTAGATGATCTGATATTTTTATGAACAATTATTTTATGTACTCTCCATTTGTGAACGGCTTTCCCCACCTTGCGATCTCCCGAGCGTCTACAAAACTAGCAGCTGTAGCAGAGTTTGGAGAGTTGATCCCCTTCTTGAAAGTTTGTTTTCTCTGCTCAACTTTCCGTAGCAGTTCCGAAGTCACTCTCCTTTGGTCACCTTCAGTTGGGTACTTTTCAGCAAATGTGTGGGTGCTTGTTTTGAAAATGTCTTTCAACATTACATGTTTTGTTTTGCCAATTTCTCGCATCATGAAGCACACCAGTCTGCCAACAAAAGAATCCGTCATGCCTAATTAAACTCTATTTTCTTCCAAAACGTTTTTTGGGGATTTTTTTCATGGTTAGCTTACCGGGGGGGTTGCACAAGAAGCAGAGGCTGCTTGCAGGCAACCTATAGATTTGGATGCGACGCATGTTTTAATTGACAAATTCAATGTTTCACCTCAAAGATATCTGTGCAACAAAATAAACAAAAATATAACATAGATGAAAATAAAATTAAAAATAAGTTTCAGTTTGCCAAGGCCTAAGGGAGCCACTACAAGGAGGCTAAAGAGCCACATGCAGCTCCAGAGCCGTGGGTTGCTTTCTCCGTGGACTAGATAGATCCAGACATGATTGTAACCAAACAAGACCCAAACGGCAAAGATGTTTCTGAGGTTCTGAGACTTCAGAAGTCCCCAGTGAAACACATCAGTTACAAATGAACTGCTTCTGTCTTTCTTTCTTGTGGGATGCTGTACTTCAGGTCCAGAACCACCTTTTATATGACACACCATGAACAGCAGAAACTTCATGAAGGCTAATATCAGGTCATCAGTATGAGCTGAAGCTCAAGAACAACTGGGTCATGTGACAAGACAGAAATCCTTACAATAAAGTCCAACTGTAACTGTCTCAAAAGGATGACAGTATCTAGAGTTCACTGTAAAGGGTTACATATAGAAACCTTTAGGCCTTATGCTGATATCTTTTGTTTGCTTTTGTTTGTGAGAATAAAAACGAGCAGCAGTGGTTCTCTGGGTCCAACTTCTATTGTGTCAGAGGATATTCAGTCTGTGTGAGTGTAATTTCATACAAACATACAGTAAGCTTATCTTCTAAATGGCGCGATAGTGTTTCTATGAGCAGGTCAGGTCACTGCAGCACACCTGTTCTCGTCACTGTAATGGATATCGACAAAGAAATGATTCTAATATGATGCACCCTCTACCTCTGCTGTTAATTGAGTGGAAAGATCTGCCACACATACAAAACCCAGAGTATCAGCATTGTGTATGAGATTAAGATAAGTCTACTGTCTGATAGTCAAGATTCCATGATTTGAAGACGTACCTGCTCATCTCTGCTGCTGAGCTGCTGCTGACTGGTCTGTAAGTTCTTTTCAACATGCTGAAGTTTGTCTGATGTGTCCTGGAGGACCTTTTCCTGTGACACAGTCACTGAATTTTTGACTTTAATTTTTCCGACGAGACCTCGAATCTCTCCTTGAAGCTTCTTAATAATGCCGTTAGCCTGGATAGAAGGACGCAGTGAGAGTTGGTCCACATTCAAACACACAATAACACACAGGTACACACTCACGTTTGAGTTCATGAGAAACTGATTTCAATTTGTAACTTCTGTTTCTAGAATTTTGTCCACTCCATTTGTTGCCAAATTGTTGCATCTACATTATTGTATCTTGGTGTGCTTTTGTACCATAAACTGGCAGCTCAGTGTGAAAAAACATCTGTTTGTATGAAAGGTTTTTACAGACCTTTATCAGCTCCTCAGACAATGACTTTATTGTTGCTTCAAGTTTCCTAATCTGAACTTCTTTACTTTCTGCATGTTCTTCCACAGATTCCTATAAAACAAAATTAAAAAAACATTTCATGTTAGACTTTTAACTTTACTAACTTTGTTTCCCTCAGCATAGCTCTGTTTAGTAAAATCCTCAACAGTTGGCCAACCTAGAGTTCAGGGAACCACAGTCCAACAAGGAAAACGGACTACAGGAAGTACAGTAACTTTATTAGCAATGAGTCGCAGTAGTGGATGAATCCACATCTGGTGCATTAGTGTTGAAGAAAGTGCAGCAGTGTATGTGTAATTGATTTAAAATTAAGATTGGGGGCTGCACTGCTTCATTATTTAGTACATGCTGGCTCTTAATATACGAGGACAGCCATGATGCATTCTCTCTTCTTTTTCTTCTAATTTATGCATGTATCATGAATTCATGTCAGAAACTTCACGGTTTCTACTTCAATAGCTATTATTTGTATTGTATCAAATCACATGTTATAGCATTATACAACAAAAGCAAGTCTACACCCCTCATTAAGTCTACAGAGACAGTAGAGAAAACATCTGCCTTTAACAGTCAGAAACCACGAGAAGAGTCACAACTACAGATAAATGCCACCCGACCCACGACAGCAACTTGATAGTGAAGTTTGCTGACGACACCACAGTGGTCGGTCTCATCTCCGGAGGTGACGAGACAGCCTACAGAGAGGAGGTCCGGAAGTTGGTAGCCTGGTGTTCAGAGCATAACCTGCCTCTGAACACCAGCAAAACAAAAGAACTCATCATCGACTTCAGGAGGCTCAGCACTGACCCAGCCCCGCTCTACATCGACAGTGAGTGTGTGGAGAGGTTCCAAACCTTCCGGTTCCTTGGCATCCTCATCTCCTCTGATATCTCCTGGTCGGACAACACCACTGCCATCATCAAGAAGGCACAGCAGCGGCTCCACCTCCTGAGGGTTCTCAAAAAATACAACCTGAACCCCTCCCTGCTGCTAGCCTTCTACCGTTCATCAGTCCAAAGCCTGCTGACCTACTGCATCACAGTATGGTACAGCAGCTGCACCATGGGGGAGAAGAAGAGGCTCCAGAGTCGTGAAGGCGGCTGAGAAGATGATTGGCTGCTCTCTGCCCTCCCTGTCGGAGATCTACTCCTCCCGCTGCTTCAGCAGAGCAATGAACATGATAAAGGACAAATCCCACCCCAGTTCAGGCCTGTTTGACCTGCTGCCCCTCAGGCAGACGATACAGGTGCATCAAAACTAGAACTAACAGGTTCCACAACAGCTTCTTCCTGAAAGCCACTACTCTGCTTAACTCAAACAGACACTGATACCCCCGCCGACACACACACACACACACACACACACACGCCCAATTCCTCATCAGGAACATGCAATACGCTGTGCTGGGCATGGCACTTCTTGTATTTCGATGTATACACCTGTAAATAATCGGTATTTAGCGTAACGATTGTATATACTTGTATTTGTATTTATTCTTACCCTTTCTTCTGTTACATTTTTGCACTGTGAGGAGTTGCCCGAATCTCATTATACTATGTATAGTGACAATAAAGGCTTTCTATTCTATTTTATCCTAAACTGGTTACGGTGAGAGAAAGTGTCTGCCTCTGTTTGAGCTCAGAGGTAGACACAACTGAATTCAGTCACTGACAGAGTGTGCCACACAAAACTGTTGGTAAAATACTCTGGAAAAATAACACACTGAGGGTTAAAGTGAAGACAGTGTAATTACAATAGCAAATAAAGTCAGGAATGAGTGTCTCAAAGAAATGAATTAACACTAGAATAGAATAGAATGCTTTTAATGTCATCATACACAAATGTACAACAACATTTTTAGACAACTCTCAGAGCAAAAAAGGACTCAGGTGCAAGTATAAAGCACAAAAACAAAAGACAGGTGCAAGAAACAAGCAATTATAGAGACATATTCACATCGAGCCTTCAAGAATGTACGAAGGTACTGTACAGCAGAGGGCTCAAGAGCAGCAACTGCATCTACAGTGGTTCCAAAACAAAGTACAAGGTTTTAATTGTCCATTTTCATCTTTGACTAAACAAACAGTCAGAGGAGATGGAGACCCACTACTCATTCACAGTGATCACTAGTTTGAGTAGTCACATATGCATCTGAGACACTGTTCAAGTAACAATACCTACCACGGAAAAAGAATATGTAATGGCGTGTAGCCTCCACAATTGATAACCATCAGTACATTTCGTCACATTCCTTTCTGAGAATTGAAGTAGATATATGAATGTGACTTTTCCATTAAGCTGCTCAAGCTGCTTGGGCTATAAATTTGATCCGTCTGTAAAATATGAGTTGTTTTAGATCAATAATTTATTTTTAAATCGAGCAGCTCATATCTCATATGTACCTGTGTATACATTTTTATTCTGTTATTTATTCCCTATTGATTGCAATTTATTTCTTTATTTCTGTGTGAATTATTTGCAAAAATGTATTTCCAAAACAAAGTTGTTCTTGGAAATAAATTGCACGTAGACAAATAGTTCTGAGTGTTATGAGTGATCTAAAAAACAGCCATTTGAAGTTGCAGCTCTCACCTTCTGCTGTTGAGTCGCCTCCAGCACCTCTTTGGTCCGGCGCATAAGCTGATCCTTATCTTTCACCTCCTGTTCCAAAACAGCCAGTCTCATCTGCAGTTGGCTGACCAAACGATCTTTCTCATGTACCTCTGTGTCCAGAGTGCTGTTCTCCCTCCTGAAAGACTGCACTTGCTGCTTCAAACGCTGGCTCTCCTTCAGACACACAACAGATATAAAAAGTAAGCATTACCAGAATCAACAGGAGGACAAAATATCCAAATGCT
Source organism: Antennarius maculatus (assembly GCA_013358685.1). NCBI lineage: Eukaryota > Metazoa > Chordata > Actinopteri > Lophiiformes > Antennariidae > Antennarius > Antennarius maculatus. The sequence goes on along the minus strand of CM023610.1, from coordinate 3,375,598 downwards.
TAATCCAGACTGTCGAGTGATTAAAAACACAAAGAATGGTATTAACTTGGCATCCAACTCCACTGTGAGGAATCTGGGAATGACGCATGATCAGGATATGTACTTAAACTCACATATAAAGTGCATTACATTCATTCCGTCTCAAAAAGATGCAGAACAATTAATTAGAATTTATATATGTATTACTTTCATTAGCTCATGTTTCATATTTGTGCACGTTATTGTTTGCATTTTAATGTGATTGTCTACTACCTTGTCAAGGCCTTCTAAAAAGAGCTTTTAAATCTCAACACTTCTTGGTTAAATAAAGGACATGAAATAAAAGTGCAGATTTTTGAATTGATCCAGAATGCCGTCTTCTGACCAGAACCAGAATCAGAGACCATATCTCTTTGGCTCCCTGTAAAATCCAGAAAAGACTTTAAACTTCAAGTTCAAAATTCTTGATGGACAAGTACGTTCCAGAGCTCACATTACCCATAACCCAACAAAACATTACATCCCCGGAATGCACAGTCACACATGGTCCCTAGAGTCTCCAAAAGTAGAATGAGAGCAAGAACCTTTCAGTTATGGGGTTCCTCTCCTTTTGCCACCAAGTCTAAAATGTTTTCCAAGAGAAACGCTACAACCTGATTCAGAGTCGGTTAAGCCTTAAATCCTAAGAAGTCAACCAATTAGTCAGTTTGACGCTTTACGCCTTGTTCAGACTAGTTGCTATGTCTGATTTTTAGTCCATCCAGATTGATGTCACATATCTCGTGTGTAGTCTGAACGGTCCCAATCGGATTGAACGGATTGAAACCACATTCAGGAGGTAGTTTCGTGTCAGATGGGGACCAGAGGCGTCTGCAGTTTGAACAGCTCCGATCGGATATGGCAGAACACAACGTCATATTTGCGACGCGAGACGGAGGCGCCAGAAGGAAGAGCATCGTGCATTACGGAGCAGTAAAACACAGAAGGAATTGACAATGGTGTGTGTGTGTGTTTTCTCCACCTCTACCAGACAGTGATACCATCAATACACTAAGGTAACAAAACTTTACGTTTGTCGTTGTTGTTAGTAGTTATAAGGTTGAGATCAAGAAGGGAGGAATTTGTTTACTAAAGTAAAATATCTATTTTCCATGCTGCTCATCATATACTATGACATTAGAATGTATTAAAGTGAAATGAACTGAACTGATCCAACTCTAATTACTGTAAACAAAACCAAGGGACAAAACAAGCAGACTGGCTGCTACTGGCCACCAATCCACACCAACATTATCACAACTGCACATAATTTTTCTTAGTCTGGATTTGGAAGCAACCTTTGTTTAATAATGTCAGACCAGCAGCAAGGCGTGTGAAAAAAGCTTTCCTGTGTGCTGTTTGCAGGGAGTTGCCAGACAGAGACTAGCATTAGGGCAAAAAGCAGCCAACGACAAACGTTCACATGTATGACAGGTTGGCGGCATGAGTATTCTGGTCCCAGTCATTCCCAAGTTTCCATACCTCCTCTGCGCTCACTAATTTAATCTTCAAGTCCCTGATCACAGATTCATTCTTGTACTTCTTCTCAGTCAGCTCACGGCAGGAGGACTCCAGCTCTGTTAGCTTGCCGTTAAGCTGCTGGTTGCTTTTCTTATGAGCACTCTCCAGCTCCTGGCGAAGCTGTTCCAACTGCTGCTGAAGCCTGCTCTGTAGCTGAAAGACATCACAAAGACATGTCCCCTGAACAGGTACAACAACTGCAGCCTCGTGTATTCTGTTTGAAAGGCTTTCTAACCATTCCGTATATACAACCCTGTAAGAACTAACATAACAGAACAGTCTTGTGTGGAGCAACTTATAACTTCATACATTTCACAACCTGGCTCTGGTTTCCATGCTTGTATTTTACAAAATAATGAGAAGCAGTCTAGAGCAGATAATGAGTCTCACCTCCAATGCCTTCTCTCTCTCTGATTGTAACTCCTGAGAGTGACGACTGGACAGACAGCTGGTCTGACTCGTCCACTCTGAGCGCAGCTTGTCTAACTCTTTAGTCTTCTCAGAGAGTGTCTGTGGGAAAAATAGAGACAAAATAGCGTATTTTTTTAAAGCTCATCCATAAAAGATCATAATTGATCAATTTAACAATAAAGTAAAATGACAAAATGTTAAAAGATTTGGCCAAGATGTCAGTTCATGTTGCGCCCAGTCATCAGTAGTTTGGTAAAGTGCAGCTGCAGAAGGTAGAATGACTGAATGTTAGTTCAAGAGGGTGAACACCTTCTCATCCTGGTGATTTAGGCATCGGAGAAGCATTTTTTTTATCATCATCATATAAACATCTGCATGTAGTAGCTCAAGATTAGAAGGACAGTCAGTCCAGGGATGAATCCCACCTGTTGAGTATAATTCAGTTGTCTGGATAGATCCTCTTCTGTCTTCTTTAAATTCACCTCAATCTCATGTTTTTCTGCCTGAAACGTTGAGATGGCATGTTTAGTGACATAATTGTGAATACAGATGAGACACTGAGAATACAATCTTTGATCAGATAGAATTCAACTTTAAACATAATGTAGACAGACAGTACCAAGATGATGAATCACAAGCCAACCTTCAGAGAAGAGAGGCACACTGCCAGATGGTCCTTGACTTCTTTGTCCGAGGCTTGGGCCGTCCTTAAAGACAAGTGGTTCAGGTGTTTGAATGCATTTGTTTCTACAACACTGAAACTGGCGATGCCTTGAAGCACTGGAGACTGACATGAGAGATGTAGCAGAAACCTGTGGAGATACAAAATAATCATGTGTGCAATGTGTTTTAATGATTAAAAGGTGTCTATAACATTCTGTCATCCACAAACATTAAGCTTTTTTAAAGTGTGACATTATGAAAATGCATGCACATAATATAACAGAATGATTGAAGATTTCCCATTTCAGAACTATGTCTTTCTGATCATGTTGATCAATTGATCAAACATATGTTCTTTTGTTTCCATTGTGTGTCGTCAGCACTTTTGTTGACTACTGTTAGATACATTCTGGAGTCTTTCATGATGTTCACAGTTGGCTGTGCTCTCAGCTCAATGTCTGCTCAGCGTCAGAGAGACTAGAAGACAAGAGCCCACTTCAGTTCTCAGTTCTTCCTCAAACAGGATATCCATTGTCTGTCTGCTTACAGACTGATAGTTGTTGTATTTCTCTGCTGTATGAGGTCAAATCTATCTTCAGCGTGACCAATAGCTTGTTGTTATTAATGACTACATCTATTAAAAACGGTTTTTTGTACCTTGGACTGTCTGACTCCTGTTCAGAATAGCATAGATTTAGCAGGTCAATGAATTTCTGAGGAAATGATCCAAAATCGATGAGTAGCCCCTGCTGGACTTTAAGACTGTACACAAAAAAAGATTGTCAGTTAGATTAAAACTTGTTCAACACATCAGAATGTACTTCATTAAATCTGCTTCTCTTACCTTTGGAAGTCTTCCTCTGAAATAGTAAGGGTGAAAAGAAAATATGGATCTTGATCATCTGTCAGTTTTACAAGAAGATCCTAATAGAAACAGAGAAGGAGGAAGTTAACCCATCTCTAATAGCTAAAATATTTACTATTGCTATATTTACTTGTTGTGGAAAACATGCGACTGCCGCTTCTGAAGGGGATGTACCAGATGATGTACTGGGGATACTACACAACAGACAAATCTATATAAGTGATGTAGAACATTAGAAAGTTTTAAGTAAAAATTATGAAAATACATGAAAATGTTACCATTTGAAATGTTCCATTTCTCATTTTATTAATCATTATTTCATTAATGAATCAATGATAAAGATCAGATGAAGCAGATTGTTAATCAGAAGTCACATTAAAACTCTGAAGTACAATGAAGCACACGGATAAAGACGCGCAGCAATGAGCTGAGACTCACCTTCCTGTGTGCTGGACCGCTAAACGTCTGAAGCTTTATGGTGACACGGACGTTTGCTTTCCTGTAAACATATACTATTAGTACTGGTATACAATCTGACTGTAGTGTGAATATGGGTGATGTAAATAAAAAGACACTGGTGGCGCAATCATGTCACACGATCAAGTCTTTGAACTAAAACAGATCCAGTTAAGGATGAGATTTATAGAAACTTTACTAAATGTTGGCATGACTACTGACACCAACAGTTAAATGATCTTTTACTGACACTCAAGCCTTTTTATTAATGTCACTAGCTAGGGAAGGTTTATTCATTCAAATTCCCTGCTATATTTGAGAATAGAAAAGATCTTTTATTCTTGTTACGTCGATCACAATTATTCACATAAACATCATGAATGAGACGCAGGACACGTGACACTTGATTATGTGTCATTAGACCTTCTGTACACCATCTGCTCCACCCTCTTCAGTGGTCACATAAAGTTTATAGATACAGTAGTACCTCGAAATACAAGTTATTTCTGATACGAGCCATCGCCCTGTCCATAATGTCCAAATCTGAGGAGTCTTGGTAGCATTTGAAAGCCTGCAGTGTTGCCCAGAAAATACTCCTACCCATCTGTCGATGCATCACAGAGACTATCAGTGGATCTGTACACTCCCGCAAGAAATGTAGGCATCCAGGAATTCCTCATCAATGTAATTCCACTTGTTTCTGTGGCATTTTTCTCTGTCAAGGCTTGTCATATTACATTATTTTTTATTTTACCTTTTTTACAAGAGTAAACTTGTCACTGCAAGCCCAGTGATCCCAGGGGTCATTTTGATGATGTTTATAGCAGCTGTCCTGCCATGTACATCAGGAGGTACTGAGCTCCAAAGGATGTTACCACTTTTTGATCTGAATGTTTCAGTAGGACCAGCAGCTTCAACACTGGTGACCGCCTCATCAGACTAATCAGATGCATCTGTGTCTTTCAGTTGATGCGCCATATTGTCATCTATGTCGTTGTGCTGCTGTGCTCTGCTTCATTTTCAGCAAAGATCCAGAGCTTGACTTGCAGTTAATCATCGTTTGCTTGTTGCTTGCTGCAAACTGGACATGTGTACTCTGCAAGTCACAAACTCTGTGGTCCAGGACCAGCTGGGACACCTTGAAGTTCAGGCAAATTAGCACCATTAGCATTAGAGAATGCCCATGAGTGTAAGCCCCACCGTGCTTACACTCATGGGCTAGCTTCATTCATGGGTACATCTCATACAATGTCGTAGTGTAACAACTAATTGGGTCGAAACTGACCCCAACAACAAAAAAGTTATTATTTTCACCAAAGCGTCTTGTAATTTGGTTAAAACATTTTTGATTTTATTTTGTTGAAATAGAAGTTATTGCGTCAGAAAGGCTTGATGCAATAAGTTTATGGCGTACCTTCATGCATTTCAAATCAAAAAACGGGTCGGTGCTGACCCAAACACCAGAAGAGGAATATATGCATTAAATAAATGGGTGGCAGTCGCTAAGTCCACTAAGTTTTGTGCTGGGAACCGGAGGGTCGCCAGTTCAAGACTCGTGTCGGATAAAAGTTTGGGATTGTGAACTGGTAGTGGGAGGTGTCAGTTCACCTGAGCACTGCCGAAGTGTCAAGGTGTGTAGGTGTGTGCGTGTGCATGTCACTAACCACCAGTGCGTGCCAAAATGGACTAACCATTTCCTATGGTATTAATAAAGTTGAATGTTTTGCATTAGATGCATTTAATGAGAATTAGGTCGTTTTAAATTGTAATATAGCGAAATGGGATAGAAGTCAATTGAGACAGATATGAGGTGGGCCGTTACTCTCTAGATTAAAAATAAACATTCTCGTCCATGTCCAGTCTTACCTGTCCTCGCAGTCCTTGCACCTCATAACAACTTGTAGCACTTTGCTGAAGAGCTCCTCCATGTTGTCTAAGTTAAAGCTAAGTGTACTGCGACGTAGGAATAATACCACACAACAGGTTATTCATTGTTTCGCGTCCTCGACCCTTTTAATTTCGCGCTTTTCACCCGCCAACGGAATGACCCTGGAAACGAATCATGAAGAGTTTCCTGTTGACTGGTAGCGTCAAAGCAATCGCGCGCCCCCTGCTGGCGGGGAATGGAATGACAGCACTTCTGACCAGAGCGTCGCTTATGCCATAAACCTTATGGAATGAAATTTATACTGAGCGTTTTCCTTTGATGCAACAGGAATTTTATTTTTGTTTTCACATAAAACAAACAAACAATTTTGTTTGTTGGGTGGGAAGTTATTCTAATAAATAATGTAAAGAAACAAGAATTAAAAATCCTTATCATAAAGTTGGAAATAGGAAAATATTTTTTCAGCTAAACTTCTAATGTTGAAGCAATTAAGGGGTGGTGTTAAGAGCTGAGAGTTTTTCAGTAATGTACATGATTTAGAGTGAAACTTGATAATATAAACTACGTGCGGACTTAAGATAAGTCAACATATATTTTCATACATGAAAAGTTAAATTTGGGCGGCATGGTGGTGCAGTGGGTAGCGTTGTCACTGCACAGCAAGGCGGTTCCTAGTTCATGTCCTGTGCAGAGTTTGCATGTTCTCCCCGTGTCAGTGTGGGTTCTCTCCAGGTTCTCTGGCTTCCTCCCACCTCCAAAAACATGCGCTTCAGGGAAATTGGCCAGTTTCAAATTGCCCATAGGTGTGATTGTGTGCGTGCTTGTTTGTCTCTATGTGGCTCCAGGGTGCACTGGTGTCGCACCCAGAGTGTACCCTGTCTCATGCCCCCAGACAGCCAAAATAGGCTCTAGCACCCCGCGACCTGCAACAGCCGATAAGGTGGGTATGGAAAATAAGTGAATCAAAACTTAACGTACTATTTTGAAAATATATGCAGTCTCTTTTTTTCTTCACTATGTTAAGATATTTAATCAGGCATAATTAATCTAGGCTCTGTGGTGCACTGGCATCGCACCAGGAGTTTCCCCCGCCTCACACCCTAAGCCAGCAGGGATAGGCTCCAGCTCCCCGTGACCCACGACAGCGGATAAAGCGGTGATAGGAAAATGGATGGATGGCTAATGAACCTACAGACATAATCAATCATATTATCAACCCAGTTGAATAACTGTGAAGTTTGCTCTGATTTGTTCTCGCTCAGTCATGTAATCATTTTATATACATACATTATCTTATACTTTAAATGTTCAGTCACTGTTATGCCAATACATTGGAGTCAGAACACTTAAAATTGTGGTTTTGCATATTCACATATGTGAGTAAATATGAATGTCCTGTTGCTCATGCACTCAAGGTCTGAGTGATAAAATGTGGGTTTTGAATGTCAGTGTTCAGACAAGATAGCAGAAACCGTCCAATAGATAATCAAAACATGCCTATATACATACACACATATAAATACATACGTACATACAGAGCTAAGCTGTTCCTACCCTCACCTATGATCATGAGCGATGGGTCATGACTGAAAGAACGAGATCGCGGATACAAGCAGCGGAAACAGGCTTTCTCAGGTGGATAGCTAGTGTCTCCCTTAGAGATAGAGTGAAAAACACTGCTGTTCACGAGGGGCTCAGAGTAGAGTCGCTGCTCCTTTGCGTGGAAAGTAATCAGTTGAGGTGGTTTGGGCATCTGGTGAGGATGTCTCCGGGGTGCCTACCTAGGGAGGTGTTTCTGGCACGTCCAGCTGGGAGGAGACCTCGGGGCAGACCCAGGACCAGGTGGAGGGATTATATCTCAACACTGGCCTGGGAACGCCTCATGATCCCCCAGTCAGAGCTGGTGAATGTGGCCGGGGAAAGGGAAGTTTGGGGTTCCCTGTTGAAGCTGCTGCCCCCGCAACCTGACTACAGATGGAAGATGGATGGATGGATGGACATACATACATAAATTTAAATAAATAAATACATACATACAGACATACATACAAACATACATACACACACATACACACACACTCAAACATACATACAGACAGACAGACATACAATACGTTTCAAGTTAAGTTTATTTTTATATAGCCCAGATTCATTGAAAATGTCTCAAAGGGCTTTACAATCTGCACATGAACTATATCCCTCAGACCTGAGTGTACTGCAAGCAGTACGACCCTCACATTGGATAAGGAACAACTCCCTCCAAAACCCTTTTCACAGGGAAAAAAAATAGATGGGAGAAGCCTCTGGAAGACTACAGAGGAGGGCCCCCCTTCCAGGAGCGAACAGATGAAGCAACAGATACCGCAAGCACAGATTAACAGCACAACAATAATAATAACAGCCATCCATCCATTTTCTTCTGCCGCAGAGGGGTCACAGGGAGCTGGAGCCTATCCCAGCTGGTATAGGGTGTGAAGCGGGGGACACTCCAGGCACGACGCCAGTGCACCGTGGAGCCACACACAAAGACAGACAACCATGCACACACACACACACACACACACACACACTCCTACAAGCAATTTGGGACTGGCCAATTAACCTGAAGCACATGTTTTTGGAGGTGGGAGGAAGCCAGAGAATCTACTCTTATGTCATTTTCACAGCAAAGTCTGTTTCTTTTGTTATCCATGCAGCTTAAGGAAGTGTTCCTTTATTTTTGCCAGTGCGAGACTAGAGTTGCTCAACTTGCCACTGCAAATCATGCAGAACGCTGACTCCCATCACATTCCGTTATACAGTACATGTAAATTCACGTTGCACATATTCGTCCTATGAATTAAAATACTGAGAAAGCAATCAGATGACGTACCATCATGACAGGCGTAAATCGACTACTGAGTGCGCAAAATCCCATGTAGCACAGATAGGCTAATCAGTGTAGTGTGATCACCTGCAGCCAGTGATAGCTAAGGGGGGGTGTCATCACAAATTGACACAATGTGTCAAACGTACACAGTCATTCGTGTATGTTCAGCAAAAACACCCAACACATCGTGTCACTTCTGCCCTCATCAATACCAACACTACTCTTTCCCATAATTTCAGTGTATGGCTCATTAGCTTTATTCCTCTGTAGTTGCCGCAACTCTTCACATCTCCCTTGTTCTTAAAAATGGGCACCAGTACACTTCTCCATTCCGCAGGTATCTTCTCACTATCTAAGATCCTGTTGAACAACCCAGTCAGAAATTCTACTGCTACCTCTCCTAGACACTTCCATACCTCCACAGGTATATCATCTGGACTGAAGGCCTTTGTTCTCTCTCATTTTCCACATTCATCAACTCTTCAAAGTACTCTTTTCATCTTCCCATCACACTACGGGCACCTGTCAATAGACTTCCATCGCTATCCTTAATCACCCTCACCTGCTGCACGTCCTTCCCATCTCTGTCTCTGTCTTGCCAACCCGTATAGCTCAGTCTCTCCCTCCTTAGCGTCTAACTTAGCATACAAGTCATCATAAGCCCCTTGTTTGGCCTTTGCCACCTCTACTTTCACCTTACACTGCATCTCCCTTTACTCCTGTCTACTCTCCTCAGTCCTCTCAGTGTCCCACTTCTTCTTTGCTAACCTTTTTCTCTGTACCTCTTCATTCCACCACCAAGTCTCCTTATCTACTTTCCTTCCAGAGGACACACCAAGTACTCTCCTACCTGTCTCCCTGATCACATTAGCTGTAGTTGTCCAATCATCTGGAAGCACCTCCTGACCACCCAGAGCCTGTCTTAACACCTTCCTAAAAGTCATGAAACACTCTTCCTTTTTCAGCCTCCACCATTTCGTCCTCTGCTCTGCCTTAGTCCTATTCATCTTCCTCACCACCAGAGTCATCCCACACACCACCATCCTATGCTGTTTGGCTACACTCTCGCCTACCACTACTTTCCAGTCACTGATTTCAATCAGATTACACCGTCTACACAAGATGTAGTCTACGTGTGTGCTCCTACCTCCACTCTTATAGGTCACCCTATGTCCCTGCCTTTTCTGGAAGACAGTATTCACTATAGCTGTTTCCATTCTTTCCATCCCATTTGGCCCGGTACCAAGTGACTCACGGACCGGTACCGGTCCGCAGCCCGGGGGTTGGGGACCACTGCCCTATGCAACATTGGGGTTTTTTGCCTTGATCCGCAGTGAAGAACAATGAAGCCATAGATCAGCGCCACCTTTGTTAAAAGATGCATTGCTATATCTTATTAAAATTCCCAGTTTGGGAATAACCATAACCATGGAGGGGGTGGTGGTAGAATGTTTGAATAATATTGTTTAAATAATATGTAATGTCATGGAATAGGACCTGTCTTACATAATGCGTTGTGCAACATGCCTTCTAGGTCGATGACCACTGTGAAGTTGTGCACACTTTGCCTGAGAATTTTCCAACAGCCTACAGCCAGAATAACATGAAATACCTACACACACGAGGTGTGGGCCTCCCATCCTCCTTATAAATATGAGACTTCAGTTTGAGGTAAAAGGAAAGAATGATTGTACAGAGATCTCATCGTTTTAGATATGTTTTTGTTAAATTGTTTTCTGTGTCATCCATGATACCACTGGACTTCTCAACCAGGTTTACACTTATCAGTCATGCCCTGAAGACGGCGTGTTGAAGTTCTCTGAGACACTACAGTGCCTTGCGAAAGTATTGGCCCCCCCAAGAACTTTCTGACATTTTGCTACATTTCAGGCTTCAAACTTAAAGATAAAAAACTGAAAATATTTTTCAAGAATCAATGTGAGACACAATCGTGAAGTGGAACCAAATTTATTCAACATTTTATATTGTGTTTATAGATAAAAAACTGAAAAGTAGGACGTGCAAAAGTATTGACCCCCTGTTCTCTCAGCTCAGCTAACCGATTCCAGAAATTCCCTGATGACTTCTGAATGATCCAATGTTGACCTAAATGACTAACAATGACAAACAGAGTGCACCTATGTGTCATTTGGTCTCAGTTTAAATGCACCTGCTCTGTGATGGTCTCAGAGGTCCAAAAAGGAACACTGGAGAAAAAACAGCGTCATGAAAACCAAAGAACACACCAGGCAGGTCCGAGATAAAGTGGTGGAAAAGTTCAAAGCAGGAATGGGATACAAGAAAATTTCGCAATATTTAAACGTCTCCCGGAGCACTGTGCGAGCAATAATGGAGAGAGCATAAAACCACTGCAAACCTACTAAGACCTGGCTGTCCCTCTGAACTTTCAGCCCAAACAAGGAGGAAACTAAGCAGAGAAGCAACCAAGAGGCCCATAATCATGCTGGATGACCTGCAGACATACACAGCTGAGGTGGGACAATCTGTCCATAAGACATTAGTCGTACTCTGCATAAATCTGGCCTTTATGGAAGAGTGGCAGGAGAAAGCCATTTCTGAAAGAAAACCATAAAAAGGCCCATTTGGAGTTTGTACGAAGCCACATGGGAGACACAGATGACATGTGGAACAAGGTACTCTGGTCGGATGAGACCAAAATTGAACTTTAGGGCTGAATGCAAAATGTTTTGTTACGTTTGGCATAAGAGTAACACTGCACATCACCCTGAAAACACCATCCTCAAAGTCAAATATGGTGATGGCAGCATCATGCTCTGGGGTTGCTTTTCTTCAGCAGGGACTGTGAAGATCGCTATGGAGTTGATAGGAAGATGGATGCAGCGAAATACAGGGCGATTCTGGCAGAAAATCTGTTGGAGTCTGCAAAAGACCTGAGGATGGGGCAGAGGTTTACCTTCCAAAAGGACAATAATCCTAAACATAAATTAAAATCTACAACGGAATGGTTTAAAACTTTATATGGTTTAAAACCATATAAAGGTGTTACAATGGCCAAGCAAAAGTCCAGACCTCAATCTAATAGAGCATCTGTGGAAAGATCTGAAAATTGCTGTGCACAAACAATCTCCATCTAACCTTAAGGAACTTGAGCTGTTTGGTAAGGAGGAATGGGCAAATATTTGTCTCAAGATGTGCAAAACTTAGACATACCCAAAAAGACTTGCGGCTGTGATCGCAGCAGCAGGAGGTTTTACAAAGTATTAACTCAAAGGGGGCCAATACTTTTGCATGCCCTACTTTTCAGTTTTTTATTTTTAAACACAATATGTTGAATAAATTTGGTTCGACTTCACGATTGTGTATCACATGTTGTTGATTCTTGAAAAATATTTTCAGTTTTTTATCTTTAAGCTTGAAGCCTGAAATGTAGCAAAATGTCTGAAAGTTCTTGGTGGGGGCAACACTTTCGCAAGGCACTGTCTATGACATTTTTAATTTGAAATGCTCTTATCAATAAAGGCCTTTATCTGAAGCCATGACTCTGTGTTAAAGTTCCTGAAGTTGACAAACTGCATGTTGCACTGGGTAAAGTCAGACCAGGCAGAGACTTACCTAACTGAAATGCCAGCCCTCTTCGGTCTCCACACAACAGAGAGCAATGGACACTTTCATAGATCCACAGACCCAGGCGGACACTAAGAGGACTCTAGGTGGTACAACATCGCTGTCGCAGAGTCACTGCATCCAGGACAACAAAAGAAGCATTCTTTTGATTTTTATTTTTTAATCAAAAAAAGGAAAAGTCATAAAATAAATAACAGTATAGGTGGTGGTGTGACATGAAGGTTGTCGTGCCAGTCCTTCTATACTGCCCCCCTCTGGTCTATGTGAGAGCACTGGTGAAAGACAAAGGAGACAGCAGCATCCCAGGAGGCTTTCAGCACTTGGTCCCTCAGTCCCTTTTTTTCAAAGCAATGGTGCCACTGTGAAAGGTCACTTGTACAGTCAGATTCCTCTGCAGGAGGCCACACCATCCTGCCATTCACACAGCGACGACAGCGAAACCTACCAACAGCACAACACGGATGAAGAGAGATACATTCAGTGCATACACTGGACAGTTGGTCTGATGCTACATTGAGAAACAGTAGCAATGACAATATCCATGGAGAAATTCAAAAAATCAGCATGCATTAAATATTAATTCCTGCTACATCCAATAAAACATGTAAGTCTGGATCAAAGCAGTTCTATCTCTGCGTTTAGTATTTTCACTTTCACTTTTTATTCTATTTTATACTGTTTATATGTGAGGGAGGGAGCGAGTGAGTCAGTCAGTCTATATCTATCTATCTATCTATCTATCTATCTATCTATCTATCTATCTCATCTTTTATTGTGGCCAGTCTAAGGCACACCTGTGCAATAATCATGCTGTCTAATCAGCATCTTGATATGACAAACCTGTGAGCTGAGATGGATTATCTCAGCGAAAGAGAAGTGCTCACTATCACGTGCAGTCTTGATGTCATTCCAACAATATTTCTTAAAGAGGTTTTTGACACAGTTGGTCCCAGTATTTTATTGATTATTAACAGCTCATTAACAAAAGGTATTTTTCCATCTTATTTTAAACATGCTGTGGTCCAAACCCAACTTTGATCCTTCTGATTTTAACAATTTTAGGCCAATTTCTAAACTGCCATTTTTATCAAAAAATCTAGAAAAAGTGGTTTCAACCCAGCTTTTAGCTTTTATGTCTCATAATAATCTCTTTGAGAAATTTCAGTCTGGTTTCAGAGCTTTACACAGTACAGAAACTGCCCTCCTCAAGGTAACCAATGATCTTCTTTTAGCAGCTGACAGGGGAGACAGTACAATTTTAATCCTTTTAGATTTAAGTGCAGCCTTTGACACTGTAGACCATGCCATTTTAATTGACCGTCTTGAAACCTGGCTTGGCATCAAGGACACTGCACTTAGCTGGTTTTATTCCTACCTTTTAGATAGAACCTTTGTGGTCACCATAGGTAATTACATATCCTTGAAAACACAATTGGTGTCAGAAGTGGGATCCATCCAGTGTTGGACACAGGATTTTTTTTTTCTTTTCTTTTTTGGACAAAAGAACATGCACCGTGGTGGCAAAGGTGAAAGGAAAAAAGGACCTGCTCAACAAAATGGTGAGGAGGAGGAAAATGGAGCCTCAAGAATAGTGGAAAGCACTGAAGGAGAGGATAAGGAGCCAACTATGTCTGATCTGGTGGCTATGCTGCGTACTCATATGGGTCAACAGGAAGTCCGAGACGCAAAACAGGGTGAGTTAAATGCACGACAAGAACAGCGTTTTAAAGCCCTTCAGCACCAGTTTAAACTTCTACAGTCAGAGATTCAGGCCCAGACATCACCACTGGAAACTCCAGGTGCTATCCGGGATCTAGTGGAGTCTGAGAATCTCCCCTCCACCTCTGCTCATCAGGCCCAAGCTAGGTTAACTTAGCACCAATCCAGCCATTCCACTTACATCTCTGCCAACACCACATATAGCACCCAGGATGGAAAGATTAACTGAGGATGATGACACTGAACATTTTTTAATAACATTTGAACGTATGGCTACAGCATACCGTTGGCAGAGGACAGATTGGGTTTTTCACTTAATACCCTTGCTAACTGGAAAAGCTAGAGGCGCATATGTGCACATGGACATTGATGACTCCGTAGACTATGACAAAGTTAAAACTGCCATTCTGTTCAAATATAATGTTAACCCTGAGACCTACAGAGAAAGATTCAGATCCCTGGAAGTCAACCCTGAGAAAAACCCCGGGAGCTGTATGCCGGGTTAAAGGAACTCTATGGGAAGTGGATTTAGCCAGAAGATAAGACCACTCAAGAGATAGGTGAGATCATTATCTTGGAACAATTTTTGAGAATGTTGTCACCTGAACTCCAGGTTTGGATCCGGGAACACGGCCCTGTTTCAGCAACAGAGGCAGCAAAGCTTGCTGATGTCTTTGTGGCTGCCGGGGACAAAGGACAAACCTGGAGCTACAACTCATGGAGAGAGTCACAGGACCATGGAAAAATGGCTCATCTGCACCATCGGGTGAGTGGCCATCGGGAGCAGACAGACGGGAATGCTGGTAAAACTCCAATGCTGCATAAGCCATCAGCTAGACCTCCAAAAGCTGCAGGTAGGAAACTAATTTGTTACCTATGTGGAATGGAAGGCCATACGAAGCCCATGTGTCCCAAAAATTCTGCAAGTATGGTACAAATGTGTTTTGTGCCCCATGTTAACAATGAATCTGGACTGAAGCCTGATACTTCTATTAAGATGAGTAATATTGAAGTAAATGGAGTTGAACTCAAGGCCCTTCTCGATTCTGGGAATTCTTGGTCTCTTGTGCACACGGATTTTGTTCCACCTAATATCATCCGTACCAGTGACATTGTCTCTATCTGCTGTGTTCATGGAGAGGAGAGAAGATATCCAACAGCTGATATGTATGTAAAAGTTCAGGATCAGACATTTCTTTTGAATGTTGGCGTTGTGGACAGTCTACCTTATCCTGCTGTACTTGGGCGTGATCTCCCTGTGCTGTTTGATTTGTTGAAGTCTGATCAATTCCATGCATGTAACGTTGCCGTTACCAGGGTACAGCCTAAACAAACCAATGAGACTCAGAGACTCTGAGCCCCCAGCCATTTTTTAAAGAGGAGCTAGAGGCAACTGCAACAAAGCCACGGAAGACTCGCAGGCAAAGAAGACAGGAGAAATTCCAACGGTCACCTGTAGAAAGGCAGAGTAACAATGAGGCAGTGTTACCACTGGGGTTCGATATTCCATCTGACATTGCGGATGTCCAAATATCTGACCCATCTTTAACATCTCTGTTCCACAGGGCAAAGGAGAAGGACTTGAGGGCGGACCAGGACTCTGGAGGGGAGCAGTACATCCTACAAAATAACATCCTCTACTGCCAGCAGGGGTCAATACTGCAGATTGTGGTCCCCCAATCAATGAGAAACCCCATCCTCATTTTGGGACATTCGATTCCCTGGGCTGGCCATCTGGGTAAGCACAAGACTACAGCTCGCATTAGACACCACTTCCATTGGCCAGGCCTACGCAAGGATGTGGCCCGATTCTGTAAAAGTTGCCCCCAGTGCCAGAAAACATCTGCCAGAATCCCATCTAGAGCTCCACTGCAGTCACTCCCTGTCATTGACACCCCCTTTGACCGCCTTGGAATGGACATTGTGGGACCTGTTGAGAAGAGTAAAGCAGGAAACCGGTATATGCTTGTTATAACAGATTATGCCACAAGATACCCTGAAGTGTTCCCTTTAAAATCTATAAAAGCAAAGTCTGTTGCGTTTTGTTTGGTGCAATTTTTTGCAAGAATGGGTTTCCCTCGTGAAATATTAACTGATCAAGGCACTAACTTTATGTCAACTCTGCTAAAACAAGTTTATCAGTTATTAGGTACCCGGAGCCTGAGAACCTCACCATACCATCCTCAAACTGATGGACTGAGCGCTTTAACCAGACTCTGAAGCAGATGCTCAGGCAGTTTGTCAGTGACAATGGTACAGACTGGGATCAGTGGCTGCCATATCTCCTCCTCGCCAACAGGGAGGTACCCCAAGCCTCCACCGGCTTCTCTCCTTTTGAACTTTTGTATGGGCATGAAGTTCGTGGGCCTCTATCCCTGCTGAAGGAAATTTGGGAGGGAGACAAAAGGGAGACTGAACTGCATAGTGTTGTTTCTCATATTATTCAGATGAGAGAGAGGTTGGAGAGGATGTGCAAGCTGGCTCAGTCACAGATGTTGGAGGCCCAACAGCGCCAGAAGCTTTGGTATGATAGAGATCCTTCGAGCCAGGACAAAAAGTGCTTGTGCTTCTCCCCAGTGATACCAACAAGCTGTTGGCTAAGTGGCAAGGACCATTTGATGTTGTGAAGAAGCTAGGACCAACCACCTACCGGGTATCTACTCCTGGACAAAAATGCACCAACAGGGTCCTGCACATAAACCTCCTGAAGGAGTGGGCGCAGCAACCAGAAAGTCAAGCAGATGTGATGCTGATACGGGGGGTGTCAGAGGAGGAAGAAGTGGATGAACAATATTTACCACATGCCAGCTCTCTGGACTGTGATCTCAGCCACCTCCTAGACGACAAGCGGCAGCAGGTGAGAGAACTCTGTAATTGATGGTCTTCCAAGAAAATCCAGGAAGAATGAACCTTGTGGAACATGACATTCTTGTTCGGGAGGGTGCCTCTGCAAAGCGGTTAAGTTACAGGATCCCCGAACGTCTGCTGGCTTCACTGAAGACTGAGATCGACTTGATGCTGTCCTTGAGGCCTCTAAAAGTGAGTGGTGCAGCCCAGTGGTCTTGGTACCCAAGAAGGATGGGAGCATTAGGTTCTGCATTGATTTCAGGTACCTCAATACAGTCTCAATGTTTGACTCATATCCAACACCAAGAATAGATGGTATGCTTGAACGGCTGGGAAAGGGGAAGTATTTGACCACAATAGATCTGTGCAAGGGTTATTGGCAGGTCCCACTCACTGAGAGGTCCAGGGAGTTCACAGCATTCAGGACGCCATGGGGACGTTCACCCTGGAAACGGATCACAAGGCACTCCAGTGGCTGGAAAGGATGAGGGACACGAATGGACGCATTACCCGGTGGTATCTGGCGCTGCAACCCTTCCGATTTATTATCTACCACTTACCAGGCAAGGAGAACCTCACAGCAGACTATCTCTCTCGCTGCGCCAGCGAGAGTCCTGAAGAGGGGGAGTGTGTGATGGCCAGCCACACATGTTACCTGTAGTTCCATTTCCTGGTACAGCAAAGGCGTGGCCGAGGGTTCAGATAGGCTGCTGCCAGCCTTATTGGACTGGACCATAACCTACTGTGTCATGGGGGGAACATGGGGATTTACATTGAATTTTGGCCAGTTAAATATGTGGTGGCCATTTTATTTCCCCCTCTGTGTTAATTATTATTTTGGCTTAATTAGTAATTAAGTTCATCTGTTTGATTGTTTGGGAGGTCAGTTTTTTTGTTCTGTTGGGTCCATTCATTTGTTTCGGTTCTGAGTTCCGTTGGAGTTTGGTTATATTTAGTTGACCTCTTTTACTGCTTCATTTTGTCAAACTCTTTTGCTAGATGTTTTGCTTTATGGGAAATTAAAAGAAAAAGCCCGTTTTGGGACAAAAAATCTCCTGTGTCCTGCTGCCTTACTGCTTGGTCCCTCAAACAGACCTCAACTTCAAATCTCATATCAATAAAGTTGTCCAGTCCTGCTATCTTCAGTTAAGAACAATCTCCAAAATCAAACCCATGCTCCCACATTCCGACTTAGAAAAAGTAATTCACGCATTCATCTTCTCCAGACTCGATTATTGTAACTCACTCCTCTCTGGCATCAACCATAAATCACTCTCCCGCCTCCAACTGGTCCAGAATGCAGCAGCTAGGCTTCTTACTGGTTTTAACAGGAGACATCACATTACCCCAATCCTGGCTTCCCTCCATTGGCTCCCTGTGCGTTTTAGAATTGATTTTAAAATTTTGCTGATCACCAGTGATCACTGGGTCTGTTCCCGAGTTACATAGCAGAAATGTTGACCCCATACGAGCCAGTACGCAGCCTTAGATCCTTGGGTGGGGCCCTCCTGTCGATTCCAAAGTCGAGGCTTAAATCTAAAGGTGACCGTGCCTTTTCCATCCGGGCCCCTCGACTTTGGAACGACCTGCCTGAGGAGATAAGGCGTGCAGGATCTGTGACATCTTTTAAATCACTTCTTAAAACCCATTTTTATAGACTTGCCTTTATGTGATGTCGTCTTTTAGTTTTATTTTTATTTATTTTTATTTATTCTTTTAGTCTATTCCTTTTAAGCGTTTATTCTTGTTTCTATTGTCATTAGGCAATGCTGTCTTTTTATCCTTCTATTCTTTTGTTTCTAAGTATTAAAAACAAAAGAATAGTTTTATTGCTTTTATTGTTATTATCTCTTTTACCATTCTGTCTTAATTCCTGTTCTGGTGTGTTTTGCTTAACTTTACCTCAATTTTAGCTTAATTTTGTCCTGCTTATGTTTGGCCTCACTGTTTTGGCTCTTTGTTGTCATATGTATCCTGCTTTTGCCTTGTTTGTCAAAGCACTTTGTAAACTTTTGTTTTTAAAGGTGCTATATAAATAAAGTTATTATTATTATTATTATTATTATTATTATTATCATCACAGAGTTGGAAAGATTTGTGAACAATGTTTGAGAGACATGATTATTTTGTGTACGTAGAAAATGCTTTGGATGTTTGAGTTCATCTCATAAAAAATGTGAGCAAAAACAAAAGTGTTGCATTTATATTCTTGTTCACTGTGTGAAGCAAACTAATCATAACATTCATCATTCGCTAAACATTCAAAATACTCTTAATATATGACTCCACGGAGATAGTTTTTAGTTGAACTACCATCTACGTCTATGCAAATGGTTCATTCGTTCATCGTCAACTGCTTTATCAGCTGCGGTGGGTCACGGGGGGCTGGAGCCCATCCCAGCTGACTGAGTGCGTGAGGTGGGGGAAACTCCAGGCACAACGCCAGTGCAACGCAGAGCCACACAGCAACACAGACAAGCATGCACGCACGCACTCACTCCTACGGTCAATTTAGGACCGGCCAATTACGCTGAAGCGCACGTTTTTTGAAGGTGGGAGGAAGCCAGAGAACCCGGAAAGAACCCACGCAGACACGGGGAGAACATGCAAACTCCACAGACCAGGATGCAAACCCGAAACCGCCTTGCTACGTGGCGACAGCGCTACCCACTGCGCCACCGTGCTACCAATGGTGTTACATAACATTTCATATTGGGCATTAATTAAAAGTTTTGTCAATAGTTACAATTATATGCAACACCGTTCTGACATTATCAGGTGCAAATATGCTTTTCATAATAACAAGATGGTCTGGCTGGATTACATTTGGAATAATGGTGTAATTTGAGAACAAGAGTTGAAAATTGTTTTATGTCTGAATTTAGCCGTGATGTTTGCGCAAATGATTGGATCTCTGTCAGGTTTACACAGCTGCGACAGAATAGCTGAGTTAACAGTTATGTTTATCAAACTGCCTAAGAACCTGAATGATTGTTGTGTCTGTCCCTGACTGACAGGTGTTGAAAAGTTTCATAATTTTTTTTTTCTCAACTAAAAGGTGTTGACTAATAAACCGTGATCTGCCTTTGGAGACTTTTTTACCTGTCATGTGTGTCGCTGGTCGTCTCCTCGTTCAGACTGAAAAGCTCTCGGAGTTCTCCCAGAGAGAAGTGGCGCTCCACATCCTGCTCCTCATCCACCACACAGCTGCTCAGGGCTTTCTTATGGGCCTGCCTTTGCAGAATCTTCTCTTCTATTGTCCCAGTCTGTCAGCACAAGTGAAACATGGAAACTTAAGTTGTACATTTTAATCAATTGCATCAGCAGTTGAAAAGGTTTTTATCGGTGCATGTGAAAATATTACTGTGGATGACTTGAGAAGTGTGAATGATCTGTTTTGTGTTATTGTACGTATGTGCATATAGGAGCAGTGTTGAACTGACAGACAGCAGCCTGTAGATGTAGCAGGTCTTCTTCTGGCCATCCCTCCAAACTCGTGCCATCGCCTGTTCATCATTGGCTGGGTTCCAGTCAGGATCAAACATAACCAAGCGATTTGCACCAATTAGATTGAGCCCACATCCACCAGCCTTGCTGCTGAGCATGAAAATGAACTCTGAGCTCTGAAACAGAAATAGATTTAGATGCTGTAAAGGAGAATTTCTTACATCTTTTAAAGCAGTTTCAAACTCACAGATGGACTGTTGAATCTTTCCACAATCTTGGCCCTTTTCTTTATGGACATTGTGCCATCTAGTCGAATATAGGGGTATCTGTAACAGACCAACAGGACTGTTGTTAATTACATTAACTGACCAACTGTACAATACAGATACAACTGAAGACGTTATACACAGTTCCCAAAAAGCACCTTCTAGATCTGCACAGTTTTTCAAATAGGTCCAGTGTCTGAGTGTAGTTGGAGACAAGAACCACCTTATCACTGGTTGTAGTCTTTGTAATGGCCAGGATGCAGTCAAGAACCAACATTTTACCTTGAAGAAATACAACAGAATGAATGAATAAACATTAAGACCTGTATCCAAATTATTTAACTTGCAACACCTTCTTGTCCACCGAGACTGAGCATAAACATGCAAAGAGTTTTTTTAAAACTTCGACACAGAGTGGCATGAGCATTCAAGAGGAGTTGTTTGAGTCTACTTTATTATTTTAATAGTTAACCTCCTTAACACCCTGGTTTCTTTTGTTAATGTTCATTTCTAACAGATGACTGTTAGGCAGTCACTACCTGAAAAATTTTTTAAAAAGTCGCTGGCAATGATGAAAGAAGTAAAAATATTTTTGATATTTTCAGTGCATGATCGATTAAAAATAATCAAATGTAACTCAAAATAACTCTCATTAGTGTATCCATCCATCCATCTTCATCCACTTATCTGGGGTTGGGTCGCGGGGGCTGCAGCTTTAACAGGGAACCCCAAACTTCCCTTTCCCTGGCCACATCCACCAGCTCTGACTGGGGGATCCAAAGGTGTTCCCAAGCCAGTGTTAACCTAGTCCTGGGTCTGCCCGGAGGTTTCCTCCCAGCTGGACTTGCAAGGACCACCTCCTTAGAGAGGCGCCCTGGAGGTGTCCGTAACAGATGCCCAAACCACCTGACTCCTTTCCAAGTGAAGGAGCAGTGGCTCCACTCTCAGCCTCTCGCTAATAACAGTGTTTCTCACCCTATCTCTAAGGGAGACACCAGCTACCCACCTGAGAAAACCCATTTCTGCAACTTGTATCTACGATCTCATTCTTTTGGTCATGACCCATCGCTCATGACCATAGGTGAGGGTAGGCAAAGATAGATGGTTGGAGATGAGATGGTAAATGGAGAGCTTAGCTCCGTGTTTGGTGCAACAGTGCGGTAAAGGAATTGCAATACCGCTCCAGCTGCCCCAATTCTCCGTCCAATGTCACGTTCCATTGTTCTCTCACTCCTGAACAAGACACCAAAATACTTAAACTCATTGGTGTAATCAAGAAAATATGGCACTATTTGTTTAATACAATGAATGTATTCAGGGATACAGGTGACATTGCTAATAGTCTTAGCAGAATGACTTAATGATTTCAAAAGGTCAGACGTACCTAAAAAAATATAAAATAAGTCAGAAAACTAATTATGAAATACACATCTTCAGGGCCCCTACAAAGTGCGGGTTCAATGTAGCTGAGGTCTGTCCAGTGGTTTTTAAGAAGATGTGGAAAGACTATAGTGGCGATGAAATTGATTGCATGAACTAAGGTCCTGCCTTCTGAAGCGTTAAAAAAAATGTATTCTGTTTGGTGCCAAGTATTTTTATTAGTGTAACAAGAGACAAATTTGCTCTAACCTCCAGTGGCTGTAAAGGCCCAAACAAAACATCATACTCCCACTCTAAATTTGTCATAAATGTATAAATATGTAAACAATATATCTTCTTCTTTTCCTTTCAGCTTTTCCCTTCAGCAGTCGCCACAGCGAATTAATTGCCTCCATCTAGCCCTGTCTTCTGCATCCTCTTCTCTCACACCGACTACCTTCATTTCCTCTTTCACTACATCCATAAACCTCCTCTTTGGTCTTCCTCTAGTCCTCCTGCCTGGCAGTTCAAAACTCAGCATCCTTCTACCAATATATTCACTATCTTTCCTCTGGACATGTCCAAACCATCTCAGTCTGGCCTCTCTGACTTTATCTCCAAAACCTCTAACATGTGCTGTCCCTCTGATGTCTCATGATTCCTGATCCTATCCATCCTGGTCACTCCCAAAGAGAACCTCAGCATCTTCATCTCTGCTACCTCCAGCTCTGCCTCCTGTCTTTTCCTCAGTGACACTGTCTCTAGACCAAAAAACATCGCTGGTCTCACCACAGTATCTTTCCTTTCATGTTAGCTGAAACTCTTCTATCACACATCACACCTGACACTTTTCTCCACCCGTTCCATCCCGCCTGGACACGCTTCTTCACCTCTTTTCCACACTCTCCATTGCTCTGGACTGTTGACCTTAAGTACTTAAAATCCACCTTCTTGATCTCTTCTCCCTGTAACCTCCCTCTTCACTTGGGTCCCTCTCATTCACACACATGCACTCTGTCTAACTGTGGCTAACCTTCATTCATCTGCTTTCCAGGACAAACCTCCACCTCTCTAGCTTCTCCTCCACCTGTTCCCTGCTCTCACTGCAGATTACAATGTCATCTGCAAACATCATAGTCCATGGAGATTCCTGTCTAACCTCGTCTGTCAGCCTGTCCATCACCATAGCGAACAAGAAGGGGCTCAGAGCTGATCCCTGATGCAGTCCCACCTCCACCTAGAATTCCTCTGTCACATCTACAGCACACCTCACCACTGTCTTACAGTCCTCATACATGTCCTGCACAGCTCTAACAGGAAGTCTGTCACTCCAGACTTCCTCATACAATACCACAGTTCCTCTCTGGGCACCCTGTCATAAGCTTTCTACAGATCTACAAAAACACAATACAGCTCCCTTTGGCCTTCTCTGTACTTGTCTATCAACATCCTCAAACCAAATACAGCATCTGTAGTACTCTTTTTTGGCATGAAACTAAATAGTCTAGCTTCAACTACTCTTTCCCATAACTTCATTGTATGGCTCATCAGTTTTATTCCTCTGTAGTTGCCACAACTCTGCACATCTCCCTTGTTCTTTAAAATGGGCACCAGCACACTTCTCCTCCATTCCTCAGGCATCTTCTCACTATCTACGATCTTGTTGAAGAACCCAGTCAGAAACTCTACTGCCACCTCTCCTAGATACTTCCAAACCTCTACAGGTATATCATAAGGACCGACTGCCTTTCCACTCTTCATCCTCTTCAGTGCCCTCCATGTGTGACTGAAATCTCTAGATTATTAATATTTAAGACCTGATGATCTGCAGATTACACCTTCCTGGCAGATGAGACATATTAGAGTAGAAAGTGAAGGGGGAGGAGTCATCATGTCTTACACCTGGACTCCATCTGCAAATCAGAGATGTTCTGTGCATGTTTTACCAGAGAGCTGTGGCTCCACAGCTTTGGTGCAGTAGCCACGTGGAAACAGGTCCAGTGTCCCCTGGAAGCCCTCCTCACCCTCCACACACTTGTCATAGATGAGAGCTGGGTCTAGAACACGGACCAGTGGATTAACATTTTTAATTGCATGTGATTCCAATAAAATCATAGAGCCAATGTCACAAATGACAACAACAGATATTTATAACACCTCTTTTCTCTGTATTTGACTTTGTGATTACTCCAGAGTGGGACAGTTAGTCCTTCTATAAATCCTTGTAATGATGAAAAACAAAACATTGACTTTAGGCACTTACGATTACACAGTTTCTTGAGCAATGTGATGGAAGCCAGGGAGGAAACACTTATCTTGCCCTCTTGTATTGTCTCAATGGGTTTGGCCTGCCTCAAGAAGCACTTGTAGAGTTCCGTCTGCAGAGGAGTCAGTCTGCAGAGTCACAGCAACATGCATTACGTTTCTCAGCTCAAAATGAAAACCCTTTATATTCTAATTCTAAAAATAGTGTTCATGCAAATAATTGACTATTTTGACCAAGTTAATGAAAGTACCTGCAACACACAACTTGCTCAATTTTCACAGGAAGATATTTAGACAAGATGTCAGATGTTCTCCTGATCAAACACCTGTCAGAAGAGAACATCACATTGAGGGATGTTAAACATAAAGGTCTATTTAACACAACTATACAGTGATAAATTTGTTCTGTAGTAACTTGTTTTTTGATCAAGACAAATATGATTCACATCATTCTAAATGATTGGGTTTTTTTTTTAAAAAAACAGAGGTCGCTAAAAATGTAAATGTTTTCATAAAGAATAAAATGTGTCAGCTGTAGACCACCAAGTGGCAATGTGTTGTGTTTGCATGCCACATAGTGCAGTAGTCTACTTTGCCCTTTTGCCCTTATTTCACAGCCTTGGAAAGCCATGGAAAGTGAATTCTATACTTAGAGGCATTCATGAATTGTGTGCATTAGATGAGTTTATCTTCATTAGTAACAAAAGCACTGTGCAGCAGCACTGAAACTAGTGAATGCCATCTTGATGTAATGTGAACTCTGTCACCATATTAGATGGATTCATAAGGGTCAGAATTGGAACTATGCTACAGGAGCTGGGTGGCCACTTATCTTTTAGATAGAGGTCAGAGAGGCATTGTCGAGATTGGGTTCAGTTTTAGTATTTTGAAGATAGGGGTGACCAAGGTTGTTTTGATACAAGAAAGATTCCAAGAGTGACCTGCTAGTAGCCACCACAATGGGGTACAGGACATTCAAATATGCATTTATTAAGGCTGTAGGAATGGGGGCGATGGAGCTTGTGGAATCCTCAGCTTTGATGACCAACTTTGGCATTAGAATCCACAAATGTGAAAGAGGAGACACAAGGAAGGGAGAATAGTCCTGTTGCAGCGTGGAGATTGGATGAGAGGAGTGGGTTTATGCAGGTAGTAGGACTTGCTGGTAGATCGACTGAATGTCGCCTGGAAAAACATCTAGTAACTTGGAGCAATGGTCTTTTAAACTGATTGGAATTAAATCTCTTTTTAAAAAGCCTACTCTTAATCCAGTCAACCTCTAGCTATCTATCTATCAATCAATCTTTATTTATATAGCGCTTAATCACATCATCAGACATTTCGAAGCGCTTTATCAGACAGAGAAAGCCAACAGAGCAAGCATAAGCGACAGTGGCAGGAAAGAACTCCCTCATTGAGGAAGAAACTCCGGGCAAGACCCCAACTCCGGAGGGCAGTCATTTACCTTGACCGGTTGGGTGGGAAAAGAAATATACTGGGTATAGAGAAAGGGCAAGTAAAAGAGAGAGAGACAGAAAGAGAGAGTGGCAGATAGACCAGATAGAATTTTCAGTCCAAATTGTGCTGTAGTTGCGGAAATGGGCATATACTACAGTATATCTAATCTTCTGTGTTCCTAAACTTCTAGAGAAAGCAGTAGTATTTGTAAATATCAGGAGGAGGAAGTGGGAGAAATAACACTATCAAGACATTTAAAATGTCAAATTAAAGCTATGGTTTGTTTTGATGATACCGTATCTTCAACATCACAGATCACAGAGAGGCAGCTGCAGGAGTTAGCATGGCAGATGAGAACCACACTGAGATGTGGTCTGCCAAAGCTATCCCAGTCTTGTGGACAGAAACAGCGTTCACATCGAGACAAAAAATTTAATTCATCCAGCTTTTGACAGGCATAAGAAGAGGATAGAGGACTGAATATATTACACATAATGTGTTGCCTATGTAATTTAGGCCTAATATTACAGACCCATAGGTTAATAACTAAAAAAGTATAAATACCATAAGAATAAGTACATTAGTTGAAGCACTATTACAATGTTTACTTCACGTTGTGTCAAATTCATTATTTCTGGGTTGGAATATGTTATTGAATTATTGCTGATGCAAAGTCTGTTGTATTCTCTTATTGTTGGGGATACTGTCAGAGAATTTATTTTGCTCATGGGATATATGAAAGAAAAGACGTAGAGAGATACTAAACCAGGGGTCTCCAAACTTTTTCCTGTAAGGGCTACCTAACTTTTCTTTTCTCTGATGGGGGGCCGGGTCAGTTTGTAACAGAAAAACTGTGACGATCGCAGGGGTGTCTGAATGCAAACATTTATTGTCTTCCAGAACCAAATATTAATAACCCTTTCCAGTTATATAGTTTGAGAGGCGGCATAGAAGGCAATGAGACTGTCGAGCTTGAACACGTCTTTCAGAATACTGTATTACAGTTCAGCAACTCGGCCAACTTAAACTGATAAGAAGGTTGGGCTTCATCCATGTCGGCAACAAAGGGGTTCTGGAAAAGACGGATTTCTATTGCATTAGCATGAAGTTCACGGAATCGCACACCGAACTCCACCATCAGCATTTCCAGTGCTTCCACTCACCTTTCAGCTGGGAACGGGACTGCTGGGTTCTCTGCAGAGAGGTTTTGAGTAGCAGGGAGATGGAATGAAGTCGTGCTTTTAACTTGTTCCAAAACCAGCACTAGTTTCACCTCAAATGCTTTCATGTGAGAATACTTGTCAAACATGAGTTTCCCCTGGCCTTGTAGCTGCAAGTTAATGCTGTTCAGCATTTCTGTCACGTCTGTTAAAAATACAAGGTGCCATGTCCATTCTGGATCGATCAGCTCTGGGACCGTTTTGTCAAGTGGGCATTTTTCTGGGGGCCATGCCAAATGTTGAGACGGGCCGCATCCAGCTCGCAGGCCTTAATTTGGGGACCACTAAATTAAACTGTGAAGTTGCTGTGAACTGGTTGGTTTTTATAAACCAATGTGGTGTGTGGAAAGGGGCAGGTGGTGTGTGGAAAGGGGCAGAACGGGGAGCACGTGGAGGAGAGCAGAGGAGAAGCGCGCGCAGAGACGGACAAGATTCAGAGAGACATTCGGAATTTTTATTGGAAGTGTAGCAGTAATGTAGCCACAAGAGGACCCAAGCCAGTGTCTTACTGTGCCAGTCCCAAGCCCAGATAAATAGAGGGTTGCGTCAGGAAGGGCATCCGGCGTAAAACTTTTGCCAAATCAAAAATGCGAATCAAACCTGTGACTTCCATACTGGATCGGTCGAGGCCCGGGTTAACAACGACCGCCATCGGCGCTGTTGACCTACAGGGCGCCAGTGGAAATTGGCTACTGTTGGTCAAAGGAGAGGAGGAAAGTGTGTTCGCAGGAAGAGAGAGAAGAGGAGCACCAAGAGTATAGGACTGAGAGTAGGGACGTTGAATGTTGGAACTATGACAGGAAAAGGTAGAGAGTTGGTTGACATGATGCAGAGGAGGAAGGTAGACATATTGTGTGTCCAGGAGACCAGGTGGAAAGGTAGCAAGGCTACAAGTTTGGGAACAGGGTTCAAGTTGTTCTATCATGGTGTAGATAGGAAAAGAAATGGAGTAGGCATTATCTTGAAGAAAGAGTTTGTTAGGAATGTTTTGGAGGTAAAAAGAATGTCAGAGTGAAGAGTCTGAAGCTAGAAATCGAAGGTGGGATGTTAAATGTTGTTAGTATGCTCCACAGGTAGGATGTGAGCTGGAGAAGAAGGAAAAATCTGCTTGGACTTTGATGAAGTGATGCAGAGCATACCTAGAAGTGAGAGAGTTAGAAGTGTAGCACTGTTTAGTCCAAGCGTTCCTGAGCTTCTTCCTAAATTTGGGGCAATTTGGTACTTTGAATGACAACCTGTGAAGTTGCCAGTTATTCGCTGCCACAGGGGAGCAGGCGTGGACCAATTCCCCGCCGAGAAGCATCCATTCTGCCAGACTACGAGTTTTGTTTGTGCAGTACTGCGAGCTAAGGAGCAGCCATCGGAGGGGATCGACAAACACCAAAACACAAGTGCCAGGCCTGCAATGCGCTGGACTGGGTATTCAGTAAATTAGTTAGTATTATTGCCATCTTAGAGTACAATTATTTCAGTACTTGTTGGACTGTTGTTGTTTGATATATTACTGTGTTGTTAAATGTTATTATAATGCCATGTTCTCTTGGTATTAATAAAGAAATGACCCTTGAGTTAAAGTTGAGTTGAGTTAAATTTGCATTTGATTCACTGATGGAATATAGCTGGTTGACAACATATTGTAATGAGAGAGGTGTTTGTTGATTCTGGGCGATGGGAATTTCACAAGTCAACTGGCTTCTACCAATCAGCCCTTCTTTTCTTGGATGTTGTTGTTGACAATGCAAATGTGATGGTGGGAAGTCTGTTATATTAACATGTCTGAAAAAAAACAAACCTAAATTAATAGTGTACCACAAAGCTAATACTGATAAGGTAAATAAAATCTATACATGGAAATCATCAAAGATAGGATCTTAAATAATGAGTCATCAGGTTAGTCACCCGTGGTATTTTCTAGGGACAGAGAAAGAGGGATACAAACATATCAGTTGTAGAGGAAGTTCAACCATCCACTTGAAATATTCAATCATCCACTTGACAAAGTGAAATGTGGATGATTGAATATTTCAAATGTGGATGGTTGAATATTTCAAATGTGGATGGTTAAATATTTCACTTTGTCAACCATCCACTTGATAAAGTGAAATGTGGATGGTTGCATTGCCCGTGCATTCACCTTTGGACACTGCTTTTTAAAGGGCTTAGAGTTCATTTTAGAAGTGTTCATTTTAGAAGTGTGAATCAGAGCATTACACACTCAATTCACATCATGAGTAAAAGACTAAATACAGCCATTTTCGAGAACTTGCTTTGTGACAGAGCAGACAACACAATGCATGTGGAGCATGAAACTGGGTACACAGTGCGTCTGTCACTTTGGATATCCTTGCATGAATAAATTGGTTTATAATTTCAACAGCACAGGATATACTGTAGTATAGGAGCTTCTAAAACTCACACATACAGTTATTATTAAAAACCTGTGTCAGGTCAACTGATTATATGGTCCTGAATTGCCAGACTTTTACTTCTTGGATTGTTAAAATACTAAGCTTTTATTTAGAGGGAAGGAGCTAAAAAAAGAACATAAGGAAAACACGTGTGGGGAGAGGTGGTGTTCTTTGTTGAACATGGGAGCTTTCACAAAATTAGACGGTCTGCATCACAACAAGAGACTGCTGGAAACTAGAACTACTATGCAAATACATTTGAATTCAAAAGGCTTTAGATTTCAAAGAGGAAGCATAAAAAATGAGTTCATGGGTGTTCAGGGACAACTGACACCTCCGATGAGAGAGAAGACAAATTGAGGAAAAAAAACAAGGACGAGACCGATGCATTGAGAGGTTTCATTTGAGTTGGAGAACATGTGAAAATTGCTCAAATCTACCTATTAGAATGAAACTGTACTGCAAAAAAAACAAATTAATGGAATGTTACCCTTTTTAAAAAAAAAAAAAAGTTGAACCAAAAGTCAAAATAATAATGTAAACGCACCTGTTGACGATACTGATTAGCTCCTTGAGTTTTTCCTCCCCAGTCAGTCTGTCCTTGTCACAGGCATCTGCATCTCGACCCTTCAGGATGGGAAGTTCAAAACGCTTTTTAAACTCCTGGGCTGTTCCTGCCATTGATTTAACAACAATGAGAATAAATCATGTCAACATTACTAACATTCTATTAGCAGAACATTTCAATTAGCACTTTTCTACTTGGAAAGCAGCTACAATTACTTTACAACAAAGAAACTATGTGCACAAAACTGTCAGTGACTCATGCTTACCAAGAATCCCAGCATTAACAAAGTGGACCAAGCTAAAGTACTCCAGCAGGTCGTTCTGGATGGGAGTGCCCGATATCAGCACTCTCCTCTCTGCACTGATAGTATTGAGGGCCTGGTACGTCTGGTTGTCAGAGTTCTTCAGCCGATGACCCTGCACCACACACGTCAGTTCATGTGTTACGATTTGCCAACAATCCTCGATAGCTCTGGAGGACAATCGGTGAGATGAATGACCTCATCACAGACGACAAGTCCAACTTTGCCTTTGTGCAGAACCTCAGCATGCAGACGAAAAGTCTCGTATGAAATGATCAGGATCGGGGTTGGCACTCTCAAACCATGCTGGGAGATGAAGTTTACTAAAACCACAGAAAACAAAACAAACAATAATAACAAGCCAGCAAGAAATAAATGCATTTTGTTAGTGCGAGTTAGTTGTTTGGATGAATGTGTTGAGCACACAGAACATCATCATTGGGTTGAAATGGGCACCGTTGAGTTTGGGGTATTTTTTACAAGGCTGGAATAGATTAAAATGGTTTTAGTTATTTGAAACAGCGAAATGTTGTTTGACTGACGAGTTCAGTCACAGAATGGATTCAGGTCGCATCTCGAGGTACAACTGTACAAACAGTATAGTGCGACTAGAGCACTTCTCACCCAAGGTAAGAGTGACAGCAGGCAGAAATAACTACCTAGTTGTCTATCAATGTCATCCTTGGACCCTCCTTCGATGGCCACAGGTGTGACACGTCCTCCGAGCCATTTTACGACTTCATTGTACCAGTTACGAACCAGGCTGGATGGTGAAACCACGATGGCCTTGTTTATCTCTGGCTTGGCATCAGGGCTTTGGCGCAGCAGGGTCCACATGAGTGTGATACACTGCAGCGTCTTCCCAAGACCCATCTCATCAGCCATGATGCAGCCATAGGATCCAGAAATACGTCGACCTGTCACACACTCCCACAAGAATTTCACTCCCTAGAGAAATTAAAGACCAAGTATAATTCAAAAGTCAAATGAATTTAGACCCAGTGCCCTAGTGCCCAGTGACGTTAATTGCAGACTACTGATGAATTTTACTACAACCTCGTTGTGCAGATTTAATGTGTGAAAATAATCTTTGTCAGATTGTGTATAAACGTACATAAATGCAGACAAATCATTTAAAATTATCAAATCAGAACAATAAGAAGAAATGTTAGAAAGAGTAAATATGATAACTAGTACTATTATGTCTCAGAAGTAGACGTAAATAGGACTAATAATAACAGTAGCGACGGAAGTCAGATGCGTTTTCTTTCATGTTGCTCACTACAGATTAGGTTTACCTCTCTCTGATGGGGTCTGAGCACTTTCCCTAAAACTGGATCCACCACAACATGGACTGGTATTTTTTCTCTTGGTAGGACAAAGAACAGTCTGGTCAGACATTTCATTGCACAGTATAGCAAATTTAATTAATTTCAAATTAAGCTTTACTTTCTGTATACAGTATTCGGTCTAGCAAATTTTCACAGGAAGAGAGGATTGGAATTGCTTCTGGACCTGAGGTGTATCCTAGCAGTTAAGGTTAGTGAGGTCTGTTAAGTTTTCAATGTGGTGACAGCGTCGCTCTTTTCACTTGATCAGATCACCATGGTAACTGATGCTGCTCACTTACCGTGGTCTAAAGGGGCTCACATTCAACTATCAGATAAAGATGGCTACAAAGATTGTGTTATCCCACTTCTTGTGAAATTCAAGTTAGATTGTCCAGAACAGGCAACAAAAGTATCAGACAATAAGAGCTCATATTGGATTGATTGGAGGGGCGGTCCCATGTGTTCCCAACCTACTTGTCAGCTTTCATCAGGTCATGAGTGTTCATAGGTGAAGGCTCATAAAGAACTAAAGCGTCTTCGGCAAAGGGATCATGAAGAGCTCTCCTGACTCCTGCACGCTTTAAACCAAGAGCCCTTATTCCCAGAGACCCTGTAGGGTAATTATAAAGATATTGGTGTATTAATTACATGGAAACACTATGTATGCCTTCCTAGTCTGACTGACAACTCAAGCAAGCATTCACCCACTCATTATCCTGCACTAGTGTCATCATTCTTGCAATCACTCACACCACTGGAACAAGCTGCTGTTCAGTTTCTTACTCAAGATTTAGAGCACGAACAAAAAACAAACAAGACAAAAGCAACATTACCTGAGTAATTTGGAATTGGAACTTTAAATGGCTTTGAGAGGATACTTCGAATAAATGCCTCCTGTAGAAAAAATTTTAAACACGTGAGTCTAGCAATGGGACCCAATTTCAATATCTACAGTAGTGTGGGACTGGCTCGAACGCTTTTTACAGATATTAGAAGTGTTTTGATGCACCAAATACTAGAATGTTTATTCTTTTAATGTTAATTGTGTGTCTGTTTACCTCAATAACTCCTCAAATATTGTGTTTAATCACTGAAATTACTCTTCTCACCTTTTAAACACTGTAGCTTTATGTGTTCACAAAAAAAAAATTTCAAAGAAACTTCAAAGGTCCAAACTGGTCTGTTACAATCAGAAGGGAAACCAATAGTTACATGTGCGTCACCATCAACGTGCACCAGGAGGTTGTTCAGCTGGGTTAAAGGCTTTCTGGAAGACGCTTGGATGGCTTCATCATTTCTCCTTCTTTTCTCCTGTGAAAATAATGTCACACATTTCAGAGTGAGCCACTCCAGTGTTCACCAAGCACCATGTTCATCATTCAATCATTTAGTTTTCTGTTTTGAAAACCATATGATTGAAGGATACGAACGTATCAGATGTATATGTTAAGTTAAAACTGTTTTGTAAAGACAGTGTTAACTGATAAGCGTAGGGACCATCGACTTACTTTGCATGTCCACTCATCATCCTCACAGGAGTCCTCTGGTTGCCTCCGTTTAGCCACCTGACTGGGGGCCAGACTTCTCCTCTGGGATCACAAAACGGTTGAGAAACAACATCATGTCATGAATAGATTACATGAACACCTTTCATTACCATTGTCTCTGACTGTTCCACGGCGCTCTTCAGTTGAGCCTCTGAACATCTCAGGGATGTAAATCAGGATCAGCGGTTCGGTGGCTTCACCTCCACATCAATGGCGTTCATTTATGTGCGGCTAGTTCGCTGCTTCTTTCTGAAGTACTGACGGTAGATGTCCGAACTAACACACAGTATTATAACAGCACAGAATAAGACAGTATTAGCAACTAAACTTCCACGTTTAAATAGCACAATATACACACCCCTACCCTGTACGTCAGCTCCTCTTCCTCGGGTTGATACTGAAGTTCGCGCTAAACGTTGCGCAACACTACGGCAAGCAGAAAGGTAAAAAAGAGCCCATGTCCGCAGCGGTCCCCAACCTGTTTAGCGCCACGGACCGGTTTCATCTAAAACAATATTTTCACGGACCGGCCTTCACTTGCTCGATAATCGTTAATGACGCCAGGACAGCTGTAGTCTAATAATAAATCATCAGCAGTAGTTTTATGTAAAATGCAGACATCGGCAGACAATAAGCAACCTTTTTTTCATAAATTGATAATCAATATCTCTGTAAACGAAATAATTGTAAGAAATAATTACATTTAAAACTCGATTCAAGTGACTGCACTGATTAGGTATATTTTGAAATATAGCGACTTACAATCAGTGCATTCAACGTAGGAGAAATACTGATCATGTCCAATAGATGGGTGAACAAGTCAATCAAATAATAATAACTACAATAATGACAATTTGTGGTCTGGGACCGCTGATCTAGGGGTAACGAGAGACAGTAACACCTGAAGTGTGTTCCGGAGTCCACTCCGCAGTTTGGTTTTCTTTAGGGTCACTGCAGAAAATCCCGCTTCACAAAGACAGGAGGTTGGAAATAGAAGCAGTATTTTCGATACTTTTTGGGCGATCTCAGGATGATCTGCTTTGACTTTAATCCAGAACACTGGCACGTCATTCCGCACAGACGTCACTTTCAAAAATAAAACATCTTTAGCTTGATAATAGGTGGTTGGGGACCACAGGACGTAGACGGATGTAACAGCGAAGCGAGTAATTTTTTCAAAATAAAACATCGTTCAGACTACGAAATAAATAGAACGGAAGTAATGTAAATTTTTTTTCTTATTGTGCGGCCCGGTACCAAATGACCCACGGACCTGTACCGGTCCGCGGCCCGGGGATTGGGGACCACTGCTTGACAGTGTTCAGTTTTTGCAAATAATCAGTCCTGAATTTGGCCACAAGGTGGCACCATGTCTTTAGAGAGTCGGCTTGATGACGCTGGGTTCCAACTGTCTTCTTCGGTCAAACAGGATGACTGTAGAGCAGTTATCAAGCTGTAAGTAGCAAAGCGCAGAAGAATAACAGAATACATACAGCGTGAGAATTAGTATTATTTTTGAAGAAATTTATATTTATTTTGTTGGATTATATTATGTTTATGTGAAGTGATGAAGAAGATGAGAAATGTGAAAAATGTTGAATTTTTTAAATGTACAATCACAGTAGAACAGAAGCGAGTGAGTTAAACATGATGTAAAATTCCCTCTCCTGTCCCTCTGACGACATGAACTAATATCCCTTTGTTTCGTTAAAGCAACCTGATTAAAATTGTAGTATGATAAATGTATTAATTTGCTTC
Source organism: Antennarius maculatus (assembly GCA_013358685.1). NCBI lineage: Eukaryota > Metazoa > Chordata > Actinopteri > Lophiiformes > Antennariidae > Antennarius > Antennarius maculatus. The sequence continues at coordinate 3,340,807 of CM023610.1, read as the reverse complement.
ATAAATTAAGTGGATTTGTTCAAAACATGTGGGGGTAGAGAAGGTAGTATCTTCTTTTATTGTGGACGGATGAAAAATGGACTGTACTAATATAAGCCCTTCCTAGTCTGACTGACCATTCAGAAGCCAGCATTTACCCATTCACACACACACACACACACACACACACACACACACACACACACACACACACACACACACACACACACAATTATACATCTATCCATTTTCTGTAATCGCTTTATCCGCTGTCACAGGGAGCTGGAGCCTGTCCCAGCTGGCTTAGGGTTTGAAGCGGGAGAAACTCAGGGTGTGATGCCAGAGCCCCACTTGACACAGAGACACAGACAACCACGCACGCACATAGTCACAACTACAGTCAATTTGGGACCAGCCAATTAACCTGAAACGCATGTGGGAGGAAGCTGGAAACCCAGAGAGAAGCCTTTGAGGTAACTCTATCCAAATGAACCACAATATTTGTTTTAATTTAGAAATTGAACTAATAAAATAACCATGTTAAGTGGGAACAATTTGTATTCCAACAATAGTATAACTGATGTGTTATAAACAAGGCTCAGCACCATGGCAATCCTTCATTAGTTGACGTAGCTAGTGTCACAACCTTGTGCAATCTGTTTGCCTGTCTCTCACTGGTCTGTCTTTCTTGCAGCTACTAGGAGTTGGCTGGTAGACGGAGCTGTGAGGGAGTGCCTATTAGTGCCCGCCATTCTGGGTTGGGCCTGCAGGGCTTTTTAAGTACCGCCGTTTTGGTCACAATCTCTCTCAGGTGGGCCTGCTGCAGCCTCATCAGCCTGATCCCTTTGTTTGGTTTGTTGCACCTTACAACACGACTTTACACCATGATTCACTCATCCACGCACAGCTAACATGACTGATACCCTTCATACATACACATGCCATCAGTAACTTGCTTTTGCTCATTTTAGTTAAATAAAACTAACTGACTGTTACATCTGTGTGTGGCCTCCCTTTTGTTGCCGACCTTGAGCCAGGTGGTAACACTAGTTGACCCTTACCCCGCAGCTGTAGGCCCAATGTAGCTCGTCCTCTGAGCTACTGGTCCAGGTCTTCATCTTCTTCTTCTTCTCTTTGTGAGAGGAGTGAAGAAAGTGAATGTGAAGCTGCTGAGTGTTGTTAAGGGCTTTTTTTTTTTTTAAATAAAGATTCTTATTCTTCTCCTCCTCCCCCTACCCCACCTCCTACTCCTTTGTCCCCATGAGGGCGTACCCCATCAAAATCCCCTAAAGACTGTGTCCCCATCACTGAAAACAATTTTAAAAAGTATCACATAAAAACCTGGAGCACCAATGAAACATATAATTATAATAATAATGTAATATGCAAACTTGAGTGACTGCAATCCAAAGTAGTTTTAGTAAATGATTTCAGATCAGTTCCATATAGTATAATCAGCGGTCCCCAACCTTTTTTTGTGCCATCAGTGCGCTCACATTTGTTGATGTTGTGGCCATCAGTAATTTCTTCTGCCCTTCATCTTCATGTTTGTTTGTTTTTTCAAAAAACTCCAAAGGTTTGCCTTTCAATGCAGGGCGTTTTGGTGTCATGGTGCCAAAGCTGTTATGAAGGTCATTGACTCATTTGGTAGGTTGTCGCCAGATTTTACACAGAGCGGTCTCTGCACATGAGATTCACCTAAAGGGATAAACCCGCATTTAAGTAGGACTCCTGATGTTGTCTTTTACATGCAGATTTTGCATTCTTGGCAGTTGTAGGCTTTTCTGACCTATGAAAGTAGGTCAGAAAAGTAAAATTTTGAATTCAGGGGTGTCGCGGGACGTTGCAGTTTCTGATTGCCTTGTTTTTGTACAAATATAGATTTGATTATAGATGTGAAATTAAAATATAACAAACTGCTCATTCTGCTATCAACCAGCACCAGAATGCTGGTTGATATTTTTACACCCCTCTTAAAAGCAGTGATGTATTGTAATTGTTAGCGTTTGTGTGTTCATCCGTTAGTCCACCAAATATCTTCGCAACCGTTGCTGATAGAAAGATGAAACAAAAAGCACATTATTCGAGCGGCAAAGGGGATGAAAATGAGATGACGATCTTGACCTTGAGAAAACTTGGTCAAGGTCAAATTTTAACTTTTGTACACTCAGGAACTGGATAAGATAGAAAGACTAGGGAGAAGGCCAGTGTAAGACCGTAGATCAGAGCTACTGCTTTGACCTATGCAAGTAGGTCAGGGTATTTTGACCTATGCAAGTATGTTAAAAAAATAGGTCAAGGTAAAATTCTGAATTCAGGGGTGTCATGGGATGTTGCAGTGTCTGACTGCGTTGGTTCTTGTCAAGATTTACAACTGCTTGCTTGTTAAATTTCATTGCTTCTGCTCTTTTCAGGATACCACATGTACAAATCTCTTACTGGTAGAACATTTCTGGAACAACCTGTCAGGCTTTGAACCAAGCCACAGCAACATCTGCTGATCATGAATTCCAGTTACTGTGTGGGAAGACTGGCCGAAAAAGTCATGTTCACATTTTGCCTTTGTAATAGTTTTCCATTGGTTTGATGAACATTGGCAAATCACAATGAAATTATACATAATTTGTCGTGCATTTGTAAAGTTTGTTTCGGTAGGAATTTCAGCTATATTTTTGATACTTTTTAAATGTACATAGTACATGTCAAATATGTTTTAAGTCTTCGCAGTAGTTTTCATAAGATAGATGTGAATGTTAAATCATTTCACTTGGTGCTTTATTTTCAGTACATATGAAATTTTTTACATGTTTATGCCAAGCAGTTCTGAATATCTCCAACAGTCTCACATCAAGCACTTCATGTTAAAAAAGAATACTGTATTCTTTGACATTATAACTTTATTACGATAGTATTTTTTACAACAAAGCCAACCCATCATCTTCCTCTTCACAGTTTTGGCGGCCCAAATAATCTCCAGCCCTCAGTTTTGCCAACTTTAGTGAGGAAGGCCAGGGTACCCAGACCCATACATGCTGTTGTACCAGTCATAGCACTGTGGGCTGGGAGTGGAAACACAAAGATATGCTTCAGTTAGAAACGGTAACAATGAAGCTATTCAAACTATACATGTACATGTGTTTGAACACACACACATGCACGCACACACAAAGTATAAAATGCAACTCGAAATAGAATGTGATGATTTGAATAAAACTGGCTTCATTTATTTGAAAATGGCACAGACAATTTGTTTTTCATCTGATTCGTCTGTTTTAAATTTGTTGCCAGCAACATGTTTCTAAAAGGTTTGACAATGGCAACAACAGCTGCTGCTGCTGCTGCTGCTGCTGCTGCTTTACTCGAGGGAGACACTAAAACCCAATAGTGACTTAATCCATTCAGGGCTTGTCATACAATCAGACTCAGTTATGCAGAATTGCTTTACTTGTAAAGAAGCATCTATTTCAGAACATTAATACAACACAGCAAAGATCACTGACTGTACGCAAATGCATCCATGATGCATACAACGGATTACAGTACAGACATCACTGAATCAGATGCCCTGAGTTAATGAAGTTCTAGCTAAACATGAAACCTGACCAACATCTACAAACATGGTAATCGTACAGGAAGTCTGGGTCTGCATTCTGTATCGCTATTTGTGCTCCGAAACACTTCAAACTAGAGTAACTACAACGACTCCAGAAACATGGGTGAAAGTGAAAACCATCCAAGACGAGGTGTGTGCAAATCAGCTGGCAGACATCTTTACAGACATGTTCAACATGTCACTGCTATGGTCTGTAGTCTCCATGTGTTTCAAGGGGACCACCAAACTTGTTCCCAAGAAACCACAATTCCAATGACTACCGCCCAGGAGCACTTAACTCCACCATCAGGAAGTGCTTGGAGCAGTTAATCAAACTATTCATCACCTACTCCCTCTCAGACTCACTGGACACACTTCAGGTTGCCTGGAGGCCCAGTAGGTCAACTCAAGACACATTTCCATCATCATCCACACTGCCTCGTCTCACCTGGACTAGGGGGACACATATTTTGCAATGACTCAGTTTCCATGTCAATCACCTCACCCTGGGGAATTTTCTCACTGTAGTTCCTGTCCTTACAGTTTCCCAACTTCCTGGTGTATTAGGTGTGACAGTTCTGCTAGCAAACTGCTATCTGGTGACCACTGTTCCTGGGTGTCAGCTAGAGGAATGAGAAGCCATGAATCCTGATCTGGATTTCTATTTGGTTCCTGGACTGCACCTGTGTACACCTCTTCTACAACATGCTCCCCAACTGAGTTCAAACATAATGGGCTGTGCTTGCTGTGATGACTCTCGCAATTGTTGTGTCCATAACTTCTATTGCACATCTGCCTGTCCTAAGGAGACGGATCCCTAAACTGTAATTCTCCCACAGTCTTCTTCTCTTCTTTTTCCCCTGTTCGTGCTTATATGCAAGTTTTCCTCACCTGACTCAAGGGTCTAAGGATAGTGGTTGTTACTCTGTAAACACTGTAAAGCCCTCAGAAACAAAATGTCACTTGTAAATTAGGGATGTACAAATAAAATTTAATGGATTGATGTCAGAATGCTGTTCATTGGCTACATTTCAGGTACCATTGTGGCCTTGAATCTAATCACCAAGCTCAGAGACCTTAGGCTCAACACAGCCCTCTGTGATCAGATCCTAACGCAACTAGTGGGCGGACCCCAGGCTGTTCAGCATCACCTTCTTGATACTGTCTCGTAGTGCCGGAGCCCACGAGTGCAAGGCCACAGTATTTTCCGCACTATAACGCGCACTGGACTATAAGGCGCACCTTCAATAATTTGTTCGTTTTATAATTTATTTCATATATAAGGCGCACCGGATTATAAGGTGCACACAATAAATAACAAATAAAATTTATTTGATTAACTGCCTGAGGGAGGCCAAGGACAACTATAGAAGGAAGCTGGAGAACCAGCTTGGGCGCAACCAGGTGCGGGAGGTCTGGAGTGGCATAAGGGCCTTCACCGGCTATGGAGAGGGCCGCGGTACAGTGGAGGGGAACGTGGAGCGAGCTGACGAACTTAACAGCTTTTTCAATCGGTTCAGCTCCCCAACCACTCCATGCGCCTGTCCCCAGAGTTCCCCCAGTCCAGCTGATCTGACTGCACATGCCTCCTTCTCCCCCTCTCCGTCCAGGTCCTCTGCCTCCCCCTCTCCCTCTCCGTCCACCTCTCCCTCTCCGTCCACGTCACCCATCTACCTCAGTCCAAACCCAGACCTTTCCCCCACCTCAACTGCCAGACCCCCCGGCCAAAGAGATCAATGTGCCACGCCCCCACACACGGCCATCACTGTGGAACAGGTGACGTCTGCGTTGAGGAGGCTTCGCCCAAGGATGGCGGCCGGACCAGACCAGGTCCCCCCAAGACTCCTCAAGGCCTGTGCTGCCGACCTGGGTAAACCCCTACACCAGGTCTTCGACCTCAGTCTCCGGCTGGGGAGGATCCCGTCCTTATGGAAGACATCCTGCATCGTCCCTGTACCCAAGAGGAGATGCCTCACAGAGCTCAATGACTATCGACCAGTCGCTCTCACCTCGCACGTGATGAAGACCCGAGAGCGACTGGTGCTGGAGCTCGTGCGTCCCCAGGTGCAGGGCGCGATGGACCCTCTCCAGTTTGCCCAAGTTGGCAAACTGGCCACAAGTTGGGGCTAACGACGCCGTCCTGCACCTCCTCCACCGGGCCCTCTCCTACTTGGATGTCGGAAGCTGTGCGGTGAGGGTGCTCTTTTTTGACTTCAACACCATCCAGCCCCAGCTCCTGCAGGAGAAACTGTCATCCATGGCTGTGGATCCCCATCTCGTGTGCTGGATCACGGACTATCTAACAGACAGACCCCAGTACGTCCGTATGGGGAACTGTCTGTCATCAGTGGTGACCAGCAGCACAGGGGCCCTGCAGGGAACGGTACTCTCCCCCCTTCTCTTCACCCTCTACACGACGGACTTCCAACACAACTCGGATATGTGCCAAATGCAGACGTTCTCTGATGACACTGCAATCGTGGCATGTATCAGGGAGAGTGATGAGAGGGAGTACAGGAGAGTGGTGAGGGACTTTGTGGGGTGGTGTCAGCGAAATGAGCTTCAACTAAACATCTCCAAAACCAAGGAGATGGTGCTGGATTTCCGGCGGGCACCACCCTCCCCACAGCCAGTAGTCATCGGGGGTAAGGAGGTGGAGGTACTGGGGACTTATAAGTACCTAGGGCTGCAGCTGGACAGTAGACTGGACTGGTCGCACAACCTGGACAGTGTATATAAGAAGGGTCAGAGTAGGATGTACTTCCTGAGGAGGCTGGCCTCCTTCAACATCAGCTCTGATCTGCTCAGACTGTTTTACCAGTCCATTGTGTCCAGTGTGCTGTCCTACGCCATTGTGTGTTGGGGTGGTGGTGCCAGGAAACGGGACACTGAGCGCCTTGACAGGCTCATCCGGAGGGCCGGTTCTATGATCGGTCAGGATCTGGACTCTGCACAGACTGTCCTAGAGAGGAGGACTATGTCCAGGTTTAGATCAATCCTGGGTAACATCACCCACCCCTTGCACACCACCTTCACCCAGTAGAGGAGCTCCTTCAGTGGCAGACTGCTGTCACCAAGCTCCTCCACTGAGAGATTCAGGACCTCCTTTGTGCCTCGTGTCATCAGAGGGCACAACCACGCTCTCAGAAGGAGGGGGGCCGAAGCCGCAGGGTCATCAAGGTCGGCTGAGAAGGGATAGACTGGCGGCCAGACTGCCAGCTTTTTTTCAGCGATCATGTTTTTAAACTATATTAATATGAATATTAATCCATATATAAGACGTACCGGATTATAAGGTGCACTACGGGTTTATGAGAAAATTGTAGGCTTTTAGGTGTGCCTTATAGTGCGGAAAATACGGTAAATTTACTGATGACATGATCATCATTGCTTGATGTTGGTGTAAAAGAGATTCCAGGGTAGGGAAGACTTTATGAAGTGAAGATGAGGAGGGTTTACCACTTTATAGAATATCATTGATCTATTTTTAACAAACCTAGACAGTCCCATATGAATGGTAGGAGGTAAATGCATAAGGAAATTAAAAGACTGATTATCACTGCAACTTTTAAATGATTCTCCTGCATTAACGTGTCACAGCTAAAACATGCCACTAAATGTTGGTGTGATTTTAAAGCTTTTGAAGTACAGTGCACCCTCGTGCACCAACACTCGCAACTTTACTTCATCGTGGATTTTTGGTAGGTAGTCACGTGATACCGTACGCGCATTCTATTGGCTGACTGCATCCGGAAGTGCGCTACGTTCCGTGAGTTTTGGAAGGCAAAGCACTTCCATGACACACAAAAGTGCTTTAAACAGTCGATAAGAGTGGGGGAAAAGGTAATACAGATAGAAGGTGGTTTAATATCAGTATGGGTTTAAATTACTGTAATAAGATAAATAATTCGTCCATATAGTGTGAAATTCATTATTCGCGTGTGGTTCCTGGAACACAATATCCGAGAGTATTGGGGCGCTCTGTACTTGATTTCCAAGTAAACTATTTTTAACCACAGGCTTTCCTTCTATTGCAGGGGTCGCCAACAGAAAATGTTCAAAGAGCCATATTGGACCAAAAAAACAAAAACCAAATCTGTTGGGAGCTGCAAAAAAAAATTATGTCTTATACAAAGGCAACACAGGCTGTAAGTGTATATTACTGTGCAGTCAAAATGTTGGCTGCAAATACATAATGAGCATTCATGATTATTTTCCATTCAATGCATTCAGGAGAGAATGACACCACATGACTACTCTGTTGTACAATATTTGGTGCTTTAAATTTAACTTCTATTACTATATTAATGTATTACTTTTTGTTGCAATGATAAATATTAAATCTGCTCCCAAACGCAGCTTGCATATTAACGATTGCTCTTTGTAAATAATCCCCTTGAAGTGTGTGATTGTGATGGGCGTCTCTGGACTCTTTCAAGCAGAAGTGAGGGAGCCTCGCTCTACAGGTAGTTCAGGTCTTTTCTTTTCAGGAATGTTTTCACATTTTCGAAACAAGCAACAAAAAGACGCAAAACCTCCGACCTGGAGAGCCAGCAGACTTTGTTGTGTAGCAGGAGATCTAAGTATTTGCTGTCAACTTCATCTAGCAATTCCTGGAACTGACGGTGATTTAATGCTTTTGCAATTATCTTGTTAATTTTTTTGAATGACAAGGTTCATCATCTTCATACTCCAATGTGAATGCTGGTGCACACAGTGCTTCTTGGTGCAAGATGTAGTGAAATGCAAGCAGGTTTCGATCCAACGCTTTCTGTAGCCAAGTCACAAACCTCTTTTGCGGCCCTGTCATATTGGGCACCCCACCTGTAGCCACTGAAATCAGATTGTGTTGTTTCCTTTGTCATTTAAACACTTCACTATAGCCTCACAGATGTCATCCCCTGTGTTTGGCCTTTCAGTGGTATTAATTCGATCATTTCTTCTTGCGGCCCACTGGAGGTTACATAACTGCACAGCAGCGCTATTGTCTGTTCAATATCTATCACATCACATGAATCATTACAGGTAATTGAGTATGTTGGAGTTGAATTAATGTCCTTGATTTGCTGACTGCTGATGTTGCGTGCCCTTTCCTTCACCGTCTTTGCGGAGAGGGGCATGTCTTCAATTTTCTGTATTCTCTGTTTTGTTTTTGAAGTCTGAAAATAGGTGCTCTGATATTTTAATGAATTCTTAATGTTATCACCATCTGTGAATGTTTATCCACGCTTTATTATATCTTGAGCTACAGAACTAGCAGCAGTAGTGAAGTTTGGAGAAGCAATCCACTTCTTAAATCTGTCTTTGCGCTCCTCACATTTCTCCAGTAGTACCGCAATCTTACACACGTGCGAGCAATCCTTCTGCATTGGTAATGAAAGCAAATGATTCAGTCCATTCTTCCTTGAATCCTCTGTTCTCATTAGCTATCGTTGTCTGTCTCCCTTTGGGATCCATGGCCCATCTCAAACCCGTCGGTTTGTTTAATAAGGGAGAAGGCCAGTGTGAGACCGTAGATCAAAGCTAGTGCTTTGATCAATGACAGTAGGTCAGAGCGCTAGCTTTGATCTTTGACCTATCCAAGTCAGTCAGGGTAAAATTTTGAATTCAGGGGAAATCAGACTTCAAGATTATATTTGCCATGTGTGTGACTGCATATTTCCTAGTTTTATTTTGTGATTTATCTCCAGGGAGCTGCAAGGGAGGTGCTTAAGAGCCGTGTGCAGCTCCGGAGCTGCAGGTTGCCAGCCCCTGTTCTATTGGTTGGAACTAGAACTAGAACTAGTTCTAGTTCTAGAACTAGTTCTAGTAGAGTTATGGAGCAGATGAAGTCCTCCATCAGGAGGGAAGGTCAAACATTTCACTTTCACAGCACTCGTACCAAAACATTTCAAAATACATACAGTATGCTCATGTACTCGTCTCTCAAATCTGATCATGTCATCTAAAGAAACGCTCACGCAAAACAACTGGATAAACAAATAATGTTTTAGAGGCATGTCATCATGTGGCATATCTGTGATTTCACTGCTGCAAAGGAAAAAAAGAGATCATACCATCCTCCATTGTCGTGTTTCCAATTTGTCTGCCAGGGGTGATACATTCATATAAAACAAAGCAGCAGCAACAAAGGCAGAAATTTTGTTGGTGGATGGAGTGAATGAATGAAATTCAAAGTATCTTCTTTCTTACTTCTAGCTCCCAAGAAGATCCCAGAGGCACAACCTCCAATGAAATAATTCAGCGGTTCATCGGGAGCTCCACGAGCGTGAGCACTGAGGCATGTTGTCATGCCAAAAATGGCTCCCATGGTAGCTAGGACAACACAGACAGCAACAGAACATATACACACACACATGTATATAAACAAATATACAAGAAAAAACAGATGAACTATTTGGACTTGAATGAACACTACATTAAGGCATTTGAATTAAACCGTGAAATACCTGAAACGCTTAATAGAGAACACTACAGCATATACAGGAGTGTGTTTTAATACAGTGTTGTCCCTCGTGTTCTTTTAATAATGTTTGTGACTGAAACATCATACTCAACAATGGAACTTTCAACAAATATTTACCCATAGTTACAGTTGTGTTCGTAACTCTCTGTAGTGCTTCTAATGCTGAATCAGGCTGGAATGCCACCATGTGATAGGCTGTACCAATCAGGCCTGAAAACACACAAACAAATGACAAAACAACAAATGACGTCTGCATCCATATTTCAATGGAGACAAAGTGAACCGTCTCTGATAGGAGGAAATGTGTAAGGACATTAAAGTGGTTTGAGACTCCATTTGAATGATGACGTGATACTGTTCATGTGTTGTAGCTGGAACTATGCAATACTTGATGTAAGAGACTGATGCCTTTGTGTTCATTTGTGTGTGGTAGTGTCTTCAGCATGTCTTTATTTGTGTGTGATCAGAAATCCTTTCAGAAAGACTGTGGATATTGGGACGTGGGACAGCGTCCAAAACTGTAATGTCCGCCTGGATGAAATCATGGCTGTAGATAGGCATTTTTTCCAGACACAGAGGGAAGAATCCTGGTTAGCTTTTTGCCAACTGCGTGTCGGTGGACAGCATAAGTAAACTGCCTCCTCTGTCCCTTTTCTCTGTTGTCATTTAACCGTACTGTAGCTATCCTGCTTAGCTATCTGAATACTGCTAGCATTAGCTCTGGTGCTCAGTAAATGAAGACAAACACACAGTCCAGCGGAGCAACGCACAGTTTTGTCTGTTGTTGTTGATATTTACCTAAAACCGTGGCCGATTTGGTGGTAATCCATGTTTTCTGGACGCAATCTGTGCCCTCTGGTACGTCCCAGTACCCCATCTTGGACTCCGCAAGGACACAACGGAAGGAAATGTAATCTCGCGAGAAATGTATTGTCAAGCAAACTTTATTTATAACAAAAAACGAACAACTGGGCAATGTGCGGAAATCTTCAGTCTCAATGTTGATGAACGTCTCCATGAACATAAACACATGGGTTTGTTTCCTGCTCAGAAGTTCACAGAGATGTGGAGAAAAGAAGGAGGAAACGCTGCAGATGATAGACCATCAGGAAAGAAGAAAAGACCACATGAAGTCTGACATCAGAACTTCATGAGGCCCCTTTCTAATATTAGTTTGAGCATTTATCGTTCATAATTTTATACTCTTGGGATATATTACAATTACTGTCAACAAATTTTTATTTAAAGATGAGATATACCCCTAGATTGGGTGTTGTGAAGAGCAGGTTTAACGGAGGAGCTGACGGATCACGAAGTGGGAGGAGCTAGAGGAAGGACAATTTATAAATTGGATAGAGAACAGGTGTGTGTCCTTTCCATCTACCATGCAGATCGCGATACCACACCTGACAGAAATGTTTGTCTGCGTTATCATGCGAGTTCCCTTTGTATCCATGTTCTAATGATTTGTTTAGCTGGTATCTTTATGTTGTTTGATAGACATATGCCTTGTGTTGTTTTTTTGGTTGTGTAGAGACATTTGTGTTACACCTCTCATGTATGCTTATCCTTAGTTTCTATTCTGTTTAGATACAAACCAGCCTTAATTGCTGTCAGCCCCATTGATTCATCTGCTCCCCCCAAAGCCGTAATAAATTACAACAAAGAATCTTGAGTGTTTCCATGTGCCTGACCGCACAGCCATAGTGTTGTCAAAGTTCCTGTAATCAGCCCACCTGCAACAACTCCGTACCTTACAAGTATTTTATATGGTCCTTCGAGCCGAATCCGACAAATGCTATGGAAGAAACGCCAAGATCATCAAGGAGACAACCTCAACCCCCCTGTCATTTAGCTGACTAGAGCACACAGTATACTGGTTATAGTATTCTTTCACAAAAGTTTGTAAATGTAGAAATAAATTCCTTATAGGCCATTGGCTGCCGACCAGCCTTCATGAGTTCTTTAGCCAATCATATATTTTTGAATCCTTTTTTATTAGAGATCTATTATATTCCTTATGATAGATAGATCTAGAAATACATTGCATAACACACACCTTCGCAACCGTTGCAGATAAAAAGATAAGCTAAAAACATTACTAGGACAGCAAAGGGGATGAAAATTACATGACCTTGACAAACGTAGGTCAAGGTTTCTGTCTTATCCAGTTCCTGTACACTTAAAAGGTGCAGCTTTGCAGAGCTCTTTGCGTGTTCATTGACCGAGGAAGTAAACACCAGTCAAGGGAAAACCAAGTCAAAATGTATTATGAAAGCTTTCAGGCAGTTACACGGTGATCACGGCGTCAAGCAAGTGCATCAGTAAGTGCAAAGAATAAAATATACTTCTTTTATACCTCAGAAGGAGGTGTTTTACTACAGAAAGCACATCAGAAGGTGTTTTACCAATTCCCCCTCTTCTTTAACAAAGGTACTTCTTAGCTTTATCTTTATCATGCAGCTGGCATAACCCGTATGTTCCTCCCTTACTCCCTTCTTCCTGCAGAAAGTGCTCATAACCTTGACTCCTCTTTTTGTGCTCAAATGATTAAACAGAAGTTGCTTCACCTAAAACTATTCAAACAGTGCCTCACTTTATTATTACTTTTATACAGTTCAATTATAGCAGTTTGCATGAATCCCAACAACACTCAGGAACTGGATAAGACAAAGATGGGGGAGAAGGCCAGTGTGAGTAAGACCATAGATCAAGGCTAGTGCTTTGATCAGTGACAGTAGGTCAGATCAATAGCTTTGATCTTTGACCAATGCACGTAGAAGTAGGTCAGGGTAAGTCGCGGGATGTTGCAGTGTGTGACAGCCTTGGTTCTTGTTATTAATTCATTCATCATCTTAACCACTGTTTTCCACTTTGTAGCTGGTGTCTCCCTTAGGGGTGAGAAACACTGCTATACGCAAAGGGCTCAGGCCATGACCACATTTAGGCGGATTTTTTCGAAAACGCAACTTTTTTGACCTCGCATAGAAAAAATGTGTCCACACGACAGTTTTCGAAAAAATATCCGTACACACGTAAGAGCATAAGTGCGTTGATTTATAAGCAGAACTCTGGAAACGGGTTCTGCTTATAGGGGAGAAGACCGGGACGTGAGGAAATTCATGCCGTTCCTCCTGGAGGACAACCTCCATCAGTTTTCCCACCAGCAGACAGTGCGTCCCGGTCTGACACAAGACTGGCATTGGTGTCTTGCGCGAGGAACCTGAATGAATGAATGAATAGACAAGAACCAAGGCAGTCAGACTTCAACATTCCGCGACACCCCTGAATTCAAAATTTTATTCTGACCTACTTGCATAGATCAAAGATCAAAGCCAGTGCTCTGACCTACTTTCATAGATCAAAACAGTAGCTTTGATCCACAGTCTTACTCACACTAGCCTTCTCCCTTTCTATGTCATCCAGTTCCTGAGTGTACAACGTTTGAGAAGCTATTAGGTGGACTAACGGACGGACGGACAAACGGAATAAAGGACGAACATACAAATGCTGACAATTACAATACATGACCACTTTGAAGTGGGATATAATAAATATATGAACTTTATGACCCAAAGACAGACGAACAAATACTCAACTGTCAAGCATGTTTAACAACGCGTCCTTGACGTGGAGCTGTCATGTCAGAAAATGGCCGGTTTTAGCTCCTTCCATTCTGTTGTATATGAAGAGACAGCTCACACACACTGACGTCACAGCGGTTTTTGTAGCAGGGACGCTGCCCGGATAGAAAAAGTTTCGGATACAGCGTCCACACAACGCCCTGCGTTTTCTCAAAACTTTACCTAGGCTGGCGTTATCGAAAAATCGCGTTTTCATCCCGGATATCTGCATTGTCGTGTGGACGGAAGGTGTCACCACAACAAAAAACGTGCGTTTTTCGAAAAGATCAGGCACTGTGTGGACGGTTAATGGGTTTTCTCAGGGGGATAGCAGGTGTCTCCCTTAGAGATGAGATGAGAAACACTTTTTCACGAAAAGCTGAGAGTCGCTGCTCCTTCGCATGGAAAGGAGCCAGCTGAGGTGGTTTGGGCATCTGGAGCCAATGCTTCTGGGGCGCCTCCCTAGGGAGGTGTTCCTGGCACGTCCAGCTGGGACGAGACCTGGGGGCAGACCCAGGATCAGGGGGAGGGACTGTATCTCAGCACTGGCGTGGGAACACATTGGGATCCCCCTGTCAGAGCTGGCGGATGTGGCCGGGGAAAGGGAAGTTTGGGGCTCCCTGTTGAAGTTGCTGCCCCCACGACCCGACTACGGATAAGCGGTGGAAGATGGATGGATGGATGGACATACATACATACTGTGACCGGTAGAAAATGTCCCTCCTGGGCCACCCGAGTTGGGTAGCAGTAAGCTCCTCCTACCAATCAGCCAGAAATTGGTGTAAGGTGTCACTATGCTTCCTTTCTGGTTAGGAGTTGACTGCTACACATGCTGCCGTAAGTTGTCTTGTTTTTTTTTTGTTTATGTGCTTTGTATGTGTTTTTAGATTTATTTTTGTCATATGTTAGGTTTTGTTCAGTGGCTTCCCTCATGCCCACACAGGTGGATTCCCAGAGAGGATTGTTCCACAGGAGGTAAAAGGACAATTCCTTTTGTGTACAAATTGGTTTATTTGGCAGAGGTATTTATTTAACCTGTCTTATTTTAGACAGACTGCCACTGCTGTTTTGTTTTTATAGTTGGGTTTCATTGTTTGCTTTTAATTGTTTTATTTTACTCAATTTTATTGGTTAGGCTTTTGTGTCCTTTTATACTCTTTGACTTTATTCTAGGCTTGTATTTTCCCCCAAGACAACAAGCAGTACTGTTGCAGCAGTCCTGCTAGCTTTTAACGTGTTTTTAATTGTTCTTTCTATTACATGAGAGCTGCGGGGCCGGTGACGGAGTTGCTTTGGACGGTGGAGCCATTGGTGGTCGGGGTCCCTCACTTCAGCTCCACACTCCCCTTAATTTGTGTGTGTAGTGGTTTTTACACAGCCTTCACGTTTTACACTTTATCCCTTGTCTTTTTGGTTGTTTGCTGTGTGAGTGTGAGTGTTGGGCCTCGATTGGCTCCCTAATTATAGTCATCCTGGCCGTCCTGCAGGGCTCATGTAGACCTGAGAGGTCTGATAGGTCTTTTGGCATTCTTGTTCTTTTTACTCTTTTAATAAAGTTTTTAGTCTTGGGGGAAGAACTTTGTCTCTGCCTATTATTGGACTGTCGCTTGTGCAATTTTTTTAAATATCTGTGGCCTGTTCACCAACTTAAACAAATCTTGCAATTTGGTTATTTACTGTTCCTGAACTTTCTGAGTTCAGTTCGAAACAGCGGCTACAATACGTATAAATACATACAAACATATATACACTCACACATACCAGTGATGTGTCAGGGGAGGCAAGTCAGGCACCGCCTCACCTGTCATCATGAAAGAAAAAAATGAAAAATGGAAGAAATAAATTGTTATGTTTATCAAGTGACGTGTATTATAAAGTTATTTTCCGTTTAATGTCACCTATTTTAGGTTATTTTTACTCAAAATCACTGAATTTTCAAATTTACAGCTGAAAGACTGAGAAGAGACCTGTGGTGAGGCACCAGCCAGCCGAGCCTCACCATGGATTGCGCAATTGCTCGAATAGCTGTGCTGGCATGCTATACAGTGAGACCATAATGCTATCTCTCTATGTCGCTGTTAAAATGTTCAAACACGTTTGCTCTATGAACTAAATTCCCATAATTTAGATGGATGGATAGTCTGTTCGGCTGCACCAGTTCTAAATGTACCCAAAGTAGATTTTAATTTCTAAGACACTTATTTTCAAGCTCTGTTGCTCACACAGAAAAGAACAAACCACACAAATCATTTTTAATTTGCAGGTGAAGTGTTTGTTTCCAGGAAGCACCTGACGTATAGTAACAACACGTCAACAATAATGAGGTGCTACCGAGACATGACAATGAAGCCGGTGATGCTGCTGTGATGACATCTGTTGAGTTTTGACTTTTATCACACAATATAGACCTTGTTTTTTATTCAGTGGCGCTAATCCTCCGACGTAACTCACGCACTTAACACATATGTATATGTTTATATTACCTAGACATGCATGAGCATGTCATATATATCTCATATTGCTTTATTAAACCATACAAGGATCTATAATCATAAATCAATTTCCTATAATATATGGCTACAATATAGCAAGGAAGGATTAGCATATTAAATTATATTCGGAAAATATATGCAATACAGGAAACATTAAAGTGCTGTTTTCTGGGCTTGTCGATCGTTGAATGGCTGTAGTACAGACACCCTGTCAAACAAGGTACCCGTGTTTCCAATGAATGGGGTGCCGACTACAGTATTTGCCGCACTATAAGGCGCACCTAAAAGCTGATAATTTTCTCATAAACCTACAGTGCGCCTAATGAGGCTGTCTGGCCGGCAGTCATGCCGCGCTACACCACCAGGGGGCGCCATCAGAAGGCAATCTGGCTGGACCAAGCCCCCCAACTAGTCAGGGTGCGTCGACGAAGTGCTGGCTCTCACTGACCTGCTCTCACCGGAGCGGAACCTGCAGAGAGCGGAAAGAACACGATAGCCTAACAAAACATAGGGAATTTTCAACTTCTTCTTTTCCTTTCGGGTTTTCCCTTCAGGGGTCGCCACAGCGAATCAGTTGCCTCCATCTGACTCTGTTTTCTGCATCTTCTCTCACACCAACTACCTTCATGTCCTCTTTCACTACATCCATAAACCTCCTCTTTGGTCTTCCTCTAGGCCTCCTGCCTGGAAGTTCAAAACTTGGCATCCTTCTACCAATATATTCACAATCTCTCCTCTGGACATGTCCAAACCATCTCAGTCTGGCTTCTCTGGGTTTATCTCCTAAACCTCTAACATGTGCTGTCCCTCTGATGTACTCATTCCTGATCCTATCCATCCTGGTCACCCCCAGAGAAAACCTCAGCATCTTCATCTCTGCTACCTCCAGCTCTGTCTCCTGTCTTTTCCTTAGTGACACTGTCTAGACCAAACAACATCGCTGGTCTCACCACAGTTTTGTACACCTTTCATTTTAGCTGAAACTCTTCAATCACACATCACACCTGACACTTTTGTCCACCCGTTCGATCCTGCCTGTACATGCTTCTTCATCTCTTTTCCACATTCTCCATTGCTCTGGACTGTTGACCTGAAGTACTTAAAATCTTCCACCTTCTTGATCTCTTCTCCCTGTAACCTCACTCTTCCACTTGGGTCCCTCTCATTCACACACATGTACTCTCTTTTATGGTGGCTAACTTTCATTCCTTTCCAGGACAAACCTCCACCTCTCTAACTTCTCCTCCACTTGTTCCCTGCTCTCAGTGCAGATCACAATGTCATATGCAAACATCAGAGTCAGAGAATCAGAGAATCAGAGTCTTTATTTGTCATACTGACACAAGTTTCCACAGTTGACGGCACGAAATATGTCTCTGAAGGTCCCAGTAAGCCCGGTCGATAAATAAGATAAATAAGTTAAGAAAAACTAGAGAAAAACAAAAAGTTAAAAATGTAAGATAAATAAGAAAAGAGAACAAATAAAAGTTAAGATGTAAGATATATAAGTTGAAGTTTAAAGTCGCTGGACAGCAGAATTTAGTTCACAACAACAACAACAATAACAACAAAAACACAGCTCAAGTGTGTAGGTGCTCCATATATTGCACTTGAAGAAGCACCATATTGCACCGAATCCCCATGTGTCTCTGGTGACACACGGGGCGTCGTGAGGGTGACTACAGAGCACCACAGGAGTTCAGCTGTCTAACAGCCTCTGGAAAGAAGCTGTTCCTCAGCCTGGTGGTCCTACTCCGGATGCTCCATAGTCTCCTGCCTGATGGGAGGGGTTGGAATAGACTGTGTGCTGGGTGGGTGGGGTCTGTCATGATGTGGATGGCCCTCCTTCTACACCTACTCGTGTAGATTTCTGTGGTGGTAGGTAGGCCACCCCCTACAGTCCTCTGTGCAGCCTTCACAACCCTCTGCAGCGCTTTCCTGTCTGTTGCAGAGCAGCTACCATGCCACACAGTGATGCTGGTGGTGAGGATGCTCTCCACTGCACCCCTGTAGAAGGCCTTCAGGACGGGACCCCCCAGTACAGCACGCCTCAGCTTCCTGAGGAAGTAGAGCTGCTGGTGGGCCTTCCTGAGCAGGTAGGAGGTGTTACAACTCCAGGTGAGGTCCTCAGTGAGATGAACCCCTAAGTACCTGTAGCTGGAGACCACCTCCACAGCTGCTCCTCCGATGTGCAGGGGGGGAGGGGAGTGTCTTTTCATCCTGAAGTCCACCACCATCTCCTTGGTCTTCCCCACGTTGATGCAGAGGTTGTTGCGTCTGCACCAGTGCACCAGGTGCTCCACCTCTTCTCTGTATTCAGACTCATCGTTGTTCCGGTTGCGTCCCACCACTACTGTGTCGTCTGCAAACTTTACTTTATGACAGCTCGGGTGTTTCGCTGAGCAGTCATAAGTCAGTAGGGTGAACAGGAGGGGGCTGAGCACGCAGCCCTGTGGGGAGCCGGTGCTGAGGGTGATGGGGGAGGAGACCGTGTTGTTAATCCTGACAGTCTGTGATCTGTCTGCCAGGAAGTCCAGGACCTAGTTCCCTGTGGTGGCAGACAGTCCCAGCTCTGTCAGTTTCTGCACCAGGGTCTGGGGGGTGATGGTGTTAAATGCAGAGGTGAAATCCAGGAAGAGCAGGCGGACGTAAGAGTCTGCTCTCCAGATGGGTGAGGGATGTGTAGACCATAGAGGAGATGGTGTCATCGGTGGAGCGGTTCCTCCTGTAGGCATATTGGTGGGGGTCCACCGCTATGTCTACAGAGTCTTTGATGTGCGCCATGACCAGCTTCTCGAAGCACTTCATGACTATCGGGGTGAGGGCCACCGGCCGATAGTCATTAAGCTCCTTCACCGAGTGGCCTTTAGGGACCAGGACGATGGTGGCAGACTTCAGGCAGCTGGGGACTGTTGCTAGCTGCAGTGAGGTGTTAAAGATGTCTTAACACCTCTGCTAGCTGGTGGGAACAGTCCTTCAGCACTCTCCCTGGGACGCCGTCGGGGCCTGCAGCCTTGCGAGGGTTGATCTTTTGTAAGGTCCTCCTCACATCCTCTGTCGTCACACTGAGGGGCGTGTCATGGGTGGGTGTTAGTTTGGTGCTGGGGGGGGGGGTGTTGGGGTCCTCAAAACGGGCATAAAACTTATTGAGGGCATCTGCTAGGGAGGGGTCTGTCGGGCCCTGTGCATTCCTGGTGTTGAGGTTGGTTATGCACTTGATGCCTTTCAACATGCTCTGTGGGTCCCCTGAGGTCAGGTGACCCTGGATCTTCTTAGCATAGGTGGATTTGGCCTCCTTTATGCCCCTATCCAGAGCCCTCCTCGCTGCCCTTAGTGCCTCTGCCTCCCCCGACCTGAACGCAGCATCCTTGGCCTTCAGCAGAGCTCTCACCTCTGCATTCAGCCAGGGCTTCTGGTTCGGGTAGACGGTGATCGTCATGGTGTCGGTCACATCGTCTGCACACTTGGAGATGGTGTGAGTAACCTGGAGGAAGTGTATTCCTCATGGTTCACCTCTCCCCCCTGTGTGGCCGCCTCCCTGAACATCTTTCAGTCTGTGTGCTGGAAGCAGTCCTGGAGCACCGGCCGCATCCTGGGGCCACACAGTGACGGTTCTCCTCGTCGGCTTGAGGGATTTCACCCTGGGACGATATGCTGGGGCCATCAGGATGGAGATGTGGTCTGATAGGCCGAGGTGTGGTTGGGAGGGACCTGTATGCGCCGCTTAGGTTGGTGTATACACAGTCCAGCGTGTCGTGCCCACGTGTGGGGATGTTGACGTGCTGGTAAAAACTGGGCAGTGTGTCCGTTAGTCTTACGTGGTTGAAGTCTGCTACCACGTAAAACGCCTCCGGGTGCCTGGTCTGCAGTGAGCTAATGGTGTTGTGCAGCTCACGTAATGCTTCGCTGCCGTTAGCGTTAGCATTAGCACCCGGCGGGATGTAAACAATGGAGACGAACACCGCCGTGAACTCACGAGGCAGATAGTGCGGCCGGCATTTAACAGTCACGTGTTCTATCGCCTCTGAGCAGTAGCTCTTAACCAGTTCACTGTTTGTGCACAGACCTCTGTTCACATATACACACAGTCCCCCCCCCGCTCGTTTTTCCGGATCGATGGTCCCGGTCCGCTCGGAACAGCTGTAATCCGTCGATCTGGAAAGCAGAGTCCGGCATGTTGTTGTTCAGCCAAGTCTCTGTCAGGCCGACCACACAGCAGCTCCTCATCTCCTCCCAGACCCGCAGCCGGAGGCGTAGCATGTCCATTTTATTGTCCAAGGAACGGACATTGGCCAAAAACAGTGAGGGGATTGGTGGTCTGCTGGATTTTAGCTGGGTTAGCCAGCCAGCCCTCTTTCCTCTTTTCTGCCTCCGGGCACATCGCTTCCTCTTGCCGGTCCGTCCTCGGGCCCCCCCGCACCTCTCCTGCGTCCTGAGTATCCCCAGTCTGCCGAGAGTAGCTTTTACTGATGGTGAAATTGATGCCGTGTGGTTGTTTCTGATGAAGTACAGTTCGGCTGGGCTGTACTTCACATTTGTGACAAAGCTGCTGTTCAAGTTGTCTCTTAAAGCGCTAAAAGTGGGCTTTGCAGCGGGAGCTCCAGAAGCCGCTGCAACCCTGTGCGCCGCCATCGTGGAATCCATGGAGATTCCTGTCTAACCTCGTCTGTCAGCCTGTCCGTAACCATAGCAAATAAGAAGGGGCTCAGAACTGATCCCTGATGCAGTCCCACCTCCACCTTGAACTCCCCTGTTACACCTACAGAACACCTCACCACTGTCGTACAGTCCTCATACATGTCCGGCACAGCTCTCACATATTTCTCTGCCACTCCTCATACAATACCACAGTTCCTCTCTGTACTTCTCTATCAACATCCTCAACGCAAACACTGCATCTGTAGTACTCTTTTTTGGCATGAAACCATACTGCTGCTCACAAATGCTCACTTCTGCCCTTAGCCTAGCTTCAACTACTCTTTCCCATAACTTTATTGTATGGCTCATCAGCTTTATTCCTCTGTAGTTGCCACAACCCTGCACATCTCCCTTGTTCTTAAAAATGGGCACCAGCACACTTCTCCTCCATTCCTCAGGCATCTTCTCACTATCTAAGATCCTGTTAAACAGTCAGAAACTCTACTGCCACCTCTCCTCGACACTTCCAAACCTCTACAGGTATATCATCAGGACCGACTGCCTTTCCACTCTTCATCCTCACTAATCTTTGCTACTTCCTGGTCCACAACTGTCACCTCTTAGTCTTTGTTCTCTCCCATGTTCATCAACTCTTCAAAGTACTCTGAACATCTTCCTGTCACACTGCTGGCACCTGTCAATAGACTTCCATCTCTATCCTTAACCACCTTAACTGGCTGCACGTCCTTCCCATCTCTGTCTCTGTCTTGCCAACCTGTATAGATCAGTCTCTCCCCGCTTACTGTTCAACCTAGCATACAAGTCATCGTAAACCCCTTGTTTGGCCTTTGCTACCTCTACTTTTACCTGACGCTGCATCTACCTGTACTCCTGTCTACTCTCCTCAGTCCTCTCAGTGTCCCACTTCTTCTTAGCTAACCTCTTTCTCTATACACACTCCTGTACCTCCTCATTCCACCACCAAGTCTCCTTATCTACTTTCCTTCCAGATGACACACCAAGTACTCTCTTACCTGGCTCCCTGATAACATTAGCTGTAGTCCAGTCATCTGGAAGCACCTCCTGACCACCCAGGGCCTGTCTTAACCCCTACCTATAAGTCATGCAACACTCTTCCTTTTTCAGCTTCCACCATTTCGTCCGCTGGTCTGTCTTTGTTCTCTTCATCTTCCTCATCACCAGAGTCATCCTACACACCACCATCAAATACTGTTTGGCTACACTATCGCCTACCACTACTTTGCAGTCACTGATCTCCTTCAGATTACACCGGCTACTCAAGATGTAGTCTACCTGTGTGCTCCTACCTCCATTTTTTTAGGTCACCCTGTGTTCCTGCTTCTTCTGGAAGAAAGTATTCACTATAGCCATTTACGTCCTTTTTGCAAAATCAACCACCATCTGTCCTTCTGCATTCCTCTCCTAGATACCAAACCTGCCCATCACCTCTGTTTCCTGCACAATTATGTTCATTGAAGTCTGCAACAATGACAGCTCTCTCACTTCTAGGTATGCTCTGCATCACTTCATCAAAGTCCAAGCAGAATTTTTCCTTCTCCACCTCACATCCTACCTGTGGAGCATACCCACTAACAACATTTAACATCCCACCTTCAATTTCTATCTTCAGACTCTTCACTCTCACACTCTTTTTACCTCCAAGACATTCCTAACAAACTCTTTCTTCAAGGTAACTCCTACTCCATTTCTTTTCCTATCTACACCATGATATACCAACTTGAACCCTGTTCCCAAACTTGTAGCCTTGCTACCTTTCCACCTGGTCTCCTGGACACACATAATGTCTACCTTCCTTCTCTGCATCATGTCAACGAACCATCTACCTTTTCCTGTCATAGTTCCAACGTTCAACGTCCCTACTCTCAGTCCTATACTCCAGGCGTTCCTTTTTCTCTCTTCTTACAGACACACTTTCCTCCTCTCCTTCTTCGACCAACAGTAGTCCAATTTCCACCGGCATACTGTAGGTCAACAGCACCGATGGCGGTCGTTGTTAACCTGGGCTTCAACCGATCCGGTATGGAAGCCATAGGTTTGATTCGCATGTTTGACTTGGCAAAAGTTTTACGTTGGATGCCCTTTCTGACGCAACCCTCTGTATTTATCTGGGCTTGGGACCGGTGTCCTCTTGCGGCTACAATGTAGGTAATTTTCAACAATTCTATTAATAAAGTTTGACTGACTTATCTCAGTATTTCCCAACCACTGTGCCGCCGGAAACAACCCAGTTTAAACATAATTGGTCTAAAAAATGCCATTGTCGAGTGTAAGTGTAATCTGGATTCTCGTGACGGTCCATTCTATTAGTCTGCGGAAACACACGGGGAAACTGGCATAAAGGTGAAAGACCCTCAAAGCTGAACTTCCTGCCTTTTCTGAAATTTCAAGAGCTGAGTCACTGTTGGACAAAGGTACAGTGCCTTGCGAAAGTATTGCCCCCCCCCCCCCCAAGAACTTTTTTACATTTTGCCACATTTCAGGCTTCAAACTTAAAGATAACAAACTGACAATATTTTTCAAGAATCAACAACATGTGAGACACAATCGTAAAATGGAACCAAATTTATTCAACATTTTATAATGTGTTTACAAATAAAAAACTGAAAACTAGGTACTAGTACTGGCCCTGTTTTCTCAGCTCAGCTAACAGACTCCAGAAGTTCCCCAATGACTTCTGAATGATCCAGTGTTGACCTAAATGACTAACAATGAGAAACAGAGTGCACCTTTGTGTCTTTGGTCTCACATTTGCAAATCCTACTTTTAAAAAATGGTTAAAAAATTATTTAGGACACACAATGCAGCAGCAAATAGCTGCGCCTCACCTCCAACTAGGAAACAAGATTTAATTAAATTTAATTAATAAACAAAGACGAACGATGGAGCTTAACTATCTGCTTCGAACTTCAGATCAGACAAAAATCCGCTCTGCTCTGCTTTTTTACTCTCCACTGCTTGCGCCTGGAGAATTGGTTTTCTGTAGGCTTGAGAAACTTCTTAAGACTATATGGAAAAGATCCATGAGATGATTTCTGTTAGGATTTGATACTATAGAAATAAATTCTAATTTGACTATGTTTTTAGATAATTTTATACTACAGTACTTAGTTCTACTTTTATTAGTAAATTTCAGCAATTAAGGAAGAAACCCATGTGTGTTGACTTTCTAAGATGGTGATCGGTTTCCTTGATGAGGCTCAGAATGGGCTTCTTAACATAAAAAGAGGGGCCCTTCACAGTTGATGAAAGGTAATCAGTCATGAATGCTCTATCTAGAGGATGGATAGCGCAACTACAGCTTCTACTGTTTTTTTTGTATTCTTTTTTTTTATTATATTTGCCTCGTAATCCAGTGCGCCTTATATATGAAATAAATTATGAAATAAACAATTCATTAAAGGTGCACCTTATAATCTGTATCTTATGTTTACAGGACAGTCCGGAAGTGAACAAATACATCTACACAAACACACATACGCAGACTACACATATACACACTGACACAAACCTGAAGGGGAGAGGCAGTTCTCGACCCCAACCTTATTAAAATTAAACTCGCCCCTAACACTGTTGCAGAGCGGACTGAAGCAGTTAGCCTGACTTCATGTCATACTCATAGGCAACCGTAAATGAGATAAAAATGTGGCAACACTTACCTGTAGCCTGATTGCTTCTACTGCGTGTTTGGGGGTGATCCTTTAATGAGGGTCATAGTTGAGGTAAAGCTACTTTCATAATGAACTTTTGCTGAAATAAGCTGAAGTGAAGCCCTTTATTAAATGATTTTAATTTGCAGTGAAGGTACATTTAGCCTATAATTATTGTGTCTCTGTCGCTTTCTTCCTGAAAGGACTACCGAACAGCATAACGGTTTCAACCATAGAATTTAGACATGAAAACAATGAGCTTTAAAACAATTTATTAATAATGTTATGTTGCTGGCAATATATTTAAACTCCAAGTAACCAAGGCTAGAAGAACAGGCTTCCTTTACTGCAGATGGGCTGGTGGGTCCACTAAGACTTTTCTGGCAGAAAAATAATCCAGTCTATTTCTTCTCTATACAGATGGAAACTTGTCAGTGAATGAATCGACATTTGATAGATGTTCTCCCCTCCTGTTTCATGTTAACTCTTAGGACATCATTTCTTTTTCCAGAGGTGATTGTATTTTTCAGCTTTGAAATCATCAACATACTGGACCTCTGTGTGTTTTATTGTTTTCATTCCCTCTCTCCTCTTCCGT
This sequence comes from Antennarius maculatus, assembly GCA_013358685.1. Classification (NCBI taxonomy): domain Eukaryota; kingdom Metazoa; phylum Chordata; class Actinopteri; order Lophiiformes; family Antennariidae; genus Antennarius; species Antennarius maculatus. The sequence goes on along the minus strand of CM023610.1, from coordinate 3,315,730 downwards.
CTAGCTCGACGTTCCTCCTCAGTCAGAGAAGACTGATCGACCGGCATCTTTTAAAACACAAACACCAATAATCAACACACAAAAAACTGCTTTGACAAAGTATTGGACCCACATCTCAAAATGAACTGTCCTCCTTTATCTTCACATAAAATGTATCATAGGACAAAAGGCAACTTGCATTGCAAAACAAAGTTGTTTAGTTGAAAAGCACTGATCTATTCACAGAACCCTGAGGAACTTGGTGACTGACTTTGATGTACACACTGAAATTATTTAGATAAATATGATTAAAACCAGCTTAATGCAGTTCCAGTTAAATATTAAAGTCATTGTATCATCTGATGTTCACTGGTGTCAAATGCAGCACTAAGATCTAAGGCGAGTACAGAGATGAGTCCCTAATCTGATCAAGGTCATTTGTAACTTGGACCAGTTCTTTTTTGAGGTATGATGAGCTCCAATGCCTGAACAAAAATCCTGAAGTGCGTAAACCAAACAAAGCATCCCACTAAGATTAGACCTGTGGTCACAGTGTGATGTCGGGGAGATACTAGATTGGAGCTCACACTGGGTGGGAGGTGGGGTTCACATTATACAAGTCGCTACTTTATAGCAGGGCTACATGAAAGACAGGCATTCATTCATTCACTCATTTTCTCAACCCGCTTACATAGGTCTCGGGGAGCTGGAGCCTATCCCAGCTTGTCTTAGGATGTGAGGCGGGGAAACTCCAGTGCACCGCGGAGCAACACACAGACACACAAACACGCACACGCACACTTATTCCTATGGTCAATTTGGGACCGGCCAATTAACCTGAAGCGCATGTTTTGGGATGTGGGAGGAAGCCGGAGAGTGTGTCACAACATTTATTTCCATCAACATTAAAGAAACAAGTTTTGTTTTTCACCAAGATCTTGTGCTGATGATGAGAGGAAATGGTCTTCCCCAAAGATGATGCTCACTACTGTCCTTCAGGTTTTGATAATGTGGTGGACAGCTCTTAACTAATTTTTAAGACTTCCAGGAAACTATAGTTGTTTTCCTTCTTGATAAAAAGGGGCCATGTAGTGTATATTGCATCAGGCCAAGAAACACTTCTGTATATAGTTGTACCTTAAGATACAGGTTTAATCCATTCCGTGACTGAGCTCGTAAATCAAACAACGGGGAGGTTTAAAGAGCTATGCATACACATTAGATGAGGAGGTGGCACACTGACCGTGATGATCCGTCTTGGTTCGTTGCACCTGATGTTGATGGTAGATCCATCAGGGAGGACCAGAATCACAGGATACAGTCTCTCATACTTCTGCCTCCCACAGCGCACTATTGATGTCTTGTTGGAATTGTACTGAGAAGCAGAAGTGTGGAGCAGTTTCGCTTCTCTGTCTGCAGGGTGTCCACGAACTGCCAGCAGTGCCAGGCTTCCAGTTCGACACGCACACCTTGCCGCAAGTACACACAACCAAAAATTCCACATTAACAATAACTGAAACAACTACGTGTGTATATCATTCATAAACGCTCATTTAACCTTTGGAGGCAAAGCAGTATACGTCATTTGATAATGCAGAGAATTACAGTCACAACAAGCTTGTCATGAATCTTAGTTGACATTCATTTAGACTGGTTGTCGTAAACTATCGTAGGTCACAAGTCCGTGACAAGTGTGTGTGTGTTTGTGTTCATGGGATAGCCCTTCTTACCATGACACCCACGGTGGAGCAAACGCCTTCACTAAAAACATATCAGTATCTTCTTACACGCTAAACTCAGCCTCTTCTCTTAGCTTCTTAGTTGTTTAGCAGCAAGTCAAGAGTGAGCTTCACGTTCACCCCGACAGGAAACAGGAAGCGTGCCGGTTCGTAGAATTAAATGTCTTCCTGCAACAATGTGAGCATTAGTTCCGAACAGATGATACGACTTCATAGGATTTCTAAAGCATTCAAACTATGAATTGTATTAGCAAAGCTCTATATCCTTAAATGTAAATACAAATATAATAAGCAAAGACCTGTATTCAAATGATTTTATAATAATACTTTGGCATCTATAAAGTGAATCATCGCTTTATTGACCAAAAAGGCTTCAAAAACTTCAAATATCTAAAATTATTCGAATATACGTATTGCTCGTGCATATTACCCTCCTGGCAATTGCCATAGCATTGTACACTCTTCATATGCGGTTATTCGTTTTGAAATATAACGTTTAATACTACTAATATTTTTTTTAAAAGTGTTCAAACATCACAGACCGTCCAAATGTCCGCCTGGAGTGAAATGTGTTGACTGTATCGTCATCCCAGACTCTATCTTTTAAATGTTGTACATTTTTCACCCAACTTGTCAAGGCAGACCCCCACCATAAAGTCAGGATCTTCCCAATGGAGAGTTTCTCCTGCCGCTGTGGCTTCATGTTTGCTGTTCAATTGGTTTCTTCTTCTTTTTTCTCTTTCCTCTGTAAAGACCTTCGATGCGCCTCTGCTTTTATTCAGCGCTCAATACCGGTAAATATACCTGTAGTTGTCTTGACCGTAGTGAGCTAACAGACACCCCGGAACAGAAGGTGGCGGTACTGCTGTACAATCCGGATGTCAGCCGCAAATAATCCGTAGAAGAAGACGAAGCCTGATCGTTCGGAAGGTTGTGGTCGTAGAAGAAGAAAGCTTCCAGCCGGTAGATCGTCTGCAGAGCTGCGGTAAGTGGAACTACTTGTTTACGGCTGGAGATGCGCTTTCCACTCGGTGCTGCAGACTGTAAAATACATCTGATGTCGTAGGATTCATGTACTGTTCCACAGCACGTACGTAATGAATAATTGTCTTTTGTTTCAAACGCTTTGTTACTTTTCGTACACACTGTGACGTCAGACAGACATCATAACACCCTGAGTGTCGCGTGTACAAACTGAGCTGAGCATGATGTAATGAGTTAATACTAGTGCTCTCAGGCGATTAAAAAATTAATGTAATTAATTACAGGATTTGTAATTAATTTAATTACCTGCTAAAGGCCCCCAAATAAAGAATTTGAATCCTAGGACGTTACAAAATTGTAGTGCATGACTAATCAATCACCAAGAAGAGAAGATTTGAAATCCACATTTTTATTATGAAATTTAAAAAAAAAAAAGGCCAAGCACATTAGCAAACCAATTAGGCCAGGACGGTGCATTTCTCAAAAATGCAATACAAATAGTTAAATAAAATCATGAAAATTCAGAAATAAAATAAGGCTGAGTCTCAAATAGGCACACAAGCAGACTCAATCAAAATGAATACTAAAGCTGAAATACAGCAATTCAAAATGAATAGTATAACATGCCTCTAAACAAGGCAGCATCAATAGTAAGATGCCAACAGGCTTTTCCTTTAAAAAGGTAAGCTAACGTTCAACTCTGTGTCTTTGACATGTTTTGCATTTAAATGATACGTTAGGCTGGAGCTGCTTCGGTAATATGAAAATTCTCTTTTTCAAAAGGTACAAATAATAATAACCTGCGCCACTAGTCAAAAGCAGAGTGACAACAGAGATGGACGTGACACAGGAGAGCGAAGCAAGCCCACTCGGACCTTTGGGCGGAAAGTTTATTAATAAAAAGAACAAAGACGGAACTATCAACAAAAACGGAGTGATTCTGCGTTGCCAATCTGCGCTGCAGACGCCTCCGTCAGTCTGCCCCAGGGCAGCTGTGGCTACACACGAAGTTACCATCACCTTCGAACCCGGAAGTCGCCATTATGTTTTGATCTTGCACGATTTTTCTCATCGGAAGACTCACCTGCGTGATTCTGCCTTATTAAAATCGAGTTTGTTAGGCTCTCCAGAGAAATCATAACAAGACTCTCCAAGCACAAGCTTGGAGAGTCGTGTTGGGTTTCTCTGTTTGTTAAGGCGCTTTGAAATGTCTGCTGATGCAATCAAGCGCTATACAAATAAAGGTTGATTGATTGATTGATTATCACAATGCCTCCAAAAAAGATGCAAAAGTTGGAGAAAAAGCAAGTTACAATGAGTGCTTTCATGCATAAAAAACAGTGAAAAGTTAATGAAAAAAAAGAGACAGATGTTACTGACAGATATTACTGAAATGTGTGTGGAGAAGGCTCTGTCAGCTTGATGCGGTGTCCACAGGAGGTTACAGTATATGAATTAAAGGCAAAGAAAACTATTGAGTGAAAAGCAAAAGTAAATTTAATTCTAAAAGTATTATTTTAAATGATTACCAGGCTTTAACATCTTGATATAGCTAATATCATTTTACTCTTCTTTTTACTTAAAGTCATGTTATTAATAAAAATATTAAAATTAACAGTTTGCTTGGGTAGGTCTTTATTTTACCAGATGTACAATGAAATTGGAAGGTCAGATGGAGAGTTGTTCCAGAGCCGCTGCACCCTGGGTGCGCCGCCACCTTGGGCCAACATTACCAATATTCCTTAGAAGCATGTTTTTTGTTGTAATGGGGGAAACTGGAGGAAACCCATTCAGACACAGAGAAAACATGCAAACTCTTCACAGAAAGGCCATGTTTAAAAAGCTGGGGTTTGAACCCATGACCTTCTTTCTGTGAGGTAACAGTGATAACCACTGCACCACTGTGCCGTCATAGTTTTAATAGTTTAGTTGAGTTTTTATATTGTACTAGTTTTTAGTTTTTATATTGTACTCTTGGCAAAACTCAACCCCTGTGTACGCCTCTACCATATACAGTGCGCCCTTGCACATTCAGGTATCAACGTTCGTGTTTCCACCTCATCACAAATTTTTCGTAGGAGAGTCATGTGATACCATACGCGCATTCTATTGGATGACGACATCCGGATGTGTGTTCCGTTCCGTCAGTATCGAACTTCCGAGAGACACAAAAGTGCTTTGAACAGTCTATCGGAGTGTGGGAAAAGGTAATACAGATAGAAGGCGGTTTAATATCAGTATGGGGAGGGTTTATAAACGTTATTTTGCAGCTCCCACACCTGAGTACTCTTCTAGTGCTCAGACCCTGATGATGATAATTATAGCCAAGATGCTTTCTGTCCCTTGTAGTGTGTTGGTTGTCTCTGCTGCTTTACAAAAATGACTGGTCTGAGCTTGTTAAAAAGATGGCTGCCTGCTCAGCTGCTACTCCTGTGGATGCTGACTAACATCTCTGGTGAGTTTAGTTTTACTTAGTCCATCAGTTTCAATGTTCATATTCATGTTATTTGGGTAAATAACAGAGTAAATAGCTGATGGATGAAATCATATATTTAAACAAGTGAAACACTAACCTGAGTTGTGTGGTGAGAAAATAAGATGTATCATAATGCCGCTTCATAAAACATGTCATATCATTTTTCTCCCATTCTTTATATCTTTCGTACAGAGTCTGGAGTTTCTCTGTCTGCCCCCGAAATTGTTACAATTGAGGAACTCTGTAACACCAGCGTCACCATTACCTCTAGGTAACCACATCATCACAGCTGCAAAGTAGATTCAGACAAGTCACATTTTTTATGACTTGTCTGAATAATAAGCCTACAATCTACATTGCTGAGATTTGTCTAATCAGCCAAATCTCAGTTCTGTTCTGACACTGGTTGTGTAACAGCAGTCACACATGACCCAGTGCTGCAGTGATGACCGTGGATATCAACAGGAAAGTGGGAAAACCAAACTGACTCAGCATGTTCATGCAGTTCCTGCTCCTCATACTGGTCTGGACCAGATGTTCTAACCTCAGTTTCGTTGTCTTTCCAGCGGTCCTATCAACCAGTCAGCTGTAATTTTCTTGAATGTAACATTTAGCTCTAAGTGGAATTACTCATCTATCATCACACTGCCTGAGCAGGTAACCAACAAACCAACCAACCAACAAACAAACCAACAAACAAACAAAATGAACTACATATTTCAAGTTGTATTGTACAAAGTTAGACTGGTGTTTTGCTGCTGGAAATAAATGTTCTCTGAACTTGGAGCCAGCTTAAATCAATGTTCTAACTTCAGTCGTATGTCTAGCCCAACAGGATTCTTTTTCTGTGTAGCTGCTCGTCTCTTGTATCTCTAGCTAGGCTGCTGGTTTGGCAGGCATCAATTTTTTTTTGTCCTCCTAAGATAAGAAAGAGAAAGAACAAAGCATCTTTTTTAGAGTAAATCTTTGAGATAAACCAAATAAGGCTGAAATTTCAATGAAATTCACATTTTAAAAAACCAATGTGCAACTGCAACTGTAACAGAAAAGTTGGAATGCTGTGTAAAATGTAAATTAATTACCATATGCAGTAATTTGGAATTCATTCAACCCAAATTTAACTGTGATAAAGTGTTAACATTTCATTTATCGTGCTAAGAAATAAAATCTATATTGCTAAAGAACATTATATGTAGCTTTGCGAAAGCGCTCCACTGCTGTCAATAAGAATCTTAACATAGCCCAGATGTGTGAACCTGAGCCACATGAAAACACTCGTCACACATGAGTAGCACTAAAACAATGAATTGGGTCACCCATTATGTGGACACAAGACTAACAACTTGCAGACTAAGCTGGTTTATGTTTTTATTTGAGGTGTTACTACCAAAGGAGGCAACCGCCGTCACTTTCAACGTGACATCACATGATGTAGGTCAGGTGACCACATACCTGCTTAGCAACCAAACAGATGTCCACAGGTGGGTGTCAGTCAGTCTCTCTCTCTCTCTCTCTCTCTCTCTTTCTCTCTCTCTCTCTCTCTCTCATATATATATATATATATTTTTTTTGTTACATTATTAGTCCTGATCGGGGTGCGATTTGTCAAAAAAAATTATTTTTAATCATGGAAAAATAATCAACAGGCCTGATTCTTCTTTAGATTAATTTTAGGCCCTATGAAGCTAAATTCCAACCATTTAAAAATTCACATTTAATACAATTTTAAAAAGATATGAAACATTTAATTTTCTGTCTCGGCCATGATGTGGAAGATGAAGATGATCAAGATGTCTTAATTAGGTTTCACATCCATAGATAAGGGTCACACAAACATGGAAAAAGGATTTAGCCTAATGTCTAAAACGTAACATTAACACCCCATAGATTCAGATTTCACGTCATGTCAAAATGACTCAGCAAATACCATGGTAAGTGAACAGTTTGCTCTGATCTCTTGTGACTTCATGTGGCATCATCTGCAGTGTTTCATCCTTCTGTTATCCATATCTCTGTGAACATCTGAGCAGAGAACGACTGCCTGGCCATTAACGACGACGATAAAAAGATGGTCCAGTGTGGACACATTTATTCTGTTGTTCATTCAAAAAGAATGTGATTCAGCAGAGGTAGAAATGTAAAAATCGGAGGGGGGATGATCCCCCTCAACACATCGCACCCTAGGTCTGCTCAATGAATATGACATGATTCACACACATCCTTCTGCAGCCTTCCACTTCCCTACAAATAACATTCAGAGCCTGGAGATGGGAAATAATTACAGTAATAGTAACTTTACATCATCATCATCTTCTTCTTTTGGCTTTTCCCTTCGCCACAGCGAATCAGTTGCCTCCAGGAAAAATAACTTTACATATGTAATGATGTTTGAAATTTGTCTAAACTACCTCCCATATACCAGTTTAATCACAAAAGATTTTATACTGTGTGAGGGAGTAAATTCTGATAAAATACTTGTACGCTCATCAGGCTTTAAGTTAGGATGGTGGCTTCCATCCAGTTCCTCCGTGACTTTAACACTGATTTTCTCCCTTTTAGTTTGCCCACCCGGATACATTTTTTGGTCATCCGTAACAACGTCATTTCAGTTGTCACTCAGGTGATTGGCTGGATTTACTTCCTAGCTTGGTCCGTGTCCTTCTATCCTCAAGCCTGGGAAAACTGGAGACGGAAAAGGTATGTCTTCTTTGAAATATTTTTTATATTTTTCCCTGGTAGCTGTGATGAAATGTCTTTACTCAAATCAGTTCTTGCTCAAAACAGGCTTACAAACTCAAAGCCAGGGCATTGAAGTTACATAGTGAAAACAAAATGAAGAAACCTTAAAATTGAAAAATGAAAAACTGTCAGAAAACAGATAAAAATTTGCTGCATGTGTTCCTAATGCTAACAAAATGTCTGTAGCTCGGAAGATTCCTATAAAATTTTCAAAGTAATTGTTGATAAAATACGGATACCTTCTAAATTAATCTATTGCTTTAAGAGCTGTGTAGCCTCTTCATCATCACTCACCAGATACACATGGACTCACAGCTGTAATAAATTGTGTTTTTCAGTGTTGTGGGACTCAACTTTGACTTCCTAGCTCTCAACCTGACTGGCTTTATTGCTTACAGCGTCTTCAACATTGGCTTGTTTTGGGTGCCTCCTATAAAGGTTCCTCTGTTCACACACACACACACACACGCAATTATTTACCTGCTGCTGCTGCTGTTATCGAAGAGTAGTATATGATTACTCTGCCAGGCGCTATACCCCACAGGCACACAATTTGGATAATTTACCATGGCACACCTAATAATATCTCGCGGCACAGTGGTTGAAAAACACTGCAATAGAGAACTCAGTTCCATTACAGACAGAAGACAGGCACCATATTGTTGAGCACTGGAGAGAGTTTTATTAGGAAGTAGAAACTGCCTCTGTGTTGTATTTCCAGACGAGCATGTTAGCCATGATTTCTGAGAAATCCCCAACAAACACCAGAAAATAAAGAGTGTTTAGTTTTTGAAGTCTTTTTAACAACCAGTCTCATTCTTCTTTCTCTAATGTGATGTGGTTTTGCAGTCTATAAGATTTAGCTCACAGTGAATCACGTCAATCAGAACATGCTAACTATCGGGGACATTAATTCTGGGGTCTCTGGTTGGTGAAATAATGCAACACTGGACAATTCCTGTGTTTTATTGTCTTTGTCTAGGAGGAGTTTCTGAAGAGTAACCCAAATGGAATTAACCCTGTCAATGCCAATGACGTCTTCTTCAGCCTTCATGCTGTCCTGCTGTGTTTGATCTATGTTAACCAGGCTCTTGTGTTTGAGGTATGTGCTTATGATGTGCTGAGGGTTTTCATAATGTGAATGTTGAGTGAGTGGACCTATTTAGGTGGACTGTGGATCAACTGGGTCTTTAGCCCCAGAGTAAGGACATAGTGTTCCTTTTCCTACCTCTACATATATTACTCATCATCCTCGTGTCCACCACACTTTGTTGCACTACAATCATTTGCTGTAGCTTTTAAAGTTTACACCCAGGAGACCAGTGAAAGGGCCTATTTTCAGTTTCTTACCATCACTTGTGTATCCTGGTTAGCAAGGAACTCTTGACTTGAACCCTGCTGACTTGAACCTTGAACTCTGCTTATTCAGCCTTTCCAAACTCAGGTGGCTTTACTATCCAGGAACAGAACCAATCATAGGTCAGAGCAAAAAAACCTTGTTGTGAACCATCTGCAGGAAGTGTTCAGGTGTTCAACCCCCCCCCCCCCCCGAGAAACAGTGGGTACCCCTTAAAACACCAGGGAGGGGATTAAATATGTTGCTGAGAGAGTACACATAGTGGTCCTCCATAACCCTATCCCAGTCCCCCCAGTCTATGTACATTGGCACATAGACTGGGGGGATTGGGGACTGGGGCTCAAACCAGCAACCTTCCAATAACTGGACAATGCTTTCACCATTTAAGTCATGGCTACAGGAATTATTTAAACACATGTGCAAAAGTGAAGAATCTCTTATATGTGTTATCTGTGACTAAACCTGTGTTTCCTGTTCCCTCCAGAGAGGGGACCAGAAGGTCTCCTGTACAGCCAAATTATTGTTGCTGATTGGATGGTCCTTCGCCTTTGTCAGCTTATTTCTAGCTGTGGCGAAACAGATCACCTGGTTGGACTACCTCTACTATTTCTCCTATATCAAACTAGCTGTCACACTTATCAAATATGTGCCACAGGTAAGCTGTACTTGCTAGAGTGAAAACATATCAACATCGTAGACAAGAAGTAAAAGAATTAGCACTGTTGAACTGAAGAATATACAATATACATGTTTCTGTACTTTTCTACTCTTTAGAATTACACCAATTATCAAGATGTAGCCAATTTTCTGTGATTCAAGTGTACTGTAAAATGATAACGTATGACATACACGATATGAGTCAGTTTCTATATGCTAACATTAGTCCCACACATGTAAACCTGGGCTTTCCTCATTAATTGGTTCCAGAAAACGTGACGCAAGTCGAAAAATTATGTACTTGTAACCATTCTCAGTTTTGTACTGTACTTTATATAAGAATGCATTATAAATATTATTTGGTTAACACAAATCTGTTTTAAGCTTACAAGCAATTAAGTTTTATTTTTAATATAGTAAAGAAAAATCATTGTCATCTCATCTGTGGCTATCTCGTCTTCAGCTGCTTCTTTCTCAGTGCAGGTCACGGTTTCAACGGGCTTAAATGATATTATATGTTTTTATTCTCATTTATTGTACAGTAACATGATTTTAAGATTTTAAGTAGTGATTTTACAATTTCCATATTTGTGGCGGACAGACATAAAGTCGAGGGAAGTGAAAAGATTTTTTTTTTTCTGTGAATTATTTTTGAAAACCAGCGTATAATTGAGAACAATGTAACTCGTAATGGCATAACTCGTAATCACGTAAGCCAAGAGTGCAACTAATTTCCCTTTGGGGATTATAACAGTATATACAATAAAAAAATAAAGAAAGTAAAAGGTATATTTATACTGTGTTTTTTTCATTGTTCATCACATGACTTTTGACTCATCCTAACAGGGTCGGTGGTTTTCTGGTCATTTTTGCAGGCATACATGAATTACAGAAGACAGAGTACTGAGGGCTGGAGTATTGGCAACGTGTTGCTGGACTTCACAGGCGGAGTCCTGAGTATTCTGCAGATGATCTTACAGTCATACAATAATGGTAAATATTTTTACTATTGCCATGTTGTACTTGTTGTCATTGTTGCACTGTAGCTGGTGTACTCAAGCAAAATTCAAGGCCTTTTTAACCTTTTATGACCCCAGTATAATCTTTCTTATGTACACACTGGGAAGAAAACTTCTGTCAAATGTTTGATGGGATGGTCTGTACCTGCCTTCACACCCAAAAAGACTAATATTTGCACCTTTTTGCTTTAGATTTGTCATATTTGGAGCAGACTTCAGCTGAGTTCTAAATATAAGTACTGGGCAGGCTGCAGTAGAGTAACGGTTACTGGCTCCACATTGTTTCACAATTTTCTCCTAAATACATTTAAAGGTGGGACGGTTGTATTTGTTTAGTTAATGGTCACATTAACTCTAATTTGTTGATGACAAAATTATTTTAATCAAGTCAATATATGCAAACTGTCATCATCAAGGCCCAAATTTCAGATTGTTTTATATGACTTTTTGTAACTTTTTCAGGATGCTGACTAAACTTGTTGCAGCTTTTAGTGGAGGCTCAAATAAAAATGATGCTACATTATTGCTTGTTTGGGGGGCATAACAGAGGGATTTACACTGAAATGACATAATTTCAGACAATTCACTCAACTTCAGATTCTAATGATTTTGTGTTGCACGAAGCTGTTGTTGAGTAGAAGGTTGTGTAAATCTTGTGACTTAAGATGTTAAAGATGAGATAGAAGTATTTTGTCTCATGTCAGGTTGGATCATTGTGTAATATTGCATTGTTTTTTGTCTGCATGCATTCTCATTGTTTAACACCACAAAAAGGGGTCAACTTTTTATGAGATCAATACAGGTTTTAGTCTTGAAGCAAATTTTTTTTTACAATATTTTATTGCGTGCATGTGACCATCACCATCCCTTTCTGGGAACTAAGTTGTCAATCTTTATTAGAATTTGCTATTATGAGCCCGAGAGGGAAGTGCTGCACCTCTTTGTACTAGATATTTTCATATGTACACTTTTGACTGTCAGAACACATCTGTTCTAATTTGAAGGTTTGTGTCTCTCAATAGATGAGTGGAAGTTAATATTTGGCGATCCTACAAAGTTTGGACTGGGTCTACTGTCTGTGTTCTTTGATGTCCTCTTCATGACTCAGCACTACTGTCTGTACTGGAAGCCACCGGAGTACAATGCTATTCAAGAGGAACAAGACTAAGGATGTCCAGGGCCAGCGGGATGAAGGGACAATCAGTCTCCATTCAAAGGGAATCCTGCCCACTGTGTCATTACGATGTGGGTGGGATGTCCACATGGAATATGAATGACATTATCTGCTTCCATTCAGGACTTGGGTTGAAGCTGGAGTCAGACTGATTAAGAGAACTTTCTCCATTGGCCCCTGGTGGAGGGAAGATGTCTGACCAAAATCAGATCAAGCTGGAATATTTATTTTACCACTCTGCCTTTCTCTCACTTAAAATGGTGTCATAAAAATCTTTTAGTTCATTAAGGTCCAATCCCACATTTTTTTGTTTGTTCATGTTTTATGTTTGTTTTATGTTGGGCTGTTTTTACCAGTTTCCATATTATTTTAACCCTGAAAAACCAGCACATCACCTCTCAGGTTGTCACCCCCTCAGCTGAAGCGTTTGTAGGTCTGGTGTGACGCAGTGCATTCATACAAGGTATTTTTAATATATGTCAGGACTAATATTTTAAAATTTTGTATGAAAAGATTTTGGTTGAATTGAAGTTATGAAAAACTGATATAATGATGCCAGTGTAAGTAGTTTTTATTGAATAGTACAACAAATGTATTCGATACATGAGGAACAGAGTCTCCATCACCCAGTTTGAACACCAGTGAATTGTGACAGATACACATTGATCAGTGACGTGTGGTGAGGTTCATGGCTGGTGAGGCACTGATTTCATCATAATTAGATTTACAAACATGAACCTACAGTGTAGTTTATTCACCATTTAATTATCAACAGTGAGAGGGTTATTTTTAAAGTCTCAGCAGAATTATTTACACATACAAACTAACACACAAACAAGTACATTTGTGTGTTTGTGTAGTGAAAGAGGACATGAAGGTAGTTGGTGTGAGAGAAGAGGATGCAAAGGACAGGGTTAGATGGAGGCAATTGATTCGCTGTGGCGACCCCTGACGGGAAAAGCCAAAAGGAAAAGAAGAAGAAGAAGTGTGTCACAGTTTGTATGTTTAACATATAAACAAGCATGTTACCTACATGTTTATATGTTCCGTTTACTTATAAATGAAGTCTATGCGTTGCTCCTTCTGAACAAAAGCAGCCAAAAAATTTTGAGTTGAGATATGTAATCCTCCATTTTTATAGTAAGGCAAGGTGACCGGAAAATAAATGAATGCTGTAGTTTACTGTCACTTCTTCTGTGGCTTAGGAAGAGGAATCCTCGGCCGAATCCCTGGGATCACCAGCGCCCCTTATCATGAGGCCAGGGAAATGTGTGCCTCACTGCGTGCCTCTTCTCAACCGTTTCAGGTTGAGAACTGAAGAAATTACACATATGCAGTTTTTGACAAAAAAAACCACTACATTATATACATTATCTAAATTATGGAAATTTACTTCATAGAGGAAACATTGTAACATTTTAATAGCAACATATAGAGAGATAGCATTACGGTCTCACTGTATGGCATGCCTGCATAGTTAGCTGAGTCATTGTGCAATCCATGGTGAGGCTCGGCTGGCTGGTGCCTCACTGCAGGTCTCAGTATTTCAGCGGTAAATGTGAAAATTCAGCAATTTTGAGTAAAAATAACCTAAATTTGGTGATGTTAAATACAAAATAACCAGTAGTATGCTGTTACAGATAGAAAGATGAAACAAAAAATACATTACTCGGGCGGCGAAGGGGATGAAAATGAGATGAAGGCTGAAGAAGACATTGACAGGGTTAATTCCATTTGGGTTGCTCTTCAGAAACTCCTCCTAGACAGAGACAATAAAACACATGAATTTTCCAGTGTTGCATTATTTCACCAACCAGAGACCCCAGAACTAATGTCCCCGATAGTTAGCATGTTCTGATTGACGTGATTCACTGTGAGCTAAATCTTATAGACTGCAAAACCACATCACATTAGAGAAAGAAGAATGAGACTGGTTGTTAAAAAAACTTCAAAAACTAAGCACTCTTTATTTTCTGGTGTTTGTTGTAGATTTCTCAGAAATCATGGCTAACATGCTTGTCTGGAAATACAACACAGAGGCAGTTTCTACTTCCTGATAAAACTCTCTCCAGTGCTCAACAATATGGTGCCTGTCTTCTGTCTGTAATGGTGAGTTCTGTATTGGACCATCTGAGCTGATAATGACCAACAGACTCAGAGCCACATCACTGCACATGACTGCAAAGTAGTGGTAGGCGAGAGTGTAGCCAAACAGCATAGGATGGTGGTGTGTAGGATGACCCTGGTGGTGAGGAAGATGAAGAGGGCAAAGGCAGAGCAGAGGACGAAATGGTGGAAGCTAAAAAAGGAAGGGTATTGCATGACCTTTAGGAAGGAGTTAAGACAGGCTCTGGGTGGTCAGGAGGTGCTTCCAGATGACAACTGCAGCTAATGTGATCAGGGAGACAGGAGAGTATTTGGTGTGTCACCTGGAAGGAAAGTAGATAAGGAGACTTGGTGGTGGAATGAGGAGGTACAGGAGTGTATACAAAGAAAGAGGTTAGCTAAGAAGAAGTGGGACACTGAGAGGACCGAGGAGAGTAGACAGGAGTACAGGGAGATACAGCGTAAGGTGAAGGTAGAGGTAGCAAAGGCCAAACAAGAAGCTTATGATGACTTGTATGCTTGGTTGGACAGTAAGGAGGGAGAGACTGATCTATACCGGTTGGCAAGACAGAGAGATAGAGATGGGAAGGACGTGCACCAGGTTAGGGTGATGAAGGATAGGGATGGAAGTCGATTGACAGGTGCCAGCAGTGTGATGGGAAGATGGAAAGAGTACTTTGAAGAGTTGATGAACGTGGAAAATGAGAGAGAACAAAGACTAGACGAGGTGACTGTTGTGGACCAGGATGTAGCAAAGATTAGTCAGGATGAAGTGAGGAGAGCACTGAAGAGGATGAAGAGTGGAAAGGCAGTCGGTCCTGATGATATACATGTAGAGGTTTGGAAGTGTCTAGGAGAGGTGGCAGTAGAGTTTCTGACTGGGTTGTTCAACAGGATCTTAGATAGTGAGAAGATGCCTGAGGAGTGGAGGAGAAGTGTGCTGGTGCCCATTTTTAAAAACAAGGGAGATGTGCAGAGTTGTGGCAACTACAGAGGAATAAAGCTGATGAGCCATACAATGAAGTTATGGGAAAGAGTAGTTGAAGCTAGACTAAGGGCAGAAGTGAGCATTTGTGAACAGCAGTATGGTTTCATGCAAAAAAAGAGTACTACAGATGCAGTATTTGCTTTGAGGATGTTGATAGACAAGTACAGACAAGGCCAGAGGGAGCTGCATTGTGTTTTTGTAGATTTGGAGAAAGCTTATGACAGGGTGCCCAGAGAGGAACTGTGGTATTGTATGAGGAAGTCTGGAGTGTCAGAGAAGTATGTGAGAGCGGTGCAGGGCATGTATGAGGACTGTAAGACAGTGGTGAGGTGTGCTGTAGGTGTGACAGAGGAGTTCAAGGTGGAGGTGGGACTGCATCAGGGATCAGCTCTGAGCCCCTTCTTATTCGCTATGGTGATGGACAGGCTGACGGACCAGGTCAGACAGGAATCTCCATGGACTATGATGTTTGCAGATGACATTGTGATCTGCAGTGAGAGCAGGGAAGAGGTGGAGGAGAAGCTAAAGAGGTGGAGGTTTGTCCTGGAAAAGAGAGGGATGAAGGTTAGCCGCAGTAAGACAGAGTACATGTGTGTGAATGAGAGGGACCCAAGTGGAAGAGTGAGGTTACAGGGAGAAGAGATCAAGAAGGTGGAGGATTTTAACAGTCTGGTCAACAGTCCAGAGCAATGGAGAGTGTGGAAAAGAGGTGAAGAAACGTGTGCAGGCAGGATGGAACGGGTGGAGAAAAGTGTCAGATGTGATGTGTGATAGAAGAGTTTCAGCTAAAATGAAAGGAAAGGTGTACAAAACTGTGGTGAGACCAGCGATGTTGTTTGGTCTAGAGACAGTGTCACTGAGGAAAAGACAGGAGGCAGAGCTGGAGGTAGCAGAGATGAAGATGCTGAGGTTCTCTCTGGGAGTGACCAGGAAGGATAGGATCAGGAATGAGTACATCAGAGGGACAGCACATGTTAGAGGTTTTGGAGATAAAGTCAGAGAGGCCAGACTGAGATGGTTTGGACATGTCCAGAGGAGAGATAGTGAATATATTGGTAGAAGGATGCTGAGTTTTGAACTGCCAGGCAGGAGGCCTAGAGGAAGACCAAAGAGGAGGTTTATGGATGTAGTGAAAGAGGACATGAAGGTAATTGGTGTGAGAGAAGAGGATGCAGAAGACAGGGTTAGATGGAGGCAATTGATTCGCTGTGGCGACCCCCGAAGGGTAAAGCCGAAAGCAAAAGAAGAAGAAGAAGAAGACTTAGAGCCACATCACCACATACAGCAGTACCCCGAGATACAAGCCCTGCTTCGGAACACAACCCCTAGTTTGCAGATGGATACAACATCAGCAGAGACCGGATCTCATTACTGACTGTGGAATAAAGACGTAGCTCGTGTTTTCTCATGACTTTTGTGTTTCTTTTCATACTTTATCATCCAAAACTGTTACAATCAATCCACTGGACTTTAAAAGTGACACATTATGTTTGTTTTAATTCATGTCATTCAGCTGCCAGATGTCCCACTACACTATATTTGAAATATCTTACCCCAAACTGATCTGTGAGTCTTAATATCTTTGAATTTGATCAAATCACTGTCAGTCCAGATGCTCCATTTAAATGGGCGTGCCTCTGACCTTTCTCTGTCAACAACCTGCCCCCCTCCCTCGTTCAAACATCTTCAAACAAAGTGGTGCATTTTGTTTGCATGGGCCACGTGAATACGCCACTGCACTTAGCCCTAGTCAAGAACTTTCAACCTTTTAGTGACTTCATTACTACATATTTCACTCTTATTTTTCTCATGTGTTTCGCTATATAAATGTTCAATCTTTTGCAGGAAGCATGGAGCTACTTTCTCAGTCAGCTGAACGTGACTATTGTGTAAAAACAAGATGGCTGATCGAACTTAGACATGCCGTGGAGGATTTGTGGGGAAAAAAAGTGTTTGCAAATGGAAGAGAAATCAGTGGAGACGACAGCAGATGATTTTAGGACAGGAGGTAATTAAAGCTTGGTTCCTGACAGTCGTTACGCATAATGTGAGATCACTGGATAACAACGCTGGGGAGCTAAACTGACCCAGTTTAATGAAACATGGGATGTTACCGGAGTGGTAAGACAAAGCGTGGTGGTTTTTTCTTGTATTCAAGAAGTATACTGAATCCATCCGTCCTTCCGTCCGTCAATGGAAGGACGTTGACGGACACAACTGATGCAGATTGAAAGATGAAACAAAAGGCATTACTCAGGCGGCAGAGAGAATGAAAATGAGATGATGACCTTGACCTTGAGAAAACTAGGTCAAAGTCAAATTTCAACTTAAGATAGAAAGACAAGGGAGAAGGCCAGTGTAAGACCATAGATCAAAGTTGGTGTGTAGTGGGGTTCCGTTTTTCTTAAGTCAATTCAAATCATGCATAGGTTGAGTAGAAGTCCAATAATATCATCGATGATATAGACAGACAGACAGACAAGTTCAACAAATACTTATCTAATTATAATGAGATCTCTGGAGACGATGAACAATCCTTTGAAGCTTTATTACAAAATATTCTGGGCACAGGAGACTTACAGACAAGAGCTGCAGCTGAGCACAAGTGCAAAGATATGAAAGGATCACACATCATTTATACTCTAAAAGGCATGGCTGTGGGAGGTATCAATCTGTTGTTTAACCTCGACACATCTGCTCTCAACCAGTTCTTTACCGGTTTCAGTTGGTACATCATGACCTCCACACGTTAACAAAAATGTCAAGTCTGACAATTTCACAAAACTATCTGATGACACAGTATAATCAGTCACGCTAACCCAGCGAGGACACATCTATTGCAGACAAAATTATTCAAGGATACCGACAGTCATGCAAGCATTTCCAAATATGTTCGAACAGTAGATTATATCCATACAGAGCTTCATGACCTCGGGACAGCCTGGTGCCACCTTCACGAGCGCCGAATGATTTGACACACACACACACACACACACACACACACACACACACACACACACACACACACACACACACACACGTAGATATATTGATGCAGTACAGATCACACCAGAACACCAATACAACAATCCAGATCTTTGGTTCTATGAAATGATATTATTGTATTATTTTATTGTATTGAAAACATTCCACCACAAGTGCTTTGATCTATGGAAGTAGGTCAGAGCACTAGCTTTGATCATTGACCTATGCAAGATACAGTAGGTCAGGGTATTTTGAATTGAGTTTTCATGCTCTCCCCATGTCTGCATGGGTTCTCTCCGGGTTCTCCGGCTTCCTTCCACCTCCAAAAACATGTGCTTCAGGTTAATTGGCCGGTCCCAAATTGCCCGTAGGAGTCTGTGTGTGGCTCCGAGGTGCACTGGTGTCGTGCCCGGAGTGTCCCCCACCTCACGCCCTATGCCAGATGGGATAGGCTCCAGCTTCCCGTGACCCGCTTTTCTTCTGCTGATAAAGCAAAGAAAATGGATGGATGGGTGTCGCGGGATGTTGCAGTCTGTGACTGCCTTGGTTTTCGTTATTCTTTGACTGACTTGATCATCCTTTTATATAGAAATGATCAGTATTTCTCAGTATTTTTTCCAGGATGAATGCACTGATCGCTGTATTTCAAAATAAACATTAGCTCAGTCACTTGATTGGAGTTTTCTTTAATAAACTGTAATTATTTCTTATTGAAAGGATTTTCATTCAATTATTTTGTTTACGGAGATGTTGATTATCAATTTATGAAAAAAAGGTTTATTTTCTGTTGATGTCTGCAATTGACATAAGACCACTGTGGCCACTGTGGTGATTTATTATTAGACTACTACAGTCCTGGCATCATTAACAATTATCGAGCAAATGGAGGCCGGTCTGTGAAAATATCTTAGATGAAACCGGTCCGTGGTGCAAAAATGTTGGGGACCTGTATTTTAGAGGTATTTTACAGGCAAACATTAGTTTGTACTTTTGACAAGGTGCAGTATTAATTCACAGAGAATTAAATATTATACAGCATTTATACTGTATGTATAATACATAGTTATCTTTATGATCAGTACTGGTTCACGTCCCAATCCATCACATACAGTACATACACAACCTAATTCATTATAACATAATAAACTGCTGTCATACTCTCTTGCCAGCAGGTGTAGTGTGTACTGCCGTGTTAGTTTTTTTTTCTTTGCAAACGGTATTTTTTTATATACAATGTGGGAGACGCTCTGTGTGCCTCAAGTTGAAACCACTTTTACAATTTTGTCAATTTCCCTGGAAATAAACCCGTCAGAATCATCCAGGAGTTCCACAGGATTGCAGGTGAATGATGAAGAAATCTGATTAATTTGAAATTATATTCTCTTAATGACACTGTGCTGCAACCTCAGACTTGGATTAGTAACCAACTCTTTTAGGAATTCCCAATATCATTGGCTGCATAGATGACACCCACATTCCCATCAATAACATAATGAAGCTGTTGATGCGAATAGGAAGCACACTCACAGCTTAAATGGGCAGGTACATGTAGATTGAATATTGTTTCAAAATGTTAAAGACTGCATCACAGATAAACTACATTTAATACTCTAGTCTTAGGAAGAACTGGACAAAAAACAGTATCATTAATTTTTATTTTCTATTTACATCTTATTTGTTATATAAATATAATACATAATTCTCAGAAAAGCTGTCAAATTAATTTGGACAGGAACACAAAATAGGGTAAGGTTAAGTACAGGTTAGGATATATCAGCAAAAAATCAAATATGCACACGAGACATTATGGATAGTTTGATGAAAACGGGTTCCAATCGGATTCAGGCTCTATGGAGTTCAGGAACCCTGGATAGAAAGAAAAAAATGAATGTTTGATTTGGTGAGTGGACAATAATCAACAGTGTCTCAAGGTAACCAACGTTTCACTATGACTGCTGAGTTGATTCAAAAGTTTGAAACTGCACATTTGCAGACGGAGATGGTCAGTCCCAGCATCAGTACGGAGTCTGTAACTCAGAGCCAGTCCAGAACAGACTGATGCCATGGTCATGTGATGTGGCTCCATGAGGCCTCACATTCAGTTAAAAACAACCTGAAGGGACTTTTCGTCAAGATGTCGGTCATGATCAGTCGATATTCTGGTCTGATACTTCCTCTTTCACTGTTATTTGGTGATGAAAACGAGGGGGGGGGGGGGGGGAGTCACCCCAGTATGGAGGCAGTATGGTAGCAGGGTAAACCTGTTACCTGCTGCCAGTTTCTCTGATAACGTGTTGTGCATTCAAGCTCAACGATGCCTGGCTGATGAGACTAACTAGTTGTATGTAAACTGATCTGATCACTTCCTCAATGATATCCGCTCATAAGTCACTTTGAACGATAAGCCTCTTGTGTGTGGCACTGAGGAGGTCGTTGGACATCTGCTCCTGTGTCCAGAGGGATGTCCTCCAGTCTGCTGCCTGTGACCCTCAGTTCAGCTGCTGTTGATGATGATGATGAAAGCAGGACTCGCCATCTGCTGGCTTGTCTCACACATGGCATCCTGCTCCGCAGGCTTGGCGTAGATGCGGGGCGTGTTGAGGTTGTAGACTCCAGCCTGAAGGAAACATGCTTGCAGAGTTAAACCTAGCACCTCCCGAGGATTCAGCTGCAGCTTGTACTGGGTCTGACCAACCCAGCAGAAGGAGCTGTGGACCTCCAAAGACTCTGTGCTGCAAAGAAAACACAAGAAATGAATGGAAACACAGAAACAAGCTTTCACTGAAGACACATAGTATACACAGCTGTAACAAACAAGATTCCTTCGAACTAGAATTTTACTACATCACATCCTGTGTACACAAGTTATTCTGTCAGGCTGAGCTGCGTGATCTGTAGTAATTCTAAACATAAAAGATATACTCACTGGACACAAAAATGTTAAAACAAGTCATGGATAACACAGCTTAACAACTAATGACCTAAATTTGTAAACGTGTTACTGCATAGTGGTAAAATTACCAGGTGTCCATGTGCCTCATGTCAATAATGATGTCCACTTGGGCCAGGGAACAGTTGGACAGAGTGAGAGTGACTGGAACCACACAGAGGCTGGAAACAGGCACAAAAGCACTTCATCAACCAGTTAGACTGAGAGGCTGGGAGATTCTTCCTCTACGTCTAACCAGAAGTCGACAGGCTTTTTAGAAGGGCCATTTAATGCTGGGGGACATCACCTATCCATAAACAGTCATTCTTTCATGACGTTTCCATTCTCGATCACCTGATTTATTTCATTCAGTAATTCTGCTGGTTCTAACATCAGGTGTGATGTCAACAATAGTGGTTTTGAAATCCAAATGCAGATAGTCCTCAACTGACAAGCACAATTGTTTTTGAGAGGCTGTTGCTAAGTTGTATTGTTCTAAGTCACTATTTATTAAATTTCAATCTATAATCAACATTTAAGACAATTTAAATGTCATTACTACTCTAAATAGAAAAGAACTACAGCGTGCCCTCATTCTTTGCGGTTAATGCGCTCCAGGAACCACACACAATTAATGAATTCCGCAATAGAGCAACAAACTATCTATCTTATTATTTATGGTAATAAACATTAATGAACCCTCCCCAAACTGATATTAAACCACCTTCTATCTGTATTACCTTTTCCCAAACTCTTATCGACTGTTTAAAACACTTTTGTGTTTCACGGAAGTCCGAGACTCACGGAACCGAGCGCACTTCCGGATGTCGTCAGTCAATAGAATGCACGTACGGTATCACGTGACTGCCTTCCAAAAATCCGCAATGAGCTGAAGTCACGAACTTTGATGCGCGAATGCTAAAACAATAGCTGGACATAAAAACAACACATAGCAAGGCAGTCACAGACTGCAACATCCCGCAACACCCCTGAACTGCACACGATTGTGCAAAATGTGAATGTTTTCATGTGAACAAAATGTTATGTTTGAAAGGTGTACATGTGTCATTTCTTCTAGAAGGGGACCCTGAGCCAGGCCACAACTAGACCTCACTGGCCAAAGCAGCTCTCTTCCCATGGCTAAAGCCGGACGCTCACATATAAAATACCACACATCTCATAAAGAACAATATTTTTGTCTTTTTCATTTCAAGTGGGCCAAATCACTTATATTAGAAATAAACAAATGAAAATTGCTGCTTTAATCTGATTCTTTTTATAAGCCTTGTAACTTGCTATGATCCAAGGTTTTGAACAAGTGTGGTGTGTCGGCGTGCACATCTGATGTTACTCACAATGGTCCGCAGTGCGCTGAGGAAGGTTGTGTGTTTACCCAGACACATGAACAATTAGAGGGAACATTGATTGTGGGTTTGTTTACTGCTCAGAAGTTCAGAGATGTGGATAAAAGAAGGATGAAATGTTGCAGATGACGCCAATAGGTAAATCCAAAAGACCACGTGAGTCTGACATCAGAGCCAACTGTTCACTTCACATATTTGCTGAGTCATTTTAACATGATGTGTGAAATCTATATCTATGGGGTGGTAATGTTACGCTGCTCGGCAGCGCTTGTGGCAGAAAAGGGAACAACAGCAGTCATACACGGCAGCGCGCGGTTGTTTGTATCCGCGACTGTTTATAAGTCTGATGTTCGTATCTTCAGGACTATGTATGTTAATTTTAAGCATATCTTCTTAATTTCTTTGTGAAGTGGTAGAAGTGGACGCAGAATGTTCCTCCTCTGAGAGCCGTGTGTCTGCTCAGAGTATTTACTGCCACACTACAGGATAGATGTGATGTCTCAGGAGATGCTCCTGTGTATTTGTGCATCTCACCTGTCCTGGGTGAATGGATGTGTGTAGGTCTCGGGGTAATGCAGGTGGGTTTTGACAAGTTGGGACAGCTCTGCAGGGGGAATGACAAATGGAGGGGGAACCTCTGACTTAAACTTGAGTAACATCATCTCCTGAGATTCCTGAAACAAACACAGACACCCACAGTTCTACTGGTGAACACATCTTCTCTGTTCATGACCTCAATCAGTTTTCAGAAAGACAACCTCTTGATACATCACAGAGGACACCAGACACTCTGTGATCATCTGTCAGGTGTCAAACATGTGGAGGTGTTACCTGTCTGGGCACCAAAGAGCTGGCCTCTTTGCCAATTGTCTGCAGTGCAACATGGAGCTGACCCTCCAGGATTAACTGTCTATTGTCCTCCACCACAAAAGCCTGAACACACACACACAAGCACAAATCAAACGTGTGTTTTATTGTAACGTCTTTGGTTAGACCTGACAAACCAATACAATGAAGGACACCTGATTCCATTAACCTGTCTAGTTTAAATAACACCCAAGTACACACTTCACAGATTACACACACAAAGATGTGAAAGTAAAACTTTGAGATACGAAATATTTTCGACATACGGGCAAAATCCGACATGCAGTACGGTCCAAAAGTTTGGACACACATTCTCATACAATGCCGTTTTTTTTATTTTCGTGACTATTTACATTGTAGATTCTCACTGAAGACATCAAAACTATGAGTGAACACGTGGAGTTATGGACGTAACAAAAAATAATTGAAAACATGTTTTATATTGTAGTTTCTTCAAAGTAGCCATTTTTTCTCTGATGACTCCTTTGGACACTCTTGACATTCTCTCGATGAGCTTCAGGAGGTAGTCACCCGAAATGGTTTTAGCTTCACAGGTGACCCTTCTTCTACTTAATTAGTAGAATTTCTTGCTTAAATCAATAGGGTTGGGACCATCAGTTGTGTTGTGTAGAAGTCAGGTTATACACAGCCGACAACCCTATTGGACAACTGTTAAATTCATATTATGGCAAGAACCAAACATCTAACTAAAGACTTTGGGACACGACCCCTACTCGGTGGATGGATACAACATCAGCTGAGACCAGATCTCGTTCCCGTTCACGGAGCAAAGATGTAGCTCGTGTGTTGTGACTTTTGCATTTCTTCTCATATTTAATCATTGTTCACGTACTGTAACTTATATACAATTAATTATACAAAGGTAAAGTATGCATGTTTATTGATTTTTTCATAATTTAGACTAGGGATTGGGTCTTTTTTACAAAGCTGGGAAAGACTAAAATGATTTTAGTCATTTTAAATGGGGAAATGTTATTTGACCTATGTGCTCATGAAACAGGAGAAGTAAAAATCATGGAGAGCAGACCGACTGTCTGCTCTCCAGCGACGTTCAAGTGAGGTACAGTTTCTGTCAACATTACTGTGGTCACTAACTTTAGCCATGAGAGCAGTGGTAGCATCATCCGCTGTCGGTGATGTCTTCCTTATTGACTCGATTGTCATCATTCAGATAAATTAAATTTAGATCCAACACTCACATTCATATTGACCCTGATGAGTCTGTGAGCAGATCCAGAGGATTCATAGAGATCTTTAAAAGCTTGCTCTCCAAATCAAATGGTCTGAACTTCTTTTTGGATAAAACTGCCCCAAACTCCTTCACCCTGAGTCCCAGCATTGACTGACACCGTGTCACTGAGTAAACGTACCTTCCAGATGACAATGATGTTCAAATCCAGCTCATTACACTTCTTAACAATGTTGGTGATGTCAGAGGCTCTGTCCTCAGCAGGAACACAGCTATGACTCTTGGCGCTACATGATGTCCTGGATGACATTACAGACCCTGAGGTGCGACAGCCACGGAAGAAGAAATCTCCACAGGGAGTGGACGAGCTAAAGACCTGCAGAGACATAGTCCACACCACTGCTTACATGTTTGTCCTGACACAATGAGGTTCTCTCTATTCATCTCTTACAGAGCAGCCTGTTGGCTAGTGACTGCCCTTCAAATTTAAGAAATTTTAGATTTTTTTCAGCAATTCATGTGTTCTTTGAAATAGTTTAGAAAATAAGTTTTTGTATTATTGATGATTTGCTTGTACAGTAATCCCACGCTTGTTCGTGCTTCAAGACGTACGGCTTCACTACATCTTGGATTTTTAATAGGCAGTCATGTGATACTATACGCGCATGCTATTGGCTGATGACATCCGTGTGTACGCTGCATTCCAAGACTCACAAAACGCAGCGCACTTCCGTATATTAAAGAAACACTTTTCTTTAATACAAAAATGTTTGAAGCAGTCTACAAGAGTGTGGGAAAACGTAATACAGATAAAAGGTGGTTTAATATCAGTGTGGGGAGGTTCATAAACATTTAAATTACTGGAAATAGTAAAATAGCTTGTCACTATATCACGGAATTTTGTTTTTCACGGTGGTCCTGGAAGAGCAACGAGGGATTACTGTATATGAAAGGTGTGTCTCACAGTGATGGGAAAGGTGTAGCCTTTTTCAGCACTTTCATTTTTGCTTTAAGGCCTTAAAAGTTTCAAAGTTTTGCTGCTTTCAGTTACCCGCTCATTCCCAAGGTTCACATCAGCAAAGATGAACTTCTTCACATCTCTGGTGGCATCTAGAGACAACACAGACATAAGCACGCTGACTGAATACAGGGAGTCAATGAAAGGCATGTTGATGTGCTCTGCTGGTGTCGGTACCTTGGTGTGGTGGACACCGTGTAGCTCTGAAGCACAACTTGGCTCGCTCTCTGCTGGTTAGCCTACAGTCTAGGAGAGAGAAGACAGGCTTGATTGAGCCAACAACAAACAGTCCTGTAAGCTCCTTAGTAGTTTGTTTAGCCATTCCCAGACATTATAGTAGTGACGTAAAGCTGAGTTGTCTGTAAGCTGTTAACATTTAGTGGATGGAGTGTGGAGAAAGCTACCGGTTTATGTGCAGAAAGCCTGTGTAAATTTGAGTGCAACACTCAAGTAAAAACAAAATACCAATACTTCCACGTTCAGTCACATCCTGAGACAGAAAGTTGTCATTTTCTCAGATCACAGCATTGAACTGGAGTTTTTGTAATATAGCTAGTCCTCAAGATACAAGACTCACAAACATTCATAGATATGAACAAAGTTCCCCTTTCTGCCATAACCATCTGGGAGCAGCATAACATGAACACCCCATAGATTCAGACTTTTGATGACCAGGAAGTGCATCAGCACGTCATTCATGTCAGTGTGGTGGAAAACCCCAGTGGATTAAAGCTGGGTTTAGCCTCTGCACCCGTGAGGATAAAATTAATTCAGCAGAGGTACGGATGTTAAAGTTATATTACAGTACTAGAGTATTTTATATTATTATGTGTTGTTTTTATGTCCAGTAATTCTTTTTGGTCATTCTTACAGAATTATACTTTCGTATTTAGAGTAGTAATGACATTTAAAAGACCTCAAAAGGTGAATATAGATTGTAATTTAATAAATAACGACTCACAAAAAAATTCAGCTTTTGAACAGCCTGTCAGAACCAATTGTGTTTGTAGGTTGAGGACTAAATGTATTGCTGGATAACAATGACATTTATTATCATTACATTACTTACTACATGGTGTAGTACTCCACACACATACCCACCCACAGCCAATGAATCTACGTCTTTAATATCAGTCAGCGTGTTTAAACTCCAGGTGATCCTTTAAAGATCTACAGCAGATCACTATAAGTACAGGTGTCAACCACACCACTGTGGAGAAGGAGAGCATAGGATTCAAAAAGACACCCCCACCTTTATCCTTGGATGGGTTGATACACTTGTGGAGGCGCCAGTGTTGGCTGCTGCTGGACACCTGGATGATATGGAACTCTCGTACACCAGATTCACTCTGCGAACCAACAGGATGGAGGTTAAATCAGCGTTACAACATTCAACTTCCTGCCAAACCAGGCTCCAAGACGCTGACAAGTATCTTACTGAGTTGATGTTCTCCACATCAATAAAGACCAATGTTCCACCACCGCCGCCACCGTCGAGGCTGTGCAGGGGAGGGCCACTGCTGCGACATGCCGACGCCTGGACACTCAGAGAGCGACTGGTACAGATGAAGACTGTGTGACGCAGCACCCGGTGGCTTCACATGAGGAGACAGAGGGACACATGGCGGAGACGGGCGTCAAAATGCTGCCATAGTTCCCATCCCGCCATCTCACACACAACATCTAGAACACTACAGTCTAAGACTCAAAATCAACCCCCCTGGGCTCTACATTCACATTTGTGCACACCCTTATAGGGTAGGGTGTCTCATGCCTGGGGGGGCAGTGCTCATCTAGCTCTCCAGACAAGGTATTTTCGGATGCAGACTCAAAACTGAGGGGTAAAAGAAAATCTCAGAATGCTCTGCAAACAGAGGCAGCATAAATGAAAGATGACTACTGTTCTGGAATAAAAAGTGTGACAAATGTTACAAATCTTCAAATAACTGATAAAATGTTTAAAAAAAATTAATGGGAATATTTGATCAGTTTCGAAGCAAACGGCTAAGTAATAAACTAGAAACACCATCTTTATAGCACTGGTGTTTTTGGAAATATTGTGGATGTGTAGTGTGGACGTCTGTAGTGACAAGCTGGTCAGGTGGAGCTAACAGGTGTGTTTGGTTCTGAATAAGGAGGAACTAATTGCGTTTTCAGATAAATGTCCACTCATGTGCAGAGGAAACCTCAGTGACAGCATTGTGTTTCCATTACATCACATCTTTTCACTGAGGTTTGAGAGCACATGTACGTCCTTCCATGACTGTCCTCCATCATGCAGCGTCAATACTGGGTGTCATTATATAGCTCCATTATGGGATCCCCCACTCAGATATTTTTATCTTGGAAAAGCAATGAGTGAACAAAGCCAGTGTGTTTGTTTCTAGTAAACTTTGATTTCTTTGTGATCAGGTCTCAGAATGAGGACGTTGAGTTTAAAAACTGAGGGTTGTCATCAGCTTTGCATTTGTACTTGCCACAATCCATATGTGCAGGTTCATGAATGTTAACGGGTTATTAAGCCAGGTTCAACTCAGGCTTTTCAAGAGGTTTCACCACAGGAAGTACTCCGCACGTGATCTTTCTGATGTCAAGTATGCACACCCTCTGAGAAAATAACTTCCCATTGTGACAGGGTTCCATAATACTTTTGGTTATCAAAAGAATGTGTGATGTAAACAAAATTACTGATGAATCTGCTACAATTACTGGTGAAGAAATGAGTGTGGTTGAAGAAACAGTTTGAATAGGTTCTCAACAGAGGCTGGATGTCATTCAGGGACCTGGAGGTGAGGTTTCAGTGTTAGTCATGACCACTATGCTAGCTAATGTTAGCTGAAAGACTAAAATGTTTGTCCCTAGGCAGCCCCATCTGCTGCGCTTTTCTTGACTACGTATATGATGTAAAAATTGATTATCATCGGTCTGCATGAACCGTGGTACTGATAGTGGTGGAACGTTTGAGACCAGTGACCTGCATTTTTCCTTAACAATAATACTCTTTTTTTATGTTCAGCACCAGCACTGTTTACCTCATTTTGTTTCCTTTGTCTGTGCTCTCATAGTAGAAAAGAAAATTGATTTCATGGACTCCCTCCTGGTCCGGTCCTCTCAACCAGAGAGGCAGCTGCGTGGACTGTCCCGGCTGCAGCGTGCTGCCTTCTACCGGGATGTCCATCACACCGCACGGCTGGCTGAAATCCTCAGCTGGAACCAACACCTCGGCTGAGGCCGAACACGACGGGGAGGTAGCAGCACAGGTTTGGTAGGCGGAGCCAATTTCAGCTGAGGTCGAGGCAGTCGGTGTTGTTGTTGTGGCATGGCGTCCGAAAGTGAAGAACTCAGGATGTGTGGACACCACTCGAAGGCCACACAAGGAAACGCCGCTGACGTTACAGAACTCAACGTACGCCTTCCTGATTTCACCACAAAGCAGAGCAGTGGGGAACTGGAGGAAGAAGACCTAACACACACACACACACACACACACACACACACACACACACACACACACACACACACACACACACACACACACACACACACACACAAAGAATAAGTACTAGCAGTAAAAGAATGACTAGTAGTACTAGCAGTAACTGTAAAACACCCAAAATGAGATGATTTTTTTTACAGTGATATGGTATTTTTGAAAATGGATTCCCCAGTCTGCATGTTTTTATTGTACTTTTGCAGTAAACCCTGCAAAATAGTACTAATAAAGAGTTCATACACTGAACAGTAGAGCAGTAACATTATCTAAACCTTTTCCAAAGACTTGCTGAAAACACATCTGTGTAAATCTGAAGGTTATCCCTGCAGAGGTAACAATGAGTGAAGGATGGACAGACAGATGGTGGAGGGGATAACAATACCCCCTCAGAAAGATTTGCTGGGGTGTAAAAACAAAGAAAAGATGACATTGTTCTCCAGCCTACACTACATAGCTCTGTCACGATGAGCTGTTGCATGTAAAGAGCAGGACGGCTAATGTCTCGACTGTCTCATAGTACCTCCAGTAGAGGCATGGGTGGAGTTATGATGGGATCCAAACGTTGGTCAGGACCACGCCGGACCAACATTTTATCCTCTTTGGTCTGGTTAAGTCGAGGACCCTGGACCTTCAGGTCCTGTTTGCCACGAACCACCATCAAATCCAGTGTATGTTGGCCTACAGGAAGAAGGAAGTTTACATGTCAGTCAATCAAGGTCTGTTGTTTTGTGTGTGTGTGTGTGTGTGTGTGTGTGTGTGTGTGCGCACAGTGCTGGGGAGTTTACCTTCAGTACCTGAAGCCGTCTCTCCAACTGAGCCTGCAGCCAGGTTGTATACCACTCCCACAATGTTCAGCTGGCCTGTTCTATGTGGAAGCAGCCTGAGTCGAGCCTGTGGTCAAAGGTCACGGTGAATGTTCACAGCACAACCAAAATCCTTCAGCAGAATTGTAATTGGGGACACACATTTTAGGTAGCTGATCAAGATGGAGGCAAGTGGAGATCCACGTTGATGTTCACACAGTCCTGCTAAAGTGAATGAATGCCATCACTTAGCTGAGACTACAGTGAAGACTTTGTCTACATAAGGGTGTAAAATGTAAGATAAATATATTATCTCAAATGAGTTTCCATCCTGTTCAGTCTTTGAGGAAAATTGTCCTGTTTTACCCACACAACCCCAGAAACTTCGTCGACTTAAAGATGTTACATTTCAACGTCATGTCTGAGACTTTTTTATAACTTTTTTTTTTTTAGGCAAACAGGCATTTTGATCACTTTATTAATTCCACACTAAAGTTATCACTCCCCAGTCCATTTACTCTGTCCATTCTTCAGTATCAACTGTCCCACCACAACACTGCATAGATCTGCAATGCACTGGAGTACTCAGTTTCTCGCTGGGGTCAGGCTCCAGCAGACCAAAGACCTCAGCTTTAACTCATTTGTTCAGTCTTAAGACAGAATTGTTGTTGGTAAATGTGAGACATCTCAAAATGGACATGAGACCATAGTGAAATGAATGAAATCTACTTTATTAATCTCCCGTAGGGGAAATAAGACATACAAGTATGGCTTAACCAGTGAGAATGCTCGGATTGGTGTGGGAGGGACTGTTTGAAAGCATATTGTATATTAACCAGTTTGTTGATGCAGATTTCCATTCTATTAGCATTGTGTTACTGTGTCACAAACAATCATAAGGTAGGACCTACTAAGGATCAGGAGAAAACCTCACCACTTTAGTCTCCTCGGAACACATATGAAACTCCGGGATGATCTCAGCACTGATGACATCCTCTTTCTGTGTGACGTGCAAGATATTAAAGGAGATATTAAGGACACTGTGAATGAATTTGGCTTTTATTGAACCTACTTAACTCTGAATAAAAACATTCAGACAGTGTTATTTTCATAGCAAAGGGCTTTCCAGTGGGGAGATCACCTCTTCAGTTGTGTTCTCCTTCACTGAAGACACACCAGCCGGGCTGAATCTCCACAGAAGAGAGAGGTTTGACAGAGCCAGAGAAACCTTCAGAGGATTCCTGAACGTCAGCTCTACAATGATTGGCTCTGCAAGGACACATCTAGACTAATTAGCTGAACAGACACAGTTTTGTCAGCTTCTTTATTAAACAGTGATGGGATGACTCATTGAGATTGAAGCCAATCCCATGTTGTGTATGGCCAGCAGATTCTCTCTTTTGTGTGTGAATTTATGAGAATCTGATCCCTCTCCAGATAATGGTATTGGTCTCCTAATCACTTCATGTAAGGTGCAGAGTCTGCTGAGGACCTCTTACCCTCGACCACAGCCAGTGGCTGGCGCAGGTTGTCTGTCTGACTGTTCAAGCAGCACTGAGTGGGCTGGAAGCTTCCTGGAACAACCCCACGGTTGGCAGCAGCCACGAGCTCCTCCTCTAGGTGGCACCACATGACTGCCATGTCCTGGTCATACTCCTGGTCCAGAGACACATGAGTGGCTGCCTGCTTCTCTCCTGCACACAAAGAATTACAATCAATATTAATTTTACGATATTTTAGCAATCCCTCGTGGAGGTGGGGTGTGTGTGTGTGTGTGTGAAATGAGGCAATTATAATAACTACTAAAATAATGACACCAATCGTAATAATAGCAACAACAATTACAACAATTGAAGCTGCTAGGATTGTAGAAAAGGCCCTCACATGCAGCACCTGCTGGGCGTGTTTTGCTTTTAGACATGTGTAGATGCTTATGTGCGCAGTTGAAAAAGAGAGCAAAGCATTCCATGTGGCTCAGACAGCACAGCTGTTTCACACCCCCTCCAGGATATGATGTGAAGACTGTGCCGTAAAACTGTATGTCAATCAAATGATATCTGTCACAGGCTTGAAATGAGCTGGAGCACACTTTGCTGTTCATGTCAAGCCAGTACACTGCCAGCCAGTGATGATATCACTATAATTACATGATGGCAGTTGGATGATTTCACAGTGTAGATCTTACCTCATTATATGATGTCTGGCCTGGATGTGACTATGGATGCTGACTTGACATTAAAGGATCAATGACATTTGAGGATGGCTGGACCAAAGCAAGATGAGGTATGACAACTTCCAACTCCAAGGAAAGCCTTGGCTTGCCCATACTGCTGTTGCCACAACTTTAAGGTAGATGGGAGCTCTACCTTTGGTTTTAAAACAACTCTACTGCTTATCAATTCAGTTAATACACTAAAGAAGTTTAGAATATACAAACTATGCTTGGTTAGACCACTGCAATGGAACAGTCAAATTTCACACCAAATTTCATACTTCTAGATCAAATGTGGTTGTTGCTTCTCTGAAAAATTCAACCGAGCTTTGTCAAGACATTTTGCCACATCCCCAATGAAATCTAATTCAAAAAAGTTTTAATGTAGTGTATTTTATAGGAGGGTTACTGTGGAAACTTAGCCAAACCTCATGTCATATTAATTATAAAGAATTGGAACTACTGTATATTTCATGTTCTATTCTTCCTATTCTTCTCTTCTATTTTTTGCAATTCAGTGATGACAGAAGAGTTCCTAGATGTACCTAAAAATGTGTTATATTTGGCCCACCAGACAGAAATACAGTAATCCCTCCTGTATTCGCGCTTCAAGATGCGCGGCCTCACTACATCGCGGACTTTTAAAAGGTACTCACGTGATACCGTACGCGCAGCTACTGGCTGACAGCATCTGAGTGTGCTGCGTTCCTACTCACAGTTCCTCCTGCAACTTTTCTTTAATACAAAAGTACTTTAAACAGTCTATAATAGTGTGGGTAAAGGTAATACAGATATAAAGGGGTTTAATATCAGTATGGAGAGGGCTCATAAACATTTAAATTACCGTAAATAATAGTTTGTCGCTATATCGCAGAAACTCTTTTTTTCACAGGTGGTCCTGGAACGCGTTAACCACGAGTAACGAGGGATTACTGTACACCAAGTGAGCCTGCAGTTCATTTGCTGAACTCATGAAGGCGGCGTAGTGCAACATGTCTGTTAACCGTCATAAACCTTCAAAAAAGACTGAATAACGGACCAATCACAACTACTCTGGTCCTCTTGCTTAGGAGGGGTCATTCCTCCAGAGAGCTCTGCAGGTGTTTGCAGCCCACACTTAGCTGTCTAAAGTACGTTTGTTCTGACCCTACAACAGGAAAGTTGACAATGAAGCTGCAGCTTCATTACAATTTGCTTAGACTGAAAGCTGAAATAACTGATTTACCATGAGCTTGTTTCTTTGTTAATACTAATACTGTTAATACTTCTACATGCTAATACATATGACAAGCTATCCAAGAGTCACTTGCTGAAAAACATCTCCAAATTCATAGAGGCTGAATATGAAGATGTAATCTATCACAACAATATGAGGTGTCTTCATAGGAGAACCACAATGCAGGGACTTTTTTCTCTTAATGTGGAAATTGAACAGTATTTGTACCAAAAATGGACAACCAATTTTCAAGCATTTCAAGTTCCGTGAGACGTCATTGTTGGCGAGAGACGTAAAGAGGTAAGTTAGGACACCCATGGATTACTGATTTAAATACATGTATACTCACTATTCTTTAGTCATGGAGGAGACAATGACTATTTGGTGTGTTACCTTGTGCAAGGCGCCGTTCGTGTCCAAAGTAGACCCTTGTCAAAGAGCTTTGGATGCATGGCAGAGGCAACTGGGGAAGGCTGGATTCATTTTCTCCCATCACACTCTGGAAAATACACTGCAGGCCATCAGGAACTGGAGAAGACTAAGAATATCATCAGTGGTCTACTAATAATGTTGAAAAAGTTGATGAAGCTAATTATGAAGTTTGTGAGACATGTAATGTACACAACAAATACTGCTGATGGACATATTTACAGTCAACAGTTGATTAGTTTTTCTTTTCAAATCAATATTCTGCATTAAGTGCTAGCACAAAAAAATGTAGCTTAAATTCTGGAACATTTCTAACATCGTAAACATTTGTGCAGCCTTGACCTGAAAATATGACTGTAGATTTTTTTATATATCTTTACTATCTCGTAAAGTAAGTATCAAAATATAAATATGTGGCAAAAAAATAGGAGTTTACCTTGTAAACATAGAGATATTCTCTAAGAAAGGCACCCTGCTGTGTAGCTGTCTGCTTGCTGTCATTGGTCAGGAGCTGTCTGAAGGCCAGGACAGCACCCTCTGGTTGGTTAAGCGTGAAGGACTGACGGCCAATGGTGAAGTTAATATGGTCCTCTGCCAGTGACCAGCCCCTATCCTTGTACACCTGCATGGCTTGACAGTAACAGCGCAGCGCATGCCTCCTCTAGAACAAAAGAATGTTATGAGGATAATGAGAAAAAAAGAGTATCAAAAGGCAACCAGGAATCAGCAGAAAATAAGGAGGTAAACGATAAGGATGAGGAGCAGCAAAACTACAGCAGATTTGTGAACTTCACAACATATTCATCCATGATTTTCAGCTACAACAGGTGAGGGATATAAGGTTCCATCTACCACAAACAGACAGTACTGATGGGCAAGCAAAATACCCAACTACAATCAAACTTAGGCAGCATAAACTAAGCAAATCAAAATAAAAATCTTGGCGTGTCCCATGACCTCACAGCTCATGACAATAGGGAATGTTTATTTCTATCCACTGGCAATCATAGTGACTATGGCTCGGAAGAAAAAAGAAACATAAAGATCGCATAAAGACATCAGTGGAAGAAACAGGAAGTAAATGTTGATGCTGAACACAAACAATAACCATCTAAAAAGGTACACTTCATTTACTGCTACAATTTAAAGATGGATCTTAGCCATGACAAGCATGTTTGTAACCGCTGTTCACAGCCTTTATTCTCACAAGGTTAGACATGTATGGAGCACAGGTGACGAGTGGAAGACTCACTTGTCCTGCTTTACTGAAACGATGACCAGCCAGGATCATGTGGAAGGCAAACTTGCGCACCATAGGATTACGCATATTAATGAAGCAGTGGGCCGCCTGCTCCAACAGCAGGGCACTACGCAGGTCCGAGTCCTGACAGAAGAGGAAACGGACATGCAATCAGTCCACTCCGACATGACTCTCTGAAACTAAAATACAGTAATCAGTGACTATAGAAAGGTGAAAGTGTTGACAGTGGTTTCAGAGCTCAGGTCGTTACTCTCATCTAAAAGATGCATTTTCCTTTTTCCATCTTGTCATAGGTTATGTCTCAATAAAAACACAAGACATCAGCACAAAACTGACACCTGCCATATGCTTTTTGTACTTAGACATTTACAGTAATATCTGACCATACAATTCAGTTTATTTGTTCTTGCTGTTAACACAACTCTAGAAGCAAAGTCAAAAATCTACACTAGCCATAAAGCATACAGAATATAGATACCTCAATATACATTGAGTATGAACAGTGTTTTGGTTAATTCAAAAACACTGTTCACACTTTCCTTGTCATTTATACTATTCTCATATTATACTATAATTTTTACGATAATTTATATTATACTATTATATACTATATTTTATAGTATATATTATATACCGTATTGGCCTGAATATAAGACGACCCTGATTATAAGACGACCCCCTCTTTTTCAAGACTCAAGTTTGAAAAAAGACTTTTTGAACACCAAATTAAATTTTTATACAGAAAATAATTACAGTACATCTGAAACAAATGATAATACTGTATATTCGAGAGAAAACGCATGTTATTTTGCCTCATTCAAATCATGCAAAAACTGTCTATCACATCTTAATATCTGATGGCCATCCCGTCCTTTCGTTTTGGCCGCTCTGAGGACCACGAAAGCTTTTCTCCGACTTCTCAGATTTTCTGTTGTCTCTTCTCTTACTTTCTTCTCTTTTCTTTCTTACTGCTATTTTTATTTTTCTTCTTCGTGACAGGGGTTGGCTTTGGCCTGGGGAGTTCAGTTCAGCATTCGCTTTAAAGATATCTGGCGCCATCTAGCGTTGTGAATAGATATAATGTCCAGACCCCGAATATAAGACGACCCCTACTTTTTCAGTCTTATTTCAATGCAAAAAACATTGTCTTATATTCGGGCCAATACGGTATATAATATAGAATATGGTATATAGATATACTATATTATAGTATAGAGATGAACTATATATTATATAGTATATACTATATAATATACTATTATATACTGTATTATTTAATTTATACTATTGTCATACAGCCCTTCCTCTTTGATAAAGCTTACAATTAGAAACAACACAGATTCCACTAGATAAGCTGCTATAGGCCTAGACTGCTGAGGGTATTTTCTGGGTTTCTCCCATTAAAGGGAGTTACTTTAATTACTTTAGGAGCTCCTGTCATTTCTCTTTCTTTGCTTTTCCTGCAAATACTACAGTAACCTTTCAAATGCTTGTAAGATACTGCCGCTGTCTATGTGCTTCTGCTTGACAGGTAGGGAACAAGTAAAGAAGACAGGAAATCCAGAGGCCTGGAAATCCCAACCCCACTTCAGCAACTACAGCAAAATTTGGACTGCAGATTCTATCTGGCCTATTTCCCACTCTCTCTCTCTGTCACTCTTTCTTCCGTGTGATGTCCCTATACCCATTGTACTTCCTTTCCCACCCAACCGGTCAAGGCAGATGACCACCCTCCACCCTTCGCTATATAAATAATGGTTGATTGATTCTTATTTTTCTATTTATTTCAAATTCTTGTTTTTACACTTTTTTTTTCAATGCTTTGTTACAGTGTCTGTCTTCTCCTGCTGCTGTAAAATGTGAATGTCACATTTTACAGCAGCATCTGTGGCTGGAGAAGGATAGCATAAGAAAAGGGTCTCAAGTTACACCAGGGAAGGAAAAGTGCCGGACAGCACTTGACAAGGGGCCTCGTATTGACCAGTACTTCCTCAGAGGTAGAGCAAATAAAGGGGCCTCGTATTGACCAGTACTTCCTCAGAGGTAGGGCAAATACCTCAATGGCAGGAAGTAACAAATGAGTTCCATATGCTCTACCTGGAAAGTGCATAAAGATTAATTTTTATGATTTGGTGCTGTACAAACAAACCTGAATTGAATTGAAATAAGGCATAACTACTAATGAAGACAAATAAAATAATGTAAATATAGTTTACACAAGTGTTTACTTGTGATATTTGTTGTTATAAATATGATTCCCGCCTTACTGATTGATGACTATGAGAACTATTGAAGTGTACATTGTCATGATGCATATGAAGAGTTAACCAAGAGTGAAAAGGATTTTGGGTTCCTCACCTCATTGGTCATCTTGATGAGGAGCGTCGCAGCCTCTGAATATTTGCCCTGACTCTTCAGTATCTCAGCACTGAGTAAAGCGCAGCGCTCAGCCAACACCATGGTTCTTTAGAAGACATGTCGGCATTAAGGCAAAGAAATAACATGATGAGCCAAATTAATGAAAAAGTAGTCATACTGATCTGTTGGAAATTCTTCTTTCTTTTGTGTGCAAAAAGAAATATTCACTTTGTTCCACCTTAAAGTGATGTGGAAGTGAAGCAATAAGCCGATTTAAATTACAACAGCAGACAGGAACATTCTGTAGTAAAATCATACTTGCACTCGTCTTTGTACTTCTGTATTGCAGTTTCCATGTAATGTGCTGGATATGGTCTGGGAGCTCCTGCCTGCAAAAAAGCTGACACTGCAGCCATTTCCTGAAGAGAACAGGGAAAGAAAGGGTCACAAAAAATAAAAGGATTATTATAAGAAACAAGTTATAGTGACATACGTAACTTTCACCACGTGAAAAAAGTGGTAAGTTAAACAGAACTGCCCAATCAATTTCTATTGTTATAGTCTCACTGGGACTGCAATGAGGTCAAGATTGTGGGCACATCCAGACACTTCTATACATTTAAAGCATTTGGTGCTTAGGTTGAGTACTTGTCTTTCTCACATTCATCATAAAGTACAGGCAATTAAAAGAAATGTAAAGTTATGCTCATAATAATAGCAGTCTGTCTAAAAATGTAAGTAAACGTAAAAATTCTTCAAATACTTTTTAATGCACGCATGCATTAGGAACACTTCACATTCCATATTAAAGCAAAGAAAGTGGAAAAAGTCATTGAATTTCATATTTTACAGAAAGTCAAGAAAAAATGTAAAAAAAAATAGCAGTGTTGACCATCTTGATCTACAGACTCAAAAAGCTATTGTATAAACTAAGAAATGCCTGAGGATTTAACTTTCCTGAGAATCACAAACTAATATTTAGTTGCATAACCAGGGTTTCTGATAACTGCTTCACATCTGTGGTGCATGGAGTCAACCAACTTCAGACACCGGTCAACAGACATTCCAGCCCAGGACAGTTGTACTAAGTTGCACATTTCCTCTGCATTCTCAGTTTTGCCTCATGAACAGCATTTTTCATTTCAGCCAACTACTTCCAGAAATTCTGATGTACTCAAAAAACTAATCCATGATCCCTGGTATACAACAAATAGGACAAATACAATAGTATGAGAAACATCCCCACATCATGATAGTTGCACCATCATGCTTCACCGTCTTCACTTTAGACCCCAAAAATAATCTGATTTTCATCAGTCCACAAAATATTGCGCCATTTCTTTTCAGGCCAGTCAACGTGCTCTTTGACAAATTGTAACCGCTTCAGCAGATATCTGTTTTTTAACAATGGGACTTTGCTGGGGCTTCTTGCTGGTAGCTTGGCTTCACATAGATGTCATTTGATTGTTACAGTACTCAGAGACCACCTTAGATCTTCTCTGACGCTCCTGGAGCTGATCATTGGCTGAGCCTTTGCCATTTTGGTTATGCTCCGATCAATTTAAATAGTCGTTTTTCTTTTTATCCAAAAGCTGTTGAGTCGATCCACTGGACATTTAAGAAAGTTCTTGAAGACGTTTCGTCTCTCATCCGAGACTTCTTCAGTTCAGAGAGTGGCTGATAAAGTCCCAGCTTATAAAGCCTGTGGGGTGTGGTCAGTCAGTGGTCATAAGCTGGGACTTTATCAGCCACTCTCTGAACTGAAGAAGTCTCTTGGATGAGAGACGAAACGTCTTCAAGAACTTTCTTAAACGTCCAGTGGATCGACTCAACAGCTTTTGGATAACCATGACATGGATGACTGAGAACCTACACAGACGTTTTTCTTTTTCTTTCTCGTCTTTCTGGCTTTGGTTGCCATTTTAAAGCATTTGATATCCTTTTAGTTGAACACCTATCATGTTCTGCACTTCTTTATAGGTTTTCCACTGTGGTGGAATGTACACGTTTAAATGTTTGAATGTTAAATATAATAAAATACACACACACGGCAGACATAAATGTGTTAGAGAAGTTGACAGGTGAGTCGTAAGGACTATTCAACCTTGATGTTACCACCACATACACACAGCAGAGCTTGGCTATAAAATTATGGCGAGTTCAGCTGAGTTTTGAGTTTGCCAGCTTGACTCCCGAGATCTCGTTATCTCCTGAAGAGAAAATTAATTTTCGAGAGTAAATTCTTTGTGTGTGTTGGGCCTGAGCTGGCCCGACACACACAAATAAATAAAACTCCGAAATAAATAAAATGGATGTAAATTATTTTTTCTTTCTGTGCGGCCCGGCACTAATGGACACACGGACCGGTACCAGTCTGCGGCCTGGGGGCTAGGGACCACTGCCTTTCGCCATATTGTTCACGTGATTCCTTCTGGCAGATGCACCGTGATTGGTTGGGTGCCGTAATTGACTGGTGGTGGGTGGAGTTAAAACGTGATAGTGTGAGGTTTTCAAATGAGCTTATTCAAATATATAGGTGGGGAGATATACAGTATATACTAAATTAGTTAGTTGCACACTCTTTTACACTGTTAGTTCTTAGACATGCATATATATAGTGTATACAGGCTCTAAACACACACACACTTAAGGTGCATTGAGTGTGGGGGTGGTAGAGTGGCAGGGAGCTCCTGCATCTTAATGAATAATATTACCTGCTATACTATAAATGTTGTGTGTGAAAACAAATTAGTAGAGGACTGGATGTTGCACACGATCACTGTTCACATGTGAACAGTTTTTCATTTGAGTTTTTTCAGCTTCGGTTTCAGCAATTAAGTCGAGACAGAAGTTTCATCTTATCTCAGATTTTGCTCGTATGTCAATCAATCAATCAACTTTTATTTATATAGCGCTTAATCACATCTGAAGACATTTCAAAGCGCTTTACAGATGTCGAACAAAAATATAGAGGGCTCGTATTTCAAATAACTTGTATGTTGAGCAGTTCTTATCGAGGTACTACTGTACGGGAAACACGGAATGGGGCTGTCTCTGTTGACCATCATTCTCCGTAGATGCAATCATCACACTGTACAGTATGTTTTCTGGGAACAATAACGGTACCAAATGGGTACTCAAGCCATGGGAGTACTCATTTCAAGTCTGACTTTAGAGTAACACCCCTTTCTATACCACAACCAGCAAGACACACTGTCTGATTTGAATACCTTTCTGCCCATTTTATTGGACGCAAAAATGAAGAAGGACTATCTGCAGTCTGAGTAACTGCCCAAAGCTGGCATGTCTACTCGGTTTAAAAAATGAACAGCAGGATCTGAGTACGAGCAAACTAGACAAGCCAAAGCTGGCTGAAAATCAAAATATGTTGCTAAAACAGCTAAGCTGTAGGAATGAATACCAGAAACACATGGTCTTAAGGAGGTGACATAGAGAGGTGTTTGTCTTCTCACCAGTGCCCCTGCAGCGTATAACATGGCCTGGTCTGACAGGAAGTCTTTCTTGGCAGTGTGGTAACAGCTGTATGCCAACTCGTAATGCTGCACCAGGAAGCACAGGTCAGCCATCTTCCTGATCTGCAGCTCAGGTGCTTCTGGGGGATACCTGCAATCACAGGTGAGATGAAATGGCTGACAATGGTCATGCTGTGGTGAGTAAAATTCTCATATGAGGTGCAAGACGAGAGCTTACAGGAGGCCACAGGTGCTCTTTGGCTCACTGATGCTTTTCTCTGGAACTTTCCCTCCACCAAACCACTTCTTAGTGGCAGTGAACAGAGACCGGCTCAGACCTTTCTTGGAGACCAGCTGTGAACAGAGTCAGACCATGTATCTGAGCAGATGCAGCACTTGTTGAGTGTCTGTGTGTCTGTATTTAAATCCTGACCACCTGTGTATCCAGGTTTGGCAAGTGGAAGAAGAACCTCAAAAACATGAAGGAATTCATGAATTTGCAAAGAAGCAATAAAAGCGATTAATTATACATGCATAAAAGAATCAATATATTTTAAAAAACATAATACCATGTAATGCATGAAGAGCTTAATAGAGAATCCTGGCTGATGTCAAAGCCTTCAATATCGCTGCATAGCTCCCAAATGCATTTTAATTTTCTGAAGCATTAATCTTTACATCTACCCAGCAGGTTACATATTCACTCGGGGGAGTCAATGATTTAGTAAGTAGAATAGCAGAAAAATGAATAAAAGGATTTCCATATAACTGAAAATAGACTCCATCAAATGTTGGTGCAAATCTAGATTAAGTTGCACATGGACTTGGACATGGGTGTTCCTCACTATGATTGTCCTGGTAATACAATGTGAACCTCTAAGAAATTTGTACATTTAGGAGGTTGGCATCTACTGTAAACCTGCATGCAGATCTAAATAATCTGGATGCACAAGATCACAAATCCAGTAACATCCAAAACAGGGCTACCATTTTGACTTTGGATAAAGGAACCCAATTAAACAGGATTACTTATCTGGAATACGAAAAGCCTGACAAAAAAAGTTAGGTTTATAAATGTTACATAAAGTTTAGCAATTACCTCTGATTGGGACATTGGGGAGCTACAATTAAGACAGCTTACATAAAAGAAGATAGGCTATGATGAATTTACTTCATAGTGACTGAATCTTACGCACAAATTGCATACGGTGGTGTCATATGTAGATTTAAGAGGTATATATGAAAAGTTCAGCAGTTACTTTTTATATCTTAACCTGACAAAATGATGGGACAACACCCACCTAGTTGTTGTGATATGGTACACTGTAGCTGCATAGGTTTCACAGTAGAAACTGCCAGCTGAACAGCAGGTGGAACTAAACTGGACTAACTTCAGTGTAGTTTGGGGCGGCAGTGGCCCAGTGGTAGAGCGGGCGGTAGAGCGGGTCGTCCAATGTTCCTAAGATCGGTGGTTCTATTCCTGCTCCCGCCCAAAAAAGAACGCCCGGAGTGTGAGCTGACAGTGGGAGGCGTCAGCTCACCTCTGGAGCACTGCCAAGGTGCCCTTGAGCAAGGAGCCCCCCCAGCCCAAGTTGTTTATTTGGGCACACCAAGCAGGAGCTGCCCACCACTCTACCTCCCCTGCATGCGTACAGGCCCCTTGTGTGTGTGTGTGTGTGTGTGTGTGTGTGTGTGTGTGTGTGTGTGTGTGTGTGTGTGTGTGTGTGTGTTCGGGGCCTGTACACTAATATGTAAAAGTACTAACACTGGATTATGCCACTAATTTCGCCTAGGGGATCATTCAAGTACAGTATATGAAAAACAAATTTATTGTGCTTCAACAACTCCAGCTGTATCTAAAAGGATGATGTGATAATGTAAAAGAGCCAGTATCGAAAGTAGTATTACAGTGTGTTTGGTCATTGCCACCATTTGCACATAAGTAA
This sequence comes from Antennarius maculatus, assembly GCA_013358685.1. Lineage (NCBI taxonomy): Eukaryota > Metazoa > Chordata > Actinopteri > Lophiiformes > Antennariidae > Antennarius > Antennarius maculatus. The sequence goes on along the minus strand of CM023610.1, from coordinate 3,272,948 downwards.
TTCCAGCATGTGTTCAGATTATTTTAATAAAGTTTAATGTTATTTCCCCTTTCAAGTCATTTCCTGTGTAGGAGAGGATTCACTTGATTTATCGCTAGGAATAACTTTAGGCATAATTAAACACTTTTCTGGTCAAGATGGTTAATTCAGTTCATTTTCATGTTTCAATATTTTTGACTTGAGTTAAAGAGAATTTCACAGCAGCACAATCTGTTTCAATCCATACATGAGCAAGGCTGGATGCTGTACCTGATCGTTGAGCTGTCTGATGTTCTTCTCTATGTGTGGCAGCAGACCTCTGAAGGTGAACTCTTGGATAAATTGTCTGATGTGGTCGTGGTCGTTCAAAGTCAAACATGCTCCGTGGCTTCCTGCTCCTCCTGCCACATTATCTGAGTCTTTCTTCACGTCATCAGTGAAAGGGGGCAGGCTCCCAGGGTTCAGCTGGAGAGGATGGCTTTCCACGTTGTTTGATACATCATCTGGTGAGAAACAAAGAGACAAAGCAGAGTGAACTTTGGTCGGCATCTTTAAGGACTTCTAATGTTTTACAGCAACGTTCAACTCAACACGATAGTAGAAATCTCTTTAGACCAAACCTGACAACCAAAAGAAATAAAGTGGTAGCAGTTAAATCAGCAAATCACACTTTGGCGTGGCAGTAGCTCAGTCCACTAAGTCTTGGACTGGGGACAGGAGAGTGGCTGGTTCAAGAGCCATGTCTGACAAAAGATTTTGGAGTGTGAAGTGGCAGTGGAGAGGTGATGCAATGTGCAAACTGATGCAATCTGTATTCAGACACATTTGAATCAGAACCAGAACTGACTTCTTCAGCAATTTCAGCTACAGAAACTGATCTGTTAGACTCTGATTTTCATATTGTATTGTATTATTCATATCTCTATTTAGAGCCCTCACAACTAAAACTTCATTTTATAAGTTGGGTCACTGTAAAATGTGATGTATATTTTTCTTGGGCCTCTCGTCTGTGGGATCTGTATTACCTATGTGCACTGATAAAACTTGGATGTCCAGAAAGAAACATTTTTATTATCCCGCTGGGGTGCCACTGCCTTTGTCTTGAGTTCACTACTTTCTTAAAGCCCCTTTGGTAAGTATGAACCACTACATACCTGAAAGCCCTACCAGACCTTCGACTTTTGAGTTGCTCCAACCTATTACAATTTAGCCCTAGCTCAAGTTTCAGAGATCCTTAGCTTACATCCAACATACCAACACCAACAACAATAGACTAAAATAGTTCACACCTTCAAAGATGCCAGAGGAAAGAGATGATTACTGTTACAATACTACCTCAAGATACACACTATTCATACATACAAGTTATTTGACATATGAGCTGTTGCAAAATCCAGATAAAAGCCATGCTTCAGCTCACTGCTAGTTGGCAGATGGATACAATATCAGCTGAGACTTCATTCTTGTTCATGGAGTAAAGACATAGCTTGTGTGTTCTTGTGACTTTTGCAGTTTTTTTTCCATACTTTATCATTGTTTATATATGCATTCTTACAAGGCTGGAATGGATTAAAAGGATTCTAGTTACTTTAAATAGGGAAATGTTTCTCATGAGCTCAGTCACGGAACAGATTTAACTCGTATCTCAAGGTAAAACTGCAATTGTTTAATCTGACTGCTGACCGTATATCTTAAAACGGTTGCCTTAAGAGATGACTGTTGGTTGTCTATGTAGGGACAGTAATACAGAGCATTACAGAGCAGTTCAACTGAGTTACCTTTCTCAGTATACTGATGGCAGTCCTCTCCAGCTGCACTGATACTGTTCACAGTTGGAGACAAATCTTCAAGTACGTCCTGCAATAAAGTTCATCATGTTAACACCGTGATAACGCCAAGATATCGACATAGCATGTATGTAGCAGACTAGTCCTCTGACTGATTAATGTGGGCCCGCCATTGCCACATTGATAATAATCTGGAAATTTATTCAGTCTCTAAAAATGTTAAGACAATATTTTGGTATTTACAGCTATTGAAAATGCTAAACAGAATGGATATTAATGTTACATCAAATTGCATTTGAAGCAAGGGTATCACTCTAAATCTGTCAAATACTGATTGAGTCCTCTGCAGGAGTCTACAATTCTTACTTGACTATGCAGATTATTCCTATTCAGGTACTGACTCCATGGGTCTGGAATCTGTTCGTCATCTTCAGCTGGGAAAGTACGAGTGTTTATCTTCAACAGATAGCAGCCCTGAGACCCATATCTCTGTTTCATGTCCTCATACACCCCATTGGCCCTGGACAGGAAGCAAAAGAGGCCAAGATATAAACATGATCCATCTTCTAAATTCATCTTCAGTAGTAGTTCTGTAGTATAACTGTAAGCGTGCTGGCGGTCAAGTACCTCTGTTCATCTCCTTCACTCATGTCATGCAGTAAGACGTAGTACTTGAGTGTATTGGGGATAAACCACTTGGGGTTGGTGTATTCTCCACTGTGCTGAATCCTATGCTGTTCTTGAGAAAGCTTGAGGAACTGCTCCACAGGGACCGCCTCAGTGGAAGACACAACCAGTAGACCTGAACCACAATGTCAAGGACAACACTATGGACCGTGTGGAGCCACCACAGAATGATACATTGAAATGAGAGACAACTATTAAAAGGGGTATTATTATTATTAATAATAACAATAACAACAACAATAACAATAATAATAACAATAACAATAATAATAATAATATAGCCTTAATCAATACCTTCATTTAGGATTTTAGACATTGTTGCTTTCTTTGTCAGTATTGTAAGTGCAGAGAACAAACACAATCAGATCTGCGACAGCAGTGAACCAAGACGCCGCTCAAACTTGCTTAGAAATGTTCAAACCAGTGCTTGCAAGCAACTCAATTTTTTTGGAAGGATACAAGCAAGATAGTGGTTCAGAAATTCATGGTCAGAGGGAGGCATGGACTGCAGGAAGTTCTCCCTATAGGTCTCAAACCAAGGCGTGGTCGCTGCAAAAACAGACAGAAAGAGACACCAATCAACCGCTGACTGTTTCTTCTTGTTTACCGGTCAATTTAAAACCTAGTGCATTCAGTTTCTGACTGTCAATAAAAGTGTGGGAAAAGGTAAGGGGGTTTAATATCAGTATGGGGAGAGTCATAAACGTTTAAATTACCGGAAATCGCATACGTCAGAGTCAAGGCACGCGAGCGAGATCTGGCCCGTGACGAATTATTCATGGCCTGCGGGATCATTTTTAATTACTATTAGAACCGGCCCGCAGGCCACATTGGCCCGCTGCACACACCAAAACTACATTCCCCACAATGCACTGGTAGCGAAAGTCATGCAGTGCAACAAGCGGGCTTTGGTTTCATCGTTGATCAGCAGTCAGAGCGGAGGTTGAATTTAGCTACTCCCCTCCTCAAAAATGGCTAATAGGAAGGTGGAGGCTGAGCAGGGGGTTTCAAGCCAGGCGGGAGTCAGAGTGTATGTTCAAAGAGGTACAAGGTAAATCTGCGTGTCTTCTGCTAAGTTTGCACGTTTTATCCCTGACACAATTAGCTGCGCATCCAGCTTGGACGCTCTCTATCTCACATACGTGTGTGAAGAATATTTCTCTCTGATGAAGCTGAACGAAACATCACACAGGAGCCGTCTGACTGATCAACACCTTCACTCCATCCTGAGGGTTTCCTCAGCTCAGAGCCTGACCCCTGAACATTGATGAAGTTGTACGAAAGATAAAGACACCATCAAATATCAGGGACAGCTTCAGACAATGAAGCATCACACAGCAGTAACGTATTTTCTGTTTTAAATTCAGTTAAATTTTTACATTTGTTTCTACAAGACGTGATGTCTCCTTGAAGAAAGTATTGTTTTGTCTCTGTCCCATAGATTTTTGTATTTATTTATATTTGTTTCAGTTGAATGGACTCAGGGAAAATTGCAGGTAAGAGCTACGAGAAAGGATACAACTGATTTGATTTTTTTTAATTTTACTATTTGAAAGCAGTGATTGGTAGGATCATAGAGCAGCACAATATTTTTTTTTCATTGTTTTGAACAATAATGCCTTATTATTGTGCATGCACAACATTATTATTGTTCAAGCAATAACACATGAACAATAATCTATTTTAAGTTTATAATGCATTAAATTTCATTTATGCATTTATCTTGATATTAAGGAACATATTTTGTTTTCAAATGACATTTACTTTTCTGCTGTTTGCCTGTTGAAAAGGTTTCCCCTTGAAGTTACTGATAGAGCCATAAGAAAATACTGCTTTACTTATGTAATCATTAAATAATATACACTGTTAGCTGTTGGTTCAATAGGCTATGTTCATTTGAACATGTTTTAATAAAAACTGAACCCTCGGCTTGTAGTGAATTTGTTTTTTTGGCCCTCCGTGTGTTTGACTTTGACACCCCTGCCGTAAATAATAAATAGTTCGTCGCTCGATCGCGGAATACGTTAATCACGTGTGGTTCCTGGAATGCATTAACCGCAAAGAACGAGGGCGCAATGCATTATCTATTATAGATTTTATCTAAATAATTTGATGGGGTCATGCCCCCGTACAACCCTGGTCATCAAAGCAGTCTTGTGCAAATTAAAAAATGCAAGCATATCAGGTTGAAGTTGGCACTGGCATTTGATGTAATTCATAGTGAGCACTGTCTTCAAAAATTAAAGCGAAAGAAAAATAATAGAAGAACTGATCTTGTGAATTTTGTTTGATGTAGTTCAGTGCAAGGGAGAATCAATGCTGATGTATACACACACACATACACACACAAAATCTGTTGATTATGAAAGGCTTCTGTGGGAACCACCTTACCACTGAAGTTGAGTTCATAATTTCCTGCGATGATCATGTTGGTCACAGCGCCCTCTTGAGGCTGACAGGATAGCACCACTTCATTGAGCAGTCTGGACTTGGCTGAGCTCAGGGCTGCTTGTGGTGTACTGAGGCTGGTCACAACATTATTGATGCAGATACGCAAGTTTTTCACGACCTGCACCTGGTTGTTAGGGTCCCGTATGTGACCTATACAAGAACAGCAACATTTTACTGAGTCACCCAGATCTCTGCTTTCTGAATACATGGTATCGGACTAGACTTCTGTAATAGATTGGTGCTAATCCTGTGGACATCCATGAAGGTGCAGGTCCCTCGCAATCTCTTGCCTTCAAAGGCACAATGTTTTTGCTACTTAACCCCGAGATGAACCTCATCTTGGGGGAGCTCACTGCTTTGCATGGGGAAGTGGGACATTGGGGCCTCTGGCTGGACTATAGAGAACTGAATTGGCTCTTCTCTCCCTCCCCACTAAGTGGCGACACATCACTGAATGCAGCGGCCAGCGCTCCTTCACCAGTAGACTGTATGAACAAAATTTCTTGTTACTTGTTACCAGTTGTACTTTATAATGACAAATAACTTATTTGGATCTTGTTTCAACGTTAGCAGAATTAAACAAAATCTACCCAACAAACTGATAATATTTGGAAGAAGTAATGAATATGCTGTGTGGAATAGCTCATTAAATTTGTGAGTGCATTCTGATAGATGGAGTCAGAATATTTTTTGAGAATTGCAAGACAAGGATTTTTTTCCATTTCTATCAATTGATAAAAACAACCCTGATACCATAAAATGAGTGAAATGTTGAGGCATGTGCCATACAATTATAAAATTAATATATCCAAGAGGATAAAAGCCATTAGTGTAATTACAGGTTGAAAAACCACAAAACTAAATGAATCCTGACTGCACAAAATAATAACAGCAGCAATAGGCACTCTAGAAGCTAAAATGGTCAGGGTAATGACAAACAAATTTACTCCTGTTATTGTCTAACGTCACTGAAGAATTGAAGAAGCCTCTTGGATGAGAGGTTAAACATCCAGTGGATTGATTTAAACAGCTTTGGTTATACAAACATATACACACATATACAGTATATACAGAAAATTATATAGACAGGTGCTGGTTGTGGAGGTAATCTCTGAACCTGCTAGTGAACACCAAGGGTGAAGGATGCTGTCAGGCTGAAGGAGTATTGCAGGGCACGGTTACCATGTGGGAGAATTGTAGCATCTTATAGGTACTAACAGGCAAAGCGAAGTGCAGCTTCAGTGGTTAAGGAGGCAAAGATCTGGTCACTGGAAAGATTTGGTGAGATCATGAGATCAAAACTGAACTCTGCAGAAGTTTGTCTTCTGGGTGCTTTTTTTTTCGAGAAAATGTACTTTTTGCCATCCAAAATGGAACATTTTTATCAGTCCACTCTATTTTTAAGTCATTAGTTCCTCATCTAGCAGAATGGGACCCATGGGACCATCTCTGTACCGAACATTAAATGTGTTCCAATACTATGATCTGGTTTACATCTCATAAAGAGGACGGCTTGAATTTACTGTCACATCCACAGTGCTCTCCAGTTTACCCACGAGCAACAGTGGTATGTTTGTGAAAGGCTGTCGGTTCAATCAATCAACTTTTATTTATATAGCGCTAAATCATATCTGAAGACATTTCAAAGCGCTTTACAGATACCCAGTTAGCATATTTACAAGCCAACTGCGTGTCGATTGGTCTCCTAGACTCACCAGACCAGCGGCCTACTGGTTGACAGCCACCCTGAACATGTTTCTGAAACTGGATGTTCGGGTGACACTCGGCCCACGCAGGTGTCACACCGTAATCTCCTCACACTGCCCGTCAAAGCGTCTTAATCTTAATCCAGGTTGCTAGCCGTCTGATAAAGTAGAGCAAATGTCAGCTATAAACTCTTCCGTGTACCGGCGCTAATTTACTCAACCTGCGACATCTTTGACTACGACAGGCGATATTGGCGGTGGTTATCCTACGGCTGCCCTTACCTTCGGACATTAGTCTGCAGAAAGGCCTCAGCAGCTCCGTAAAACTCAGGTTGTTCTTGCGAGTCACTCTCTCTGCTTCTTGACTGCATAAGACGCCAACCATCGGTACAAAGGAATCCTGAACGAACTCCTGCACAGACTGGGCACACTGCGCCATGGCCGAGAAAACAGCTAACACACTTAACCGAGTCGACTGTCCTTCAATTTGAGATTTCTCATTGCCTAAATACTACTCATCGTTTCGGCGCAGACGGCAGCCATGTTGAATCAGCGAAACCACTTCCTGTTTGGAAATCAGGAACGTCAGGTGACTTCTCTCTCTCTCTCTCGTTGTTGTTTTCTGGCGGTTGGGATTTATCTTTTTGGTAACTACTGCCACCATCTGGTGTGGAGGAAGAACCACATCCAGGTTCACAGAAAACGGAAGCCACTGTCAGTCTAGTCCAGGGTCGACAAACCACGGCTCCGGAGCCGCATGCGGCTCTTTAGCGCCTCCCCTGCGGCTCCCTGGAGATTAATCACAAAATAAAAAATAATTCTTCAGAGAAAAAAATAGACAGATATTCTACTCATTGCTAAAAATCTTTACAAACAAAACTTATTGTGGTAAATTCCCTATGTTTTGTTACCAGTGACGTAGTGGTGAGGTTCATGGATGGTAAGGCACTGAATTCATCATAATCAGATGAAGATTTTTACAAACATAGTAACCTACAGTGTAGTTTATTCACCATTAACCCTTACAGCCGTGACCTATTTTGTCCCTTTTTTGGTGCATTTGATATTTGTGCCTATATAAAGACAATGTCTCTACATAAGATGGAAAGGAAAGGTGTACAAAACTGTGGTGAGACGATGCTGTTTTGTCTAGAGACAGTGCCATTGAGGAAAAGACAGGAGACAGAGCTGGAGGTAGCAGAGATGAAGATGCTGAGGTTCTCTCTGGGAGTGACCAGGAAGGATAGGATCAGGAATGAGTACATTAGAGGGACAGCACATGTTAGAGGTTTTGGAGATAAAGTCATAGAGGCCAGACTGAGATGGTTTGGACATGTCCAGAGGAGAGATAGTGAATATATTGGTAGAAGGATGCTGAATTTTGAAGTGCCAGGCAGGAGGCCTAGAGGAAGACCAAAGAGGAAGTTTATGGATGTAATGAAAGAGGACATGAAGGTAGTTGGTGTGAGAGAAGAGGATGCAGAAGACAGGGTTAGATGGAGGCAACTGATTGGCTGTGGCGACCCCTGAAGGGAAAAGCCTAAAGGAAAAGAAGAAGTCTCTACATAAACCAATGTCTGCCACCCTCTGCACACCATTACCAACAACCACAGAAGCCTGAGCAGCCAGAGGCTGCACCTCCCAACATGCAGGACCAACAGACTTAACGCCTTCATCCCCCGAGCCATTAAACTGCTCAACTCCTTTCTGGGGGAGATGAAATAGAAAAGAGCCCACACAAGATCTGAGGGATGACACACATAATACATCAAAAACAATTCAAACACTGTAGACATTTCACTCTACCCATGCCTAACTAGGCCTGTTTATCTATGCCTTTTTATTCCCATGCCTATTTATGCCTTTCTATTTGTATATTCTTGATGGGTTATTTATCACTCTATTTGGAGTTGGTATTACTTTCTATGTGCTGGTGCTTTCTGTGTGCTTTTTCCATGTTTTTGTGTACTCACTGAACTGTGTGTAGTGCAAAGTAGTCGCACAGTTAGTTTTGTGTAGTCACGAAGAAGAAAAATAACAATAGCGGTAAGAAAGAAAACAGAAGAAAATAAGAGAAGAGATAAACAGAAAATGGAGAAACGTAGCGACAATCTGGAGAAAAGTGGGTCGAAGATCGGCTCAGTTAACCGGCAGCTGAGGAGAAGTTATGATGCAAACTTCAAGATGATGGTGATAAATGAGGCAGTCTTCAAACAATTGCAAAGCGGCTGTGAAATATGGTGTCACAGAGTGTAATGTACGGAGATGTACTGTAATTATTTTCTGTATAAAAATTAAATTTGGTGTTCAAAAAGTTCAAAAAGGGGGTTCGTCTTATAATCAGGGTCGTCTTATATTCGGGCCAATACGGTAATTCTCCATTTTTATGGTAAGGCAAGGCGAGCAGAAACGAATGGCTGCACTTGACTCAATGACTTGTAGTTTACTGTCACTTCTTCTACGGCCAAAGAAGAATCCTCGGCCGAATTCCTGGGATCACCAGCACCTCCTACCATGAGGCACGAGAACTGCGTGCCGCAATTTGGACCTTTTCCCAGCGGTTTCAGGACTGCTCAACTCAAGAAAGATGTTACACACATGCAGTTGTTGACCAAAAAACACTGCACATTATATACATTAGCTAAATAATGGAAATTTAGTTCATAGAGCAATCGTGTTTGAACATTTTAACAGCGACATGTAGAGAGATAGCATTACGGTCTCACTGTATTGCATGCCAGCACAGCTAGCTGAGTCATTGCGCAATCCATGGTGAAGCTCGGCTGGCTGGTGCCTCACCACAGTACTATTCTAAGTATTTCAGCAGTAAATGTGAAAATTCAGCGATTTTGAGTAAAAAAAATGTCAAATTGGTGACGTTAAACGGAAAATAACTACATAATACACATCACTGGACAAATATAACCATTTAATTTATTTCTTCCATTTTCCATTTTTTCTTTTATGATGGCAGGTGAGGCACCTGCTTCCCCTGACTGCACATCGCTGTTACGTTATCGACCTTATCGTGATGTTTAGAAATTTAGTCAGGCACCTTTTAGGACAGCTCAGCTGCGCTGTATTAACTGTTACATCTTCCTTTATGTATTCTTTATATTGACATAAATAACATGAATGAATGAATGAATGAATGCATGAATGAATGATTGAATGAATGAATAAATAACACTATCACAGCTACTTGGTTGTGCCTCTCCATGTATACTGCCTCAGCTAGCATCTTATACCCTGCTACAACATGCTGGACTGTCTCTGGGGCTTCTTTACATAGCCTGCACCTTGGATCAGATCTGTGTATATTGTTCTTGTACTTAGGGCCTGTTCTTGTGCTGCCATGATCAGGGCCTCTGTGCTGTCTGTCAGTCGACCCTGGTCCAGCTGGACTGAGAATATCTGTGAATATCTGTGAGGAGCTAAGTTGCAAGACGAAGCTCTCGATTTACCGGTCAATCTACGTTCCCACTCTCACATATGGTCATGAGTTTTGGGTCATGACCGAAAGGACAGGATCCTGGATACAAGCGGCTGAAATGAGTTTCCAGTTGAGTGGCTGGGCGCACCCTTAGAGATAGGGTGAGGAGCTCAGTCACCAGGGAGGAGCTCGGAGTAGATCCGCTGCTCCTCCGCCTCGAGCGGAGCCAGCTGAGGTTGCTCGAGCATCTGTTCCAGATGCCTCCTGGACGCCTCCCTGGGGAGGTTTTCCGGGCATGTTCTACCAGGAGGAGACCTCAGGGAAGACCTAGGACACGCTGGAGGGACCATGTCTCTCGGCTGGCCTGGAAACGCCTCGGGATCCCCCGGAGGAGCTGGAGGAGGTGTCTGGGGAGAGGGAAGTATGGACATCCTTCCTGAGACTGTTGCCCCCGCGACCTGGCCCCGGATAAGCAGTTGAAGATGGATGTATGGATGTATATGTATACAGTATGTACACACACATATATATACACAGACACACACACCTCTGTCTCCTTTGTCCATGCTATATGTGTTTTTTTTTTAATTATTCTGTGGAAACACAATTCAAAAGCAATGTCAGATTTTCATTGGTTAGTTTTCCGTAAATTGGGCAGCACAGTGGTTTGTATGCTCTTGCCGTGTCTGTGAGGGTTCTCTCCAGATTCTCTGGCTTCCTCTCGCCTCCACAAACATACAGTACATCTCAGGTCAGTTCCAAATTGTATGTAGGTGTGAGTGAGTACGTAAACCTGGATATGTTTAATGAAGAATTGGAGATACATACACATACATTGCAGACATCAGGTTTTGGGTGAAAAAATATCAAATTTATGATGAAGTATAAAAGCCTGGAAGTCCGAGTGCATCAAATATGATACACTTGGCTTTATACTGTGGGGTTAAGCCATATACACTCAATTTCTGTCGCAGTGAAGCATAATATATATTTGAGGGTTTGTTTTTTTTTAGCTTTCTCAGTTTAACTCTTAGTAACATTGGACAACAGTGCTGCTCCATAAAACACTTGGACACTATTTTCATTTAAAATGAGCTTGGCTTACTGTTAACTTTTACACTCATCCACGAGAACTACACTGTACGTGTGTGACATCTGGAGGACCTCAACACTGCGATGTGCCCCCTGATGGCACGGTTGTGCCTCATGCCATCAGGGGGCACAAACGCTCTTTCAGAAGGAGGGGGGGGTGAAGCTAAAGTTGCACTGTCATCAAGGTCAGCCAAAAAGGAATGGACGGGGGGGTGGGGGTTGCACTGTGGAGATACTTTATGGGGGTGGGTCCTTGGTGTCAGTCCATAGCTCGGCTCATCCGCTTTTTCTTATGGTTCTTCTATGTTCTTATGCTTTCTTATGTGTACTTATGCAATTATTTAACATATTTTTGTGTCAGCTACTGCTATGTGTACTGACGCTTTTTTCTTGTGAGTAGATGTTACACTGAATTTCCTTCAAGATTAATAAAGTATATATCCATCGAGTGCAAATTCATCATCATTTACATTGCTGGTGTAAATCTGACTCCACTCTCATGTCATCATGGTCTGGCATTGGTTTGGTATACAGCCTACATTTGTTAACACCACATAAGAGAGAGCTTGACATATGTATACATTATATGTATTCTATTTTTTGTTTTTAATTTTCTCAATATTTCACTGAAGGAATTTGAGGTTGTATACCCTTCTTATGATTTCCATGTAACAAATGGTCATGTCTATTATTGTCACTATCTACAGTGATAATCATTGCTGTGTTTAGTTCAATTGTTTGCAAAAATGGACCTTGTTCTTTGTGCTTTCACCTATTGACTCACCTATTGGAGTTTCATCTCTACCTTACAGCTTAATGCAATACCTGCATGACGTGTGTGTGTATATATATTTTATGTATATACAGTATATATAGGGCGGCACGGTGGCGCAGTGGGTGGCGGACCCTGGTTCGAGTCCCGGGTTCGAGTTTGCATGCTCTCCCCTTGTCTGCGTGGGTTCTCTCCGGGCTCTCCGGCTTCCTCCCACCTCCAAAAGCATGCACTTCAGGTTGATTGGCCGGTCCCAAATTGCCCGTAGGAATGAGTGTGTGTGTGTGTGCATGGTTGTATGTCTTTGTGTGTGGCTCCGTGGTGCACTGGCGTCGTGCCCGGAGTGTCCCCCGCCTCACTCCCTATGCTGCTGAGATAGGCTCCAGTTCCCCGTGACCCGCTGTGGCAATATGAAAATGACTGACAGTATATATATTTTTAAATACACACACACAAAACACACACACATATATACACACACACATTAGAGGTTTTAGAGATAAAGTCAGAGAGGCCAGACTGAGATGGTTTGGACATCGTGTCCAGAGGAGAGCCAGTGAATACATGGCCTAGAGGAAGACCAAAGAGGAGGTTTATGGATGTAGTGAAAGAGTGAAGGAAGATATAATTAAATATATTCACAGGTTTTATGTTCACTTTATTTCAATGTTATGCTTTACTTTATAATGACGTAACCAAACATACTGTGATGGGCGTTTCCTGCTTGTTGTGGACGCCAGCTGTGTAACCTGATCGGTTCTTTGTTTGAAGATGCAGATTAGGCAGAGAGCCAACCAATTAGAAGATGACACCGTGTGGGCTGGCCAACTGACCTGAGATCAGAAGTTCCTATGGATTGTCCAACCGGAGAATATCACAATGAATAAGAATTGCTGTATAACGGTCCGTCCTTAAGACGGTGTCTTGTTACATCCACTATATATTCTTTGTTTCTCCGGAATGTGTTGTTCCTGCCCCTTGTCACGGTTCAGACCGCATTAGATTCTATGTTAGGGACGGTGAACCCAGATCTGCTAAAATTATTGTATCAGGGCAAATACATTCGTTAAATGAGACTACTTGTTTCTTGTTTCTCCTTCCGGTTTTGAACACGCACAACTGCTCTGGGTGGATTTCGCGATAAAAGTCCAAAAAACCTAACAAAGAGGTAAAGAGGTAGTTGGTGTGAGAGAAGAGGGTGTAGAAGACAGGGTTAGATGGAGGCAACTGATTTGCTGTGGCGACCCCTGAAGGGAAAAGCCGAAAGAAGAAGACATATATATATTTATTATATACTGTATATCATTAAGCACATACTTTTACTGAAACGTAATAAAGTTACAATTAATGTATGTAAATCAGATGGACAAATGGAGTATTCAAAGGCGTACAAGGATTTGTCTTCACGTATATAGGAGAGTTTTAATAGAAATAGACAATTACAAACAAAATGTCCCAGGGGCGCTATTTGAGGTTACGTAATATACGTCGAGCGTGACTTGTTTTCATTGCAGCTAGAGCAGCCTCTAGGGTAGAGATGAGGTGCAGAAGGGTGCTGGGGTCTGTCTGAAAAACCATGCTTCTCCTGCTGTTGTCTGCTGTCGTGAGGAGCAGATGCATCATCAGCACAGGGACAACCTGCTGATGGAGGGAACGACTCGCCAACTATCCAAAGAGAAACAGGACAGGGGGAAGAGAAATCAACATGAAACATCACTTTTTTTTTATTGTTGTATGATTTTCTTAATAGCCTTGCTTACACAGTGATTGTGCAACAGTGACATGACAAAGTCCCTTCTCTACAAAACCTTGTTTCTGTTTCCATAATACAGTATATGGTTGCTTTAACTTCAATCAGCAATAAACCACCAATGCAACACTCCTCACTCTGAATACACAAAAACAAGACCAGCAACACCAACAAGAATGCGATGCCAGCTCTCTTTGGAAAATGGACAGACAGAAGACTATCTTCTGACTGGATTGTTAATTCTTGTTTTTCAGCATCTCACCTCTTGACTGCTCAGCATGGAGATCTGAAAATGAGAGTGCTAATGCACACTGATGTCCTATTTATTGGTGTGTAGAACATTCCCTGTTGATATGTACTATATACTGTAGCTGTATACCGGTATGTATTAAAGAGAAATGGTTGATCACACTATATCTTTAATTGATAATTCTACAGATAATTAGCAACTCTAATTCAAGTAGGAAGAATTTCACAGACATATTTGGTAACGAGGATGGGATGGGCGCTTCGCTGATCGACGGCTGAGTGACGATTGAAGGTTAACTGCCGACAGTAGTCTCCAGTAGACTCAGGGAAAGTTTCTCTCCTATGAAAGTAGAACAGGATCCCGCCTGAAAACTGGACAGGTGGCGAATAACAGATGCTCCATCTATGTTTTATATGTAAGTATGGTGTTATGACTCATTACTCAAATGGTCATGTAAATCCTTTGTGGTTATGCAAACGTACAAGTAAGTCCAGTGGTGTGTAAATCTGGTGTGTGGATTTAGGGAACATAATTCTATGCTTGTTATAGCACGTGAGGGTTCGATCTTACTTGTAATTCCTGTGTGGTATTGTAAGGGTATTTTGCCTATGTGCACTGTGTGTAAGTGTGTACTGAACTCTGGAGTGTGAACTTAAATTCAGCTCTTAGTGACTGTGTAAGTTCATGTTCATCATGTAATTCCTGGATGGTGGTTAAGAAAAAAAAAATAGCTACAATATAATTGGAAAAATAAAAATAGATAAATAAAAAAGAAAAGAAAAATAAAGCAAAAGAAAAAACAAAACAAATAATTAATGCACATATCCCACCGAACTAAAATGGTAAAATGAATGTATAAACTATATAAATTATTAATATAAACTTTGTGATGATTCTTTCAGTGTCTGGTATATTTCCTGTGTATACTATAGGGGTGTGCTGCAAAGAAGTGTCATACAAGCCACCCGGCTGAAATAAGGTCACCCAAAGATCCGGCCATACGTCTATGGGAAGATCAGTGTGACTGTGAGGTATGAGGACAATGAAGTAGGAAAGTTATGATGAACTACAAGCAGTGCAAGATCAAACTCCACCTTTGCATTCCCACCTTTGGAATGCAAAGGTGGGAGAGGATGCCTACACCAACTGGAAAGACGCACATGGTCCATACGGCAACACCGAGACCAACGACAAAGGTCTAAGGCTCTTAGAGTTTGCCAGATACAACAACCTGCTGCTGGCAAACACAGTTGGCCCCCATGAGGCCACCAGGCGGACCTAGCAAAGCCCCGATGGAGAATACCATAATCAGATCGTCTACATCATGGTCAAGAAGCACTGTATTCAAGTATTAACATCAGCAGGACTTGCAGTATTCCAAAAGCAGACATTGGCAGTGACCACGACCTCGTCCTGATGTCTTTTTTCCTGCACTTTAAGAAGATAAAAAGCTCTAACTGCACTAGAATGAAGTTTGATCTGGACAAACTACAAGACTCTGAGGTGGCAGAAGCCTTCAAAGCAAAGATAAGAGTGAGGTTTGCACCGAAACCACCGCACCATCACAGAACAGCTTTTCAACTTCAGAATTATCTGTGAGAGATACCTGCAGCATCAACCAGACCTTGACCACATGTTTGTAGACTTCAAGAAAGCCTTCGACCAGGTATGGTGTGTTGTTAGGGCTGATGTCATACTTTCATGAGGAAGCACAACATCAGCCCTAACCTTGCCAGAGTCATTCAACACCTGTACAGCAAATCCATCAGTGCAGTTTTCTACAATGTAGCTACTGTACCTGAGACTGGTTCAGGACAACAACTAGAGTGCGCCAAGGAAGCCCTCTCTATCCCACTATTTAACATCTTTCTTCATGACGGATGCCCTGTCAGATCACAAAGGAACTGTCAGCATAGGAGGAGGACCAATTACCAATTTTCGTTTTGTAGATAACCCTGTCATGTTAGCTTGAGACAAAAAAGAACTTGTCAGCCTAGTAGAAAAGCTTAACGCCACTTCCCGAGTCTATGGAACGGAAATCTATGAGGAGAAAACCAAAATCATGAACAACTAGAACCAAGGCAGTCACAGACTGCAATATCTTGCAACACCCCTGAATTCAAAATTTTACCCTGACTTACTTGCATAGGCCAAAGATCAAAGCTAGGGCTGTGACCTATTTTCAATGATCAAAGCACTAGCTTTGATCTACAGTCTTACAGTGGCCTTCTCCCTTTAGTTTCTATTTTATCCGGTTCCTGAGTAAACAAAAGTTGAAATTTGACCTTGATCTAGTTTTCTAAGGGTCAATGTCGTCATCTCATTTTCATCACCTTTGCTGCCCAATTAATATACTTTTTGTTTCATCTTTCTATCGGTTGCGAAGATATTTGGTGGACTAACGGACGAACAAGTAAACACTGACAATTACATCACCGCTTTGAAGCGGGATGTAACAACAACAGGAGCATTCTCTCAGACACCAAAGTAAACAAGCAGCTTCAAATATCTCTGAGCAATCGTGTCAGATGAAGGATCCAAGCAGAAAGTTCTTGCCCGAATTGCTCAAACAATGACTGCTCTGGCAAAACATCAGCCTGGCAAATAGATAAATAGATGAGCAAAAGGGCTGTTAATACAATTAAGGACACTTCACTGACCCTAAAAAAGATCAATCACAGAAGGAGATAAAGATTGGTTGCCCTTCCAGGAAGCCAGGGTGTAAACATTTTGTGTTGTAAAATGTAAATCTGTTGTTGGGATGGGCTTGAACAGGTATTAAAAACAAAATGCTGCAACAGTTGTGAGAGTATCTCTCCATACCGATATGTGTTAAAGAGAAATGGTTGATCATACCGTATCTGTAATTCATAATTCAGAGAGACAATTAGCGACTCTTATTTGAGCAGCACGAATTGCCCTAACAATACCTAGTAGAAAAGCAATCTACACAGTAGAGATCGAATATTGTCTTTGCTCTGCCACCCCTTTAGCACTACTGAAACATGAGGACAGAGAATGTAGTCTCTGGTTCCACAAGCAGGTCTTACTGGTACCACTTATGGTCATTGGTCTTTTAGTTTTTCTTCTGTGAGTTGAACTGCATCCATCAGCACTTGATCCTTTGTACTTATCACTTATTCACCTATTTATGATTGGATTATTTATCTTGACCTCTCGCAAATGTGATTAAAATCAGAAATGTTCAGTCCTTCAAACAAACAACGGACAAGACTATCCACTGTTATGTATGCCCTCACGCTCCCTTTTTTTTTTTTACTGTCATCAGCTATACTGTCCAATAAAGACAAAATGTCCCCAGACACAACTAAAGTGTCCCCAGACACAACTAAAGTTGATCTTTAGTTGATCTACACATACATCAACTTCAGAATCTTCACACACACACACACACACACACACAAACACACACACACACACACACACACACACACACACACACACACACACACACACACACACACACACACACACTACAGTGTGTGCACAAAACAATGTCTTTTCTCAGGTTCAAAATGTAGTCTAACTTAAGACATACAAGACTTTCAGATCATTAAATTGTCAGACAAATTTCAGACAAATTCTCACTTTTTTAGATTTGGTATTGTATTTTGACATAACCAGTTTGAATGAAAATATGTCCACAAACCTGTACATCCAGCCTCCATTCCAGGCTGTGGTAAGCAGGCAAGTTGGAGGGCAGCTGGTTCAGGATGCAGCGGATCTGACTGTGGTGCTGCAGGTAAAGCTTGAAGAAAAACACTCAGTGAGAGTCCAACATTACCCTTGAGTAAATGCATATACTGGCAAAGAAAAAAAAGTCACCTGTAAGAGGATTTGGTTCAGCTCATCACCAAACCCCAAAACCAACAATGAATCCAGGAAGTCCACTTCCGAGAGCTACACTCACACACAGAACACAGACACGCCACAGTTAAATGTAGGAATATATCACAGAGGACAAGGACAGGATAGAATTACTGCATTCCATTAAAGCTGTTTAATCAGTCACAACAATAGTGATAAAAGGTAAACCTAAAGCAAAGACGCTTAAACTTCTCAATCCAAAGCTGTCAGTGCTACTAGATTTGCTGGAACAGCTGGAGCAAATGTTATAGTACAGGGCTGTTTGTATCACCTTTGGCGAATATACAATCGCATGTAACAAAATGCTTAAGTGCTAAAGGAAGATAATTCTCCCCTCATTCTCCACAATATTCACGATTTTTAGATCCACATTGTCCGTTTATTGAAAAAATTAGCCCAATTTTTTTCAGAGTCATAGGAATCTTTTCTAAAGGGAAATTGTAGACAGTTTTTTAATCCCATAAACCATATTACGTCTACTGTTCTTTCAAAGAGAGTAAGATGACTTTTTGCTACCAGTAAGCACAGATCCAAAGCAGTAATTATTTCCCAAATTGCATATTGCTTGTCGGGTTTGGTTGATAAACCTTATAGGAACATCTTTGGGTCGTTCATTTTATGCCCCATATATTCCAAAACCTTTTTAATATCCCTCTGAAACTGTTGAACGTCATGACACTTTCACACACCTCTCCACATTTTGTTCAGTGTGTTGGAAAGAAACATGTCCTCATCAGCATTTATTGGCCTTCCCTGTTTGTGATTATCTTCCCATTCCCTGTAACAAAGATTTTCTGCTTCCTTGGCCTGTCAAGATTTTTAAGACTAAGACAACCCCCTACTAGAACACTTCATATATCAGAAATGATACCCTCTCCACAACAGTTGTTTCATTCTGTTTCCGTCTATTCTGAACATGGACAACTGTGGGGATTGATAAATGCTCATTTTGAGATGAACTGAAAGTTTTTCACGATTTTACTCAGTATATTTAAATCCACATTCTATAGAATTATTAAAGCCCAAGGTTTTTAAAAGAAGAATTATTATTTTTCATCCATACAAACTTGGAGCGGCTAACATGACCATCTGTCCTTTCTGTTCCCAATGCTAATTTCATACTTTATTCTCCCTGAATGCTAAAGACCCTCTTCATGTCCATTAGTGATTGCATTCCATCTGATTCCCATACAACACTTACCTCAGTACACCAACAGTACCTTCCCTCATCTTTTTGTCACTATTATTCACTTAGTTTATGGTATAAAAGTTCTTTGGGTCATTTTTGCTGGGTCAGGTCTGCTCCATCACTCTACATCATGAATTCAGAAGACCACATCAAACCACTCAATGGGACTGAATGTATTACATTCAACAACT
This sequence comes from Antennarius maculatus, assembly GCA_013358685.1. Lineage (NCBI taxonomy): Eukaryota > Metazoa > Chordata > Actinopteri > Lophiiformes > Antennariidae > Antennarius > Antennarius maculatus. The sequence goes on along the minus strand of CM023610.1, from coordinate 3,253,773 downwards.
CCCATGAAACAAAGTTGTTGTCTCACCATATAAATCTCACGTTGAAAGGGGTGACACCAAACATCTCTGATGTTTACTTCACCAACTCTGATGGCCCTCATTTGTCTGATCTGCGCATGCGCGAGCAGGCCCGTGTTTCCTCTGCTCTGCGTGAATGTTGTAATGTTATTTATAATTTAACTCATTATTATGGACAGCTTCCACCCGAGTCTAATACTGCAGCCCAGCAGTACTGGCTTGCAGTAGCAGTACTAGCAGTACTGAAAGGAGATGCTGTCTATGAGGCTTCCAGACCACGGACTGGAATGTTATGATCACATGAGGAGGATGTCGAGGGGTCGGCTCAGTGCGTAACGAATTATTTGAACTTCTGTGTGGACATGGTGGTACCTGTCAGGACAGTCAAGTGTTACCCCAACAGTAAACCCTGGGTAACCAAGGATGTGAAGGCCGTCCTGAACAGGAAGAAGTGGGCGTTCAGGAACGGGAACGAGGAGGAAATGGGGAAGGCCCAACAGGAAGTAAGATATTGCCAGAGGGAGGCCAAGGAGGCATACAGGAAGAAGCTGGAGAACCAGCTGGGGCGAACCAGGTGCGGAAGATCTGGAGTTGCATGAGGACCATCACCGGTTACGGGAATGTTCTCATTTGAAATGCTTACATTTTTCGACAGGGACACACCATCGTCAGACAGCGTGCGTCCCTGGGACGCAACCTTTAAATGCACCTCCATTCAACATAAATATTGACAATTTTTCCATTAAATTTTTCTCCACTCAAATTTCGAACCTGGAAATAGTCATTTTGTTTTGAGTTTCTCGCACGAGTTTCTTGTCATGAGATTCACCTGCGTGATTCTGCCTTATTAAAATAGACCAAACGGCAACACGACAGCTACTCGTTTTACGCGCTGCAGTGACAGCGAGGAGTTAGTTAGACCCTCCAGAGCAAGCATAAGTGTCCTGTTTTAGTTTGTCTGTAAAACGTCATGTTGGGATGCACAAATTTTTCTTGAAGCGCATGCCAGGGATGCACAACTTTTCTGAAGTAAAATGAACTCTGTTATGGCAAAGGATGCTGCACGGTGGGGAGGGGGGGAGACATGGAGCAAGCCGACGAACAAAAGAGCTTTTTCAACTAGTTCAGCGCTCCCTCTAACTCATCGTCCTCATTCCAGAACGACTCCAGCCCTACACCCAGCATCACTGGGCCCACCAGCACCCCCCAAGACTTTCTCCACAAACACTGTGATTGACCATGTGACGTCAACATTGAGGAGGCTTCGTCCTAGGAAGGCTGTCGGACTGGACCAGGTCTCCCCCGAGACTCCTTTGGACTTGTGCTGATGCACTGGGTGAGTCTCTACATCAGGTATTCAACCTCAGCCAGGTATTAAACCTCAACAAACCACAACTGACTATCTCCAAGATGAAGGAGATGGTCTCCAAGGCCCAGACGGATTTCCAGCTGGCTCCCATTTTGGCACAATTGGTAGTCATTAAGGGCAAAAAGGCGGAGTTGGTAGAGACCTACAAGTACCTGGTACTGGACTGCTCGATCAACAGGGCCTGTGGGTACAAGAAGGGGCGGAGTAGGATGTACTTCCTGAAGAGGCTGGCCTCCTTCAACATCTGCTCCGAGCTCCTTCAGATGTTGTACCAGTTAGTCGTGTCCACTGTGATGTCTTACACTATTGCGTGTTGGGGTGGTGGTGCCAGCAAGGGCGACACGAAACGCCTGAACAGACTTATCCGCAGGGCTGGTTCAGTGGTTGGGCGGAGCCTGGACTCTGTGGAAACTGCTCTGGAGAGTAGGACCATGTCCAAGTTTAGAGCAATCCTGGGGAACACCAGCAACCCACTGCACACCACCTTCTCCCAGCAGAGGAGCTTCTTCAGTGATAGACTGCTGTCATGAGCTCCTCCACAGAAAGACTGAAGACCTCCTTCGTGCCCCATGCCAGCAGAGGGTACAATGAGAGTATCAGAAAGAGGGAGGGGGGGGATGTCAAGGTCAGGAAGGTCATCAACTTGCAGCTGAGTGTGGGGGAGGTGATGGACTGAAGATCTACTGAGGTGGTACCATGTTGTCACGTGGTTGATGATGATGTGTTTTGTGCCATGTTGTGTTATGGGTGACGTGACTGCCAACCATGTGGGCATCTAGCTTGGGATCCAATGGGATCTGGGACCTACCGTGCAATTTCTGTACTCTTATTTATGCTGTTAGGTTTTGTTTGTGTTTGTCTACAAAGTCGTGTTCGTATGTCTCTTTTACTTATATTTTGTGTCACGTATGTTGTACGACTGTATTTGTACTTGGCAGAGGTAAACAATTTCTCTTTGGCACAAATAAAGTATTCTTTATCTTAATTACAGTTGGAATTTAGGATTTTCATGATGATAGAGGTCCTTTGTGTGGCGTTTCTAGATGTGTTCTTCTGACTACTGGAATGATTTCAGTGGAGTTTTGGACTCTGTTGTTGACTCAGGAAAAATGACCAGAGAATTTTATGGATAAAAACCAATAAAAGCTGAGGGCACTGAACGAGGGAACACGGGTGGAGTTATACAAGACATTCAAGAGCGCACCTATCAATAATCACTCTTTTAAAATACAGTACTCTCGGCAGAGTATTCAACATAGGGGCCACAGATGTTATGGCATTTCAGTTGCTTGATATTAGTCGATAAAAAAAATCCCCAAAACCATTTATGAAAAGTGAATTAAAAACATTATCCATGTATATAAAAGTAAACAAAGCTCTTTAGTAATTTAATTATTTAAGGGTAAATTTCTGTTGTGACCTGTTGTGTTGTTTCATTTCCCATTTTTTAAAATGTTTTCTTAGCTGTCAGCTGAATTTTTCAGGTCAGCATTTACTTGAGATGCAAGTAACTACAATCAAAAAAATCTTACATCGACTACAGATTTTGGTGTATTCTAGCTTTTCACCACAGCAACAAAAGCAACAAAATCATTGTATTTGTATCTTCTTCGCCACAGCGAATCAATTGCCTCCATCTAACCCTGTCCTTTGCATTCTCTTCTCTCACACCAACTACCTTCATGTCCTCTTTCACTACATAAACCTCCTCTTTGGTCTTCCTCTAGGCCTCCTGCCTGGCAGTTCAAAACTCAGCATCCTTCTACCAATATATTCACTATCTCTCCTCTGGACATGTCCAAACCATCTCAGTCTGGCCTCTCTGACTTTATCTCCAAAACCTCTAACATGTGCTGTCCTTCTGATGTACTCATTCCTGATCCTATCCTTCCTGGTCACTCCAAGAGAGAACCTCAGCATCTTCATCTCTGCTACCTCCAGCTCTGCCTCCTGTCTTTTCCTCAGTGACACTGTCTCTAGACCAAACAACATCGCTGGTCTCACCACAGTTTTGTACACCTTTCCTTTCATTTTAGCTGAAACTCTTCTATCACACATCACACCTGACACTTTTCTCCACCCGTTCCATCCTGCCTGCACACGTTTCTTCACCTCTTTTCCACACTCTCCATTGCTCTGGACTGTTGACCAGACTGTTAAAATCCTCCACCTTCTTGATCTCTTCTCCCTGTAACCTCACTCTTCCACTTGGGTCCCTCTCATTCACACACATGTACTCTGTCTTACTGCGGCTAACCTTCATCCCTCTCTTTTCCAGGACAAACCTCCACCTCTTTAGCTTCTCCTCCACCTCTTCCCTGCTCTCACTGCAGATCACAATGTCATCTGCAAACATCATAGTCCATGGAGATTCCTGTCTGACCTCGTCCGTCAGCCTGTCCATCACCATAGCGAATAAGAAGGGGCTCAGAGCTGATCCCTGATGCAGTCCCACCTCCACCTTGAACTCCTCTGTCACACCTACAGCACACCTCACCACTGTCTTACAGTCCTCATACATGTCCTGCACCGCTCTCACATACTTCTCTGACACTCCAGACTTCCTCATACAATACCACAGTTCCTCTCTGGGCACCCTGTCATAAGCTTTCTCCAGATCTACAAAAACACAGTGCAGCTCCGTTTGGCCTTCTCTGTACTTCTCTATCAACATCCTCAAAGCAAATACTGCATCTGTAGTGCTCTTTTTTGGCATGAAACCATATTGCTGCTCACAAATGTTCACTTCCGCCCTTAGTCTAGCTTCAACTACTCTTTCCCATAACTTAATTGTATGGCTCATCAGCTTTATACCTCTGTAGTTGCCATAACTCTGCATGTCTCCCTTGTTCTTAAAAATGGGCACCAGCACACTTCTCCTCCATTCCTCAGGCATCTTCTCACTATCCAAGATCCTGTTGAACAACCCAGTCAGAAACTCTACTGCCACCTCTCCTAGACACTTCCAAACCTCTACAGGTATATCATCAGGACCGACTGCCTTTCCACTCTTCATCCTCTTCAATGCCCTCCTCACTTCACCCTGACTAATCTTTGATACTTCCTGGTCTACAACAGTCACCTCTTCTAGTCTTTGTTCTCTCTCATTTTCCACGTTCATCAACTCTTCAAAGTACTCTTTCCATCTTTCCATCACACTGCTGGCACCGGTCAATAGACTTCCGTCCCTATCCTTAATCACCCTAACTTGCTGCACGTCCTTCCCATCTCTGTCTCTCTGTCTTGCCAACCTGTATAGATGGGTCTCTCCCTCGTTACTGTCCAACCTAGCATACAAGTCATCATAAGCTTCTTGTTTGGCCTTTGCTACCTCTACCTTCACCTTACACTGCATCTCCCTGTACTCCTGTCTACTCTCCTCAGTCCTCTCAGTGTCCCACTTCTTCTTTGCTAACCTCTTTCTCTGAATACACTCCCGTACCTCCTCATTCCACCACCAAGTCTCCTTATCTACTTTCCTTCCAGATGACACACCAAGTACTCTCCTACCTGTCTCCCTGATCACATTAGCTGTAGTTTTCCAGTCATCTGGAAGCACCTCCTGGCCTCCCAGAGCCTGTCTTAACTCCTTCCTAAAAGTCATGCAACACTCTTCCTTTTTTAGCTTCCACCATTTCGTCTTCTGCTCTGCCTTTGCCCTCTTCATCTTCCTCACCACCAGAGTCATCCTACACACCACCATCCTATGCCGTTTGGCTACACTCTCGCCTACCACTACTTTGCAGTCACTGATCTCCTTCAGGTTACATCGTCTACACAAGATGTAGTCTACCTGTGTGCTCCTACCACCACTCTTATAGGTCACCCTATGTTCCTGCCTCTTCTGGAAGAAAGTATTCACTACAGCCATTTCCATCCTTTTTGCAAAGTCAACTACTATCTGTCCTTCTGCGTTCCTCTCCTGGATACCAAACCTGCCCATCACCTCCTCATCACCTCTGTTCCCTGCACCAACATGTCCATTGAAGTCTGCACCAATGACAACTCTCTCACTTCTAGGTATGCTCTGCATCACTTCGTCAAAGTCCAAACAGAATTTCTCCTTCTCCTCCAGCTCACATCCTACCCGTGGAGCATACCCACTAACAACATTGACCATCACACCTTCTATTTCTAGCTTCAGGCTCATCACTCTATCCGACACTCTTTTTACCTCCTAACAAACTCCTCCTTCAAGATAAGTCCTACTCCATTTCTCTTCCCATCTACACCATGATAGAACAACTTGAACCCTGCTCCTACACTTCTAGCCTTGCTACCTTTCCACCTGGTCTCCTGGAATCATTGTATTTGTATAATTTGTATAATAATAACTGTATAATTAGAACTAGTTTTACTCAAACAATGAGACCCAATTGTGATCTGTTTAAATCCACATGTCCTCCTGAGCAGCAGCTCCAGCTAGCCAATCAGACACTCAGATTACTTCAGTTACTTCAGATGTCAAGATCCCACTTACGGAAATTACTACAATTATATTTTTCAAAGTTTTTCATTTTCAAGAAATCTTTGGTGAGGGCCACTGACCTGTGGGATGGGTTCATATTTATAGTACACTAGAAAGTGAAGACCATAGCATGCAACAAACACACATGTGTCACAGTGTGAGTCACCATGTATTTGGAGCTCTCTGTCATCAGAAACATCAGACCTTCCACTCCATGCTGCACCGTCTCCACATGAACATTCAGCTTCTCTGCAGAGAGGAACTAGATTATTATGGGTTTCCTTTGAAGTCACACGGTCAACCACATCGGTTCTTATTTGAACAAACAATAATGAACATCTTTATTATCATGTGATAGCTTGATACCATGAGAATGCACCAACCCAATATTCCATGCGTAAATCTCTGCTTATGGCCTAAAGAAAACACAGCAGCACCCCGAAACATGAACATCTGACTTTAAAGCAGTTGGAGCACTGCTCCATTCGCACATCCACAACACTAGTCTTTTCCAATTATAGATTCTTGCCATTATAGATTTAAGTACAGTCTCCCTACCCTACAAACACAATTAGTTCCAAGAGGCTGTTCATAAGCTGAGTTGTTAATCACTTATTTATTAAATTTCAATTTCTAATTGCAAGAACAAGCTGCGTGAGAGGAGTGTTGGAGATGCGCATATGGAGCGGTGCTGCTTGGCAGGGGTTGTCGCTGAAAGGGGAACTAAATACATAACAACTGAACAATTCAGCTTCCGAACAGCCTCTCGGAACCTAATGTGTTTTTTACAGTGGAGGAAATAGGTATTCGATCCCCCCGATTTTGGCAGTTGTCATACCAAGAAATAAAATAAGTCTCTGATTTTTATGGCAGCTTTATTTTAATGGTTATAGAAAGAATATTAAAAAAATATTGAGAAAATTATATGAAATGAAAAATAAAAAATAATTTGCATGTCACTGAGGGAAATAAGTATTTGATTCCTGACCAACCTTGACCTATGTTGGCTCCGACAAACCATTGACATACTCCTAATCTCACTGAAGTAATTACCTGCATGACAGACACCTGTTCCAAATTGTCACCTGTATAAAACGCCACCTGCCCACAGACTCAGTAATACCCCACCATCTCCACCATGGGCAAGACTAAGGACCTGTCAAAAAATGTCAGGAACAAAGTTGTTGAACTCCACAAGGCTGGAATGGGCTACAAAACCATAAGCAAGAAGCTGAATGAGAAGGTGACCACTGTTGGTGCAATTATTTGGAAGTGGAAGAAGTACAACTTGACTGTTAATCAACCTAGGCTGGGGTCTCAATGATCATGAGAAAGGTTGGCGATCAGCCGAGAAGTACATGGGAGGAGCTGGTTAATGATTTCAAGGCAGCTAGGACCACAGTCACCCAGAAAACTATTGGTAATACACTGAAAATCCTGCAGTTCACGTAAAGTCCCCCTGCTCAAGAAGGCTCACATCCAGGCCCGCCTCAAGTTTGCCAACGAACTATTAATTACTCAGAAAGGAACTGGGAGAAGGTGCTATGGTCAGATAAGACCAAAATTGAGCTCTTTGGCCTCAACTCAACGTGTTTGGAGGAACAGAAAGGCTGAATATGACCCCAAAAACACCATCCCTACTGTTATGCATGGCCGTGGAAGCCTTATGCTTTGGGGGTGTTTCTCTTCTAAGGGGACAGGCGGACCTCACCGCATCGATGAGAAGATGAACGGTGCCATGTACCGCAAAATTTTTGGGTGACAATCAAGATTTGTGAGGGGCGGTAGTAGTTCAGTCGGTGGAGCGGGTCGTCCAATGATCCAAGATCGGTGGTTCGATTCCCGCTCCCGACCATTCACACTTGGAGTGTAAGCTGACAGTGGGAGGCGTCTGCTCACCTCCGTAGCACTGCCGAGGTGCCCTTGAGCAAGGCGCCATCCCCCCTATAAGTTGCTCATATGGGCGCACCATAAAGGAGCTGCCCCTACCTCCCCTGCATGCATACAGGCCCCCTGTGTGTGCTTGTGTGTTCAGGGCCTGTACACACAAATACAGGTATATGCATGATATCGATCTAACTAGAAAGTGCCACTAATTTCCCTACGGGGATCAGAACCAGTATATATTAAAAAAAAAAAAAAAAACCCTCCTTGCCTCTGCTAGGACACTGAAAATGGGTCATGGATGGGTCTTCCAGCATGACAGCGACCCAAAATATACAGCCAAGAAAGCAAAGTAGTGGCTCCATAAGAGGCACATCAAGGTCGTGGAGTGGCCTAGCCAGTCTCCTGACCTTAATCCTATGGGAAATCTATGGAGAGAGCTGAAGCATCGAGTTTCCGAACGCCAGCCTCAAAACTTTCAGGATTTGGAGATGATCCCCAGAGAGGAGTGGACGAAAATTACTCCTGATGTGTGTGCAAACCTAGTAAGCAACTACAGGAAACATCTAGCTGTGCTTGCCAATAACGGTTTTACCAAATATATTAGATCACATTTTGCTAGGGGATCACATACTTATTTCCCTCAATGACATGCAAATTAATTTTTATTTTTCATTTCATGTTACTTTCTCAATATTTTTTTATATTATTTTTATAACTTTTAAAATAAAGCTGCCATAAAAATCCGAGACTGTTAATTTATTTCTTAGTATGACAACTGCCAAAATCAGCGGGGGATCAAATACTTATTTCTTCCACTGTAAGTCCTATCGTGTCTGTACTAAGTCATTTAGTTCAGTGACATGTCTCAATCTTGTTGTTTGTCCACTCAAATGAAGGTGCATGCAAACTGACATGACCAAACGATCTCAACAAAAGTTAGCATGTCCACTCCACTTAATACACGGTCAGTGGTGGCAGCTGACTGATGCACAACTAGTGCTGCGCCTGCTTCTTTAGGGAATCAAATCCTGAGGAACTTTCATTTCTGCGATGTGGCTGGTGACAAGCTCATCAATATTCAGGAGCAAAGCACTAAATGAGTGATCAATTAACATTTCATAAGTATCACCACACATCAGATGATGTCACATTTATTTTTCCAAATAAACAAGTGCAGGAAACAAACAAAGGGTTAGTTTAACAAAAACACAAACTTACAGGCTCAATATCGCAACAACAACAACACAAACCTGAAGCCTCAATATAACCACTTAATATAACAACAACACAAACTTTGTTCATTGTAACGACACAAACCTCTGCTGTTAGGACATTTTTGGTCATTATTTTTTGGACTACTGTAGTCAGGACTAGGTAATGAATAGTGTACAGGCTTACTGGCGGCTCCCTCATAGATCTTTGGGTTGGTTCCTCTCCTCAGGAATTCCAGTGCTATACGACCAAACTCTCCAACCACTGAGGGGAAAAAAACACAGTTGTTCAAAGTCTTAAACACATTTTAGAGACAAAGCAGGTCTTTCTGTAGGTCCTCCAACAGTCATTGGTTGTACTGGAAACAGCAGATCCATCCATCTTGATCACATAGTGTCGCCTCAGGATCTGAACTATGAATATTCTCGTTCAATAAATTCTTCCAGTGTGGGATGTTTATTCACAGAAATATGTCAGTAAATAAAAGTCTGTTGGTGGACATCAGAGACAGGCACAGTAACATCACAATGTATGATACAATAAATTGACATTGAACCTACACAACTATTTTCTGATAATACAGTATTGATAATGCGAACCTGTCTCCACGAGTCCATTTGACTTCTTGGAATTATAGCATACCTGGGCTTCACCGCTGTTTACAGGAGACTCCGCATTTCATTGGTTTTTAATTTGGATGCTGTTCTGATAAATTGCGCTAACAAACAGCACTGCTGTGAGCGTTGCTGTTTGATGATGACGACAGTCAACGTCAGGCTTTAGAAGCCTGACGCATGAAAGCGATCCACGGGTGATGAAGGTAATGAACATTACCTGCGTGTTCAACTCTCGACAAGAAGGCCAGGTGTTCTTTGTGGTCCTCTGACAGAACGAGCAACATCTTCTACTTCGTAAGTGCCAGGAACAATCACGTCCATCAACCCGGAAGCCAACGCAGACCGGAAGTTTTTCTGATTTTTAAAAAAACTTTATTTAAAGACACTGAACATAGTTCCTAACCCGAGCGATACATACTGTACATACAGACATACAGTAGATGTGCGTCTAAAAATAAAAAAGTGAATGGAAGGGCAGACTGACTGGTTAATCAACATATAACATAGTTTTTTTGTTTGTTTTTTTATTAAAAATTAAAATAATAATTGTTATATGTTGTTTAGCCCTCAGGTTATTCAGTTAATTAAGTTTTTAATATTACTTATTATACAATTTGGTTATTATGGCTTCTTTTTTTGTTAGATGTTTTGTAATACAAAGTCCTGGCTTGCTCTTTTTCTGGCATCTGTCCTCGTTGAACCAGGAAGTAAAATTGAACGCTGTGGCGAATGTACTGATCGGTGTAAAACTTCTCTTTTCTAATGATTCCTGCTGGAATGAAAAAAACCAGCTTTTATTTACCACAGATTTTTGCTGTGTGTTTTGGGTAGTTTTGGAAATTTCGACTGGTGTTTCCATTTTGAGTTTTACAAAAACACTTGAATCACATTCAGTTAATGTGATTGAACAGGAAAGTGATAAAGTGATTCAAGTACAAAACTCATAAATAAAAATAAATATGATTTGAAAAGATAAATCAGTCCAGTGTTCATCAGAAAATTTGAAAATGCAAGTTGATATTCAGCTAAATTGCAGAGAATATTTTTGTGGTACCAGATGTTTCTAAAACAACCTAAATATTTTGTCAATTTCTAAAAAAACAAATTCTACTTTCAGAAGACATCTGATGTTGCAACAAAAAACTGGCTGGTGTCTTGTATTGTCTTGTATTCAATTTCCTTCTTTCTTGTCACATAAATTGCCAGTTTAGTTTCACCAGAGATGAAATTTAAAAACTGTCATTTTTTAAATAAAACTTTCACTGAGCAAATTAAAAACATTCATTAAAACAGTGAAGATTAGTGCTAAAATATGAAAAACTGTCTCACAAACGACGCAGAAGGGACGCTGGTTCGACACACCAGGGTTAATAACAGAAATAAAAGCATTGGATGCAACAGAACCAGGTAAGATTCGTCACTGGAGGTCAGCTGTTTTTTTTTATTAAGGGGAAAGTTGTATCAAAGTCTCCACTGTGGGTCCAGTTCACTTCCCATCATCCTGCTGGTCCAGGCAGTGGGTGCTCTGTCACAAAGTCCTTTCTTGTTAATTACTTTCACACAGTTTCTTTTAAGGATTTTTTTCTTTCTTTGTGCAGACTGACTTTCTGATCTCTGAGGAAAGGACCGTTGTCCGACTAAACCGTCAGGGAAGGATCTCTGTTGTCAGGTCCCAGGTTCAGTCCCTTGATTGTGGTCCAGGAGGACTACAATCAAAGTTCAAGCACCCTCCTTACCATCAGTTTTCTCAGTGACGCCCTCACAATTCTTCCTGATTGTTGCATCACCAAGATATTTCAGGGCATTGTTTCTCCAACATGAGCTCCGAGGAAGAACTGGGAGTCTGTCACATGCTCCAGTTCAACCTTGTTGCGCTTAGAATGTCAGATAAATTAGTTAAAACCACTAAAACATCATGAAAGGGATAAGGGGCAACAGTGGTACTTCAGACTATTAGTGCAGCAGAAGCTAAATGCACCCCCAGCAGCCAGCCAGCTCCACCATTAGAAACCCAAGTGGATGAGGAACCACACACCTCTGTATGGAGGCTTTTTGAAGAAAAAGCTACAGGATATGTTGCAAGGAGAAATCCTACAGCTGATGCTGTAATGGGGGTGCAGTCTTATAATCAGAAACCCACTGAGACCAAGGCCTCACTTTTTCCACGCCTGGTGAAGGTGATACAGGGGTGACTGTGTATTGTGTACTATTCCTTCTAAGGAGTATTTTCTCAAATACAGGGCAGATACTCAGAGAGAAGACATTGGATTAGTCCATCCAAGCTGAGGCATCTGACTTGCTCGAATATCAATATTCACTGAGGACATTTATAGTGTTTGCTTGAGTTTGCATCTGTTCTGTGGATTTGTTTGCAGTTTTTGTTTGTTTGTGCAGTAAAACTGTCTGACTAAAGTATTAATAAAAAGAAAGAACTGTTTTGTAACAGAATAAAAGCACAAAATTATGCAATTATGAAGCTTCTCATAAAAACACTGAACACGAAAGGGTTTTCAACAGAAACTGTGAATTTTATCAAAGTATAGGTAAATAAAGGCCTACAAAAAATCAAATTATGAGAAAACTGAATTTTCCACCACGTGGACTGCAGACAACAGTTGGATCACTGCCTCATCAAACCGACTCTCTAAGGAGGTGGTGCCACCTTGTGGCCAAATTCAGTATATGATCCAAGTTAACGAGACATTTAATGAACTGGAAAGGGCTCTTCGCCTGCAGGAAACACATGAAAACTACAGCAAGCAAACCACATCACATGACCGCACATGCACAAGTGTCACTTCTAATAGTTTACTTTTCACGAGTGCCATAATTGCACGATAATCTAGTCATAAAACATTTATTCAATACCTCCAGTAGCTCCAGACATTATCCACCAAACCTTGGGAATTCAGAATACTATGGGTTGTCCAAAAATGATCTCACCTTCAAATCTCTTTGGAAATCCTCTGAGGTAAAGTGCTCAAGACAGATCCTTGGATCTTTGGTCATACTGACCCGGTTTATCCATGCTCTCCATCTCCTTCCTAGCTTCCCAGAATGATAGGTTCTTGTCTTTGTTTTTTTTTGATGTTCTGTTGACACACCCGTTCACCTCGTAGGTAACCATATTTATAGTTAATCGCATCATGGATCGCATTGTCTTCTATGGCTCCCAAGCTAAGTTGGTCGCCAATGACGTATGACGCCCACGTGACCACTGAATGGAGAAGCTGCTGCCGGGCAGCAATTTGGATTAGCTCATCTTTCGAAGAGATAAAAACAATGAAACTGTCAGTACAGTTTCAGACCTGAGACATTCATCAACTCAACCTCTGAACAAGATTTGTATAATAATAACCACTATTGATACAGATGTGTATATGTAAAACATTTATTGTGTAAAAAAATTGTTCAGTAACAGTTAATCATGAAAACTGACATTTGGCATGCTCCCCCCCCCCCCCCCAGGTCTCTGTCAGTTATTAAAACTTGGGTGCTCAACAGAAGCGTCAGTCCCAGGCCTCTAACAGACCCTTCCTTGAATCAGAGCCGTTTTTCATGTAAACTGATGCTCATGCATTCTAATGCTTTACAGACACTGAACTTACGTAACTGTCAAATCAAAATCCACATTCAAATACTTCCAATTTAAAATTTCTGTTTAAGTTTAAAATATATCAAATTATAATAACTTCATGTAAAATACTGGACGAATGACTGAGGTGACATTTGTATCATGTTAACTTAATGATTGATAATCACAGAACAACCAAGTTTGAAGATTAACTTTACAGTCACTTCCAGACCTCGGTCTTCATTAATGGCCACCAAGATCTTATGAAATTCAAATCATTTCATCATTTTTACACACATGAAAAATATGTCCACAGCAGCTTCTGTTTAGTCAACACCCAACACTTAATTGCTCCAGAAACCTCAACACAAAATAATGCAAAGATGATTATATATTCAAGAACTCTAGGAAGCTAACTAATGAAACACACAGCATATGAACAAGAAAACCCCTATTTCCCGTACAGGTTATGAGAGCCGTATGCATATAATGTTCTGTCATCAAAACTTAGACAGGATAGAGACAGAGTGATTCAGAGTACATTTACCCTGTTTGAACTTAAACTAGGAGCAGGGTTCTCTGTTTCAAACATCTGATCAATGGTTGCCACGACTTCTCCTTAAAGGTAGATGAAATGGATCATCACACTACAGCAGTGGTTCACCAACATCTTCATGTCCAGGACCCCTACATTGACAAATTAGAGCACAGACACCACCACTCACAACTGATGGGGGCACTTTGTTTCTGCACCGTTTAAAAAGATTCCTGCATAGAACATATTTAAAAGTATTCCACTACACTAACTGGGAATCAAAACACCAAACCAGTAAAGGGTTTAGGTGGGTCAGTTCATCCCATCAGTATCCCAGCAAAGAAAACGGTTGGCTTATTTTAACACGGTAAATCATAACCATGAATTAGCAGTGTGATTCCTTATACTTTACCGGTGATCAAATGACATGAATACCACTAACAACTCTGTAGCTTCTATTGGTTAAATAAAAAGAATGAACAACCAGGAATAAGTTTATTACTCAAAGATGGATGATACCCCAGTTAACGCCACAGGTTGGTATGATTATCTGATGTCAGTGGAAATCGCCCTGATCTGTTCTGGGAACAAACTGGTCATTCTAATCTATATCTTAGTGTTTCATGGCTATCACTGAGGGGCTGATGTGGCAGCACAACCAACCATCTGGTAGCACTACCAGAAACTGATCATGTAACCACTGTCAGTGCTGCCAGGCTTCTAACACACTGCGCGAATGGACAACACACCCCAGTCCCTGCTCCCCTTAAGCGGTTCCCGTGAATTTAAGACTTAACTGAATTCACAGTGGTTCCCAATTTTGGACATGTCGCCAAAAGGTTTTTGCTGTCTGAGCCCCGCAGCTGTAGAAGTCCCTGGAGATCTCTAGCAGGAAATCTTCGTAGCTGCCTCAGATTCTTTCTGAAAACTCAGTTACAAGCCATATGTAATGGTAATGGTTTCAATTTTCATGTTCTATATTTTCTTGTATTTCATTGTGTGAAGGACTTAACTTTGTGTTTAAAAGGTGCTTTATAAATAGTTATTATTGTTGCTGTGGTCAGAGATATTTGATGGCCCAATGAGCAAGCCCACAAATAAGCAAAATAAACCAAGGTAGGGCAGTCAAAAGCAGCGATTATTCAATTTCTCAAAATCTGTATCTGTAGTGTTTCTTTTCAGAAGTCAAACATTTCAGTTTCAGCTCTGCTAATCAACGATGAATTGAGAACTGTCAAATCACTGGTAGTTTAAAGAGTCAAAAAAACAGAAGCAAGCACCAATTTGGTGTTCATCTGTAGTGGTCCTTTGGCTGAAAGTGAAGTGTTTTTGAAAGAATGCACAATGTCTACAGGCCTTACTATCAATTCATTATTTCAATTGCTTTTCCCTGCAGGCATTGAAAACAGAAGACAAATAGTTAAACAGATGAAAATGTACAGCAAATTCTATCTGTGAAACTACACAAAAATGTGAAACACTTAAGACCTCTCAGTCAGAAGGGAGAAAAAAACCGTACTAATATTCAATGAAAAGCTACTCATCATTGGTTCAACACTAAAATTACATTTTCATTCTATCTTTATGGCCACACAGCACAGGTCCGATATATTTGTGTTGACCTCTCTGCAACCTGTCTGGATGTGAGTGCTTGCTTGCTGTAAATTCATTTACATGTAGGGGTCAATTAATAGGGCAGGGACTACCTCGCTGTATGCCCAGAGGTTGACTGAATATTTAGATTTTCAACATGATTGATTAATCCACAAACATTGCCTTGATAGTAATATTTAGCAAAATGTCTCATTTTAAGTAGGTCCAGAAATGTGGAGGGCAGTGGAACCAACGCCATGACTCCAAACATTCCTCAAATGTCTTGAACAATGAACACATGAATGGAGTGGATAATAAATGAGTGGCTCTAAAGAGAAATATACGATAAAGAAACCAAAGAAATCAACAGAACAGGATCCTTCACATGATGGCACACTCTCGGGAGGACACCTTTCCCTGCAGGAGAAACACAGTGTTAGAATTCCCACTAAAAAACAAAGGAAAACCAGTTCAAGTCCCAGCATCCAAATTCAGCGATTAACAATCTAGTGATAATGCTTGAGGCGCTGACTAATTGTCTGAGGGGATGTTGTTCACAAAAGAGCAAAGAGAAAATGCTTTATGACTTAGTCAATTCTCAATGAAGTTGTTGAGAAGTTCACAAACCAACAAAGTGAATCACTTCAACATCAGCGCAAATTGCAGCCGCCAAAATGTCCCTGAATCATTTAGAAGACGTCAATCTGACATTCATGAACTACATGTATGAAACGGACAAACACCTCCCTGACCATGAGAACAGATTACAGACAAACAATCCTCAATTATACCAGTGTTTAGCCACCATTACTGTGGAGTCATTCAAACAGTGAACACTGAAGGAAACAAATAACAACATTAGCTTTGGTTTGATTTGCTTGGCTACAAAACAGCCCAGAAAAACAATGACAAGTTAACCGGAATGCATTTACAGACCCTGAAAAATCAAGTTCTCACTGCCAAGTTACATTTCCTATTTCTTCTTATCATAATATTGTATAATCAATTCATCTTAGCAGAACACACACTCAAGCACAGACTTTTGCAAAGCTTGCTTTTGGATCCCTGAGGTCCTGACTTAGATTACATCATTGGATTACTGTGTGGATTCATTTTGAGGATCTTTCAGAAATGTCTACTGGGCTAAGAAACTTCCGTTGGCATTCCATTGGCAGGGGATGAGTATAGTAACTAAATCCTGGGTTTATCAATACCATCAGTGAGAACAGCCCCAGAACTTCACACAAGCAATGAAATGCACCCGAATTTGTGTTTGGACACGGCCCCTTCCTGTTCTGACGTAACTGCTTTCAGTCGATTCCAGTAGACACAAAACAACCAGAAGTGACTGAAGTTCAACAGCAACAACCTCAACTTCAGTATTTGGTATAAGAGAGAATAACATCTGCAGTTTGTAAGAAGTGAGCAAAAGTGATGATTGATATTAATCACTTGAGAAATTGAAAGTTGACTTTTGGTCTTTTTTCTCACCCTTTGTGCTACATCTTCCTCTTCCTCTCCATTCTCCACATCAACCTGAGTCTTGGTTACACTGCGTCTGGCAACCTCCTGCAGACAAATCAGACAAGACACAAAATGAACACCACAAAGAGCAACGTTCAGGAACATTCAACACTAGTAGTCTGCACACCAAGAATTCTTCAACAAGGAAACACAAACAGAACATCTACCTCGCCATCGGCATCAATTAAAGTGGTGATGATGTCATTTCCTACGCCCCAGGAAGCTTGGCTCTTCCACAACAAGTCAGATGGGGGACTGTGAGCCACACCAGCATCAGCAGACCACACCTGGAAAACACATAACAGAACTTAACTCGCTGACAAAAAAGTGACTGCCCTTTTCAGCTGTTTTCATGTCATAAGCACACATGAATTCAACTCGTAGGTTTTTTCTTTTACAATAAATTAGAAATGGTGATTCAGATTATGAGATCATGGTGCAGAGCAGGGCCTCATTGCTTGAGTCAACATTATCTAACAAAACCTCCAAAACATGATATATAGTCACTTATCCATGTAACAGTAAGTTAGACATCTTCCCGGATGAGATGTGAACAGTTAAATACCACTCAAACCTTTAGACCAGTAGTCCCCAGCCACTGGGTCGCGAGCCAGTGCCGGGCCGCGGGTCATTAGACACCAGGCGCCACAGAATGTTGAATTTTTTAAATTTATTATCAGTCTAAAGATGTTTTATTTTGAAAAGTGACGCACAGAATGACAGAATCACGTGCGTCTGTGCCTCTTGACAGGTCTCGGTCTCGTGACAGGTTACCAGCCGTTACCCAAAAGCGCCCTCAACTGTGCCAGTGTTTTGGATTGAAATCAATACAGAATATCTTGAGATCGTCCAAAAAGCAATGAAAACCTTGTTTCTTGTCTTTGTGAAGACAGAGTAGGCCGGATGTCCAGAGCACACTTAAGGCATCATTGTCTCCAGTTACCCCTAGATGGGACCGACTTGTTGCAGAGAAAACAAGATCCTACTAATTCTCAATATTATTATTATTTGCTTGACTTGTTCACCTTTTTACATAGAAATGATCAGTATTTCTCCTACACTGAATGCACTGATTGTAAGTTGCTATATTTCAAAATAAAAGTCATCAGCGCAGTCACTTGAATCGAGTTTCTTAATAAAATTACATCTTATAAAAAGGATTTTTGTTATAATATTTTTGTTTACAGAGATGTTGATTATCCATTTATGAACAAAAGGTTGTTTATCTGTCCTGGCGTCATTAACAATTATCGAGCAAATGAAGACTGGTCCGTGAAAATATTGTCCTACATGAAACCAGTCCGTGGCGCGAAAAAGGTTGGGGACTACTGCTTTAGACAGAAGGTTCTCAGTTAAGCTGAGAAGAAGAGAGACGAATGGAGTTGTCACGACCAGACCCTGCAGTACCAACCTAGAGGGCAGCATTATGACCTGGCATTCCTTCAGGTATTCAGTCCTAAAGTCAAGTTTAGGGCCATGAACATTATTTGTTCATCCATTAATTTTCTTGAAGATGAGACAATTGGGATAATTTCATCTTCAAGATGATTACCATATATTCAACGCTCAAAGGTGCACTTAGAAGACCAATTTTCTCAAAAATCGATGGTGCAACTTTTAACCCGGAGCCTTTTGTGTACACCGAGTTCAAAAATCTGTAAAAATGTTGTGATGCGATTTTAGTCAGTGCTCCGTGAGATTGACTGTCGGACCACTTCCTGCTGACATAGGGATGTAATTTGTCACTACACACACAGGCATCAATAAACCAATGAAAGAACGTTATGAATGCTACATACAGCAAGTATGCTTACCTCCGTCACACCCCCCAGGAGGTAGGTTCCCTCTACCGGTATGCTGAACAGCATTTGTTTGGCTTAGGGCCCCCCCAACAATGGCATTAGCGAAGTGACACACTAAAGAGGCACAACTGAAACTACAAGCTATCAGTTACGCAGTTGTGAAAGGGAATAGAGCAGCCGCGAGTTGCGTTTTTTTCCATGCTTCACTGTCTCTGTTGATCTGTGACTCCATGTGCAACCATATAGCCACTACTGTGAAAAATCAAGTCAAGCAAATGAATTCTCTGCTTCCCAACATTCTGGGAGGTTTAACAAAATTGCTGAATGGCCACACGGAGACGAACTCTGATAATAACGGGAGAGAACCCGGCATGCTTGATGGCGAAATTGCCCAGCTCTTCAATTTAGATACAGAAGACGAGGATTTGCGACAAAAAGTCGATCAAAAAATAATGTGAGCATATTTTTAAACACATAATAGAATAAAGTTCAACCAAACTCACTGTTTTGCTTCCCTTACCTTGTTTTAGCATGCACCCAATAATACAGTGTGCCTTATGTATGGCTTAAGTACAAAAATACAACCCATAACAGAGACTGCACCATATAATCTGGTGCACCTTGGGGTGCACAAAATACGGCAATGAATGAATGAATAAACTGAAAATTTATGGTTCAAACATCAAGAAATTAATATTTATGAATGCCCCTTCAAACTGAGGACAGGACTCATCCACACTCTGATGCTTCAAAGCTCTCACCGTGACTGACTGTCCAGCCTTCAGGACAAACTTAGGGGAAAACTTGTAGACAATCTCATCCCCGTCATCAACCTGTCTCTTCAATCTCCAGTTGCCCAAAGGCTGGTCCTGCAAACAAAACAAATCCCAAATATCTTTCAGCAGCCAACATTTTCTGTGGTTCCTCAACCATCCATTTGGGGAAGGAGCCTTTCTTGTCCTCGTCAATATTTATAATATATTTATTATCACATTACTTTTTGTACAAACCATTTTATGGAGAAACGGTTTGTACATAGATTCTGCAGAGTTTTAGTCACCTGCTCCATATCATTAGTCAGGGTGACTGCATTTCCATCCATGTCAGTGGGTGATATGGTTATGGCACCGCTAGCTGTGGCCTCTTCAGATACCAGCAGCTGCCCCTCTCCTTTTCCCACCTCTGGAACATCCTTAGCTTCAACTCTCTTCCTCTTTGAGGAACGGGAAGAAGACCCTGTTACCCTGGAAACAGTGACTCGAGATGATGGGCTGGGTGAGAGCTTCAATCTGAAAGATACACGAGTCTATAGTGAGTTAGATATTCACCACTTCATCAGACCTGCCAACCATGGGAAAAACATTGTGAGTCCATTCAAAAAACACAAGTTATGTGAAACAATGTCTCCTGCTGCACATCAATGTGACATCATTACAATGGAATGGTTGCTGAAACACATTGCTGAGTCATGTTACACGTTTCTGTGATGAAATTCAGTTTGGAGGAGCCTGTGATCTCACTTGATTTACATTAACTTCTAATGAGATAATGGGGTACCTGTGCTCCTCTCCTTCCAACAGTTTCCTGTAAGCATTGATCTCCATATCCAAGGCCAGTTTCACATCTAACAGTTCCTGGTATTCACTGAGCTGAGCATTCATCCTCTCCCTCAGCTCGTTCATTTCTTGTTCTTTTCCTTCAATATCACGACGGTGCTTGTCTCGTTCTGCTGACAGAATTTCCTCCAGCTCTCTGATACGGTCCTCAGAGGCAGCAACCTAAACACATGGACATTACACGTGTAATCATCATTGGTATCGGTTATTAAACTGAAACTGGTGTGACAGCTGTGTGTACATGTGGTCTTTAAGCAGTACCTTTTTCTGCAGGGCATTCAGCTGGTATCCAAAATTCTCGATTCTCATACGGGACTCCTGCAGCTCCTCCCTGGCTGTGCTTATTGCCTTGTCATTCATCTCTGAGGTTACCTTGGCATTATCCAACTAGAGAGAGAGGCTGCGTCAAGGGGGGGTTCTACAGTTTCACTAGCAGTTCATTGTGAACTGAAGTACAATAGCAAACTCTTCTAAGAAAATTCTAAGAAAATAAGTTTGTAAGAGACATAAATGTGAATACAACACACGTAAATTTGCAAAAGTAATGATCTCTCACCTTGGCCTGGAAGGTTTGTTCCAATTCTCCCTTATAAAGAGAAACTTGCTCATCATGTTGCCTCCGCAGGTCCTGGTAAGATCAAATAGATTGATGACATTTCTTACATTAAACCTTCAATGACGATATCCTCATTGTTCTCATGGTAAATTAAGCAAATTGCATATTTCCAACGCACACCAAAAAATCTTGCAGAATGTAGAGTTCTGAGCTCACAGAGCATTTCATTTCAGAGCACCTTAAAAATAAAGCATGGAAAAACACACCGATCACAAAGGCTTTAAATTCTAGTAACACCTCTGCAAAGAGCTGAGAGAAACTGGCTACAGACTAAAACTGTACATTTGTGTTTGTGTGTTTCTCTTGCCAAGCAATGAACATTATACTGGAGTTTGGTATTTTAGTTTACATTATTAATTTATATTATTTGTTTATTGACAACCACACTTCAGCACACACAACAGCCAGTGTAAATAAATAATTTCAACTTACCTGTAAAGCTTGTGCCAATTTGAACTCATAGTCCTGTCTGACACCTGAGTCCACTTCCACTATTCTCTGCTCCTGCCGACGTCGAGACTCACGAA
The DNA here is from genome assembly GCA_013358685.1 of Antennarius maculatus. Taxonomy (NCBI): domain Eukaryota; kingdom Metazoa; phylum Chordata; class Actinopteri; order Lophiiformes; family Antennariidae; genus Antennarius; species Antennarius maculatus. The sequence continues at coordinate 3,232,415 of CM023610.1, read as the reverse complement.
TTTCCTGAACACAAGGAGAAAGACTGTAGTACAAACAGAAATAATTACAAAAACAATGTTGAATAGGCTATAGAAACCGCCCTGTGTCTTGGACACAGATATGTCTATTTAGTGAATGTGGGCCATTCTAAGTTTCATGGTAATTACTGTATGCTTATGGTAGTGAACTGTGACATGTAAGACAATGACAAGTGTGGACAGACATCACTGATAAGTAGCAGAACAATAAACAATATTTCAACAAGTGTTTCTGATCTTTCCACTAAGTGTTGGACTGAGGACCAGAGGGTCGACGGTTCTAGACGCCTGTCAAGCAAAACATTTCGGTGTGTGAACTAGCAGTGGGAGGTGTCAGTTCACCTCCCGAGCACTGCCGAGGCACCCTTGAGCAAGGCGCCGGCCCCATTATAAGCTGCTCATTGTGGGCACACCATGAAAAAGCTGCCCGCCACTCTACCTCCCACTGCATGCTCACAGGACCCCTGTGTGTTACGGGCATGTACACACACTGTGTGTGTGTGTGCATGTATAAATTATATATATACATACATACATATAAACAGACAATAAATAATATTATCTCCCCACCTATATATTTGAATAAGCTCACTTGAAAACCTCACGCTGTCACACTTTTTAACTCCACCCACTACCTGTCAATCAAGAGTACTACCAATCACGGCACATCTGCCAGAGGGAACCATGTGAGCAATATGGCGTAAGGCATTGGGTGAGGCTTTTTGTTGCAGTTACGTCTTTCGTCCACTTGTCAACAAAGATATCTGGGATGAAAACGCCAGCCAAAGTGACGTTTTTTGAAAACGCCAGGTATGTGTTGTGTGGACGCTGTAACCGAAACATTTTCTATCAGGGTGGGCGTCTCCCTACGACAAAAACCGGTGTGACGTCAGTGTGTGTGTGACCCGTGTCTACATGTACACACAGTATGGACGGAGTTAAAACCGGCTATTTTGTGACGTATAACAGCTCAATGTCGAAGATGCGTTGATAAACACGCTTGACAGTTGGATATTTCTTTGTCCATTTCTTTCTTTATGAGTCATAAAGTTTATATATTTATTCATTCATTCATCATTCACATTCCCTGCAGACCCCAGTTCTGGGTCAGACAGGGATGCTCTGCCTGCTGGTGGAGAACTCTGTGATGGATGTCATCCTCCAGGAGGAAGGGCGTCCCGGTCCCGTTCTCGGAGTTGTTCTGCTTATAAACATGTTGATCAACGAACTTATGCGGCTACGTGTGGACGTGGCCTGATTCAGGTAGTGGTTCCGTTTGTGCTGGAATTTTTGACAGCGATATAAGGCAGGTGTTTTCTGAAGCAGAGAAAAATTATATGACCCAAGCATAATCACTGACTATACCTCAACGTTACAAAAGCACAATCATTGTCCATAGTCCAACCACCCTCTCCTCACTGTACATGTTTACTGTATTTTCATTTTCGTCATGTCCAAATGATCGTTTTCCATACTGCCAGTGTGTGTGTGCATGTGTGTGTACTGTATATGTGTGCAAGCATTTGGAGTTAAAAGTAATTTCTCTACGGGAATTATTAATAGATTCATTTATTTGATTTTCTTATTTTTTTATACACACCACCCACACACACAGTGTACTGCCATCACTAAAATATACATGTTTTGCATACTTCCTTATTTCGTTGACAGTTTTATTCACAGGCTTTCTGCAAAATGCCACACTTTAGCTCATGCCAACTGATATTTTAGCATCCAGTCGATGTCGTACTAGAGTAAATGAAGCCTCATGAAGCTTCGAACCGCAGTCCAAACAGCAGGAACAACACAGAAAACGCCAACAATATCTGAGTGAAACTAGCTGGCTAGCACAAATAGTCTGTCCGGCTATGGTTTCCGTTAGGAATGGGACAATCGATGTAGTATCCAAAATGCTCCTTGGGAATCTGACAAAAACAGTCTTTAAGTAACTACATACAGTTCTGTTCATGTAGTCAGCTAACAGAACTGTCACAAATACAATAACATTAAGAGCAGACACCCTTACCTCTTCAAACATTCCCTTTCTGAACTCCAGTTCTTCACTCAGTGACTGACAGCGGTTTTCCAGGTCGACACGCATCAGTGTCTCAGCCTCCAGTTGGCGCTTACCAACAGCATGGCTGTCTTCTGCCTACACACATTACCACACCAGGAGCAATATTAGCACATGAAAACTTTAATAAGCACTTTGTCTGATTGGAAAGTAAGGAAAAGTTATACACAACATGGTTGTCAACATGCCAGCTGTGATCCCCCAATGGGTCAGGAGATGCCTCTCAAGGGGTCAGGAGAGATGTTTCAGAAATCAATCAACACCTTAACAGTTTCAACTACAGTATAATTATTTATGATTAAGCGAGCATAACTCGTAAAGTACAGCACTACAACAACTAAAAAGTTAAGGCTGTTTTCTTATGAATTGGTGCCCTCTAGAAGACCACTTGACTTTTCAACAGTCCCCGAGGAGTCTTTGAGAGTTTTTCCTGTATTTATCATTTTCCATTTTTTTCGCCTTAACAGAAAACCTTGCAGTACACACCTTGGCTAGCAAGTTGTTAAGATCAGCCAGCTCAGAATTCAAAGCAGCATTCTGGCTTAGAGCAGTAGAAAGAGATGCTTCACTCTTGTTCAGCTGGGCTTCCAGACTACTGGCCCTGGATAGTGCTGCAGTGAGATCACTATCTTTCTTCTTAGCACTGGAACATATGCACAAAAGGACATGGCACTTGTCATTGGTTCACACTTACTGTTGGCCCCATGTTGATTCTAAACACTGATCTGGTTTCTAAACAAATGAAGTGTCCACCAATGTAGCACGTGTCGAAAGTGATGAACTTATCAGTGTTACCTGCGTGTGGCTTCTTCAAGTTCAGCTTGAGCCTTGCCCAGATCTATCTGGAGCCTTGCTCTCTCTTTAGCAGTTTCATCCAAAACCCGCCGAGCATCAGCCAGCTCTGCCTCATACAGAGACTTCAGACCTGTCACCTAGAGACAAGAAAATACACAAGATGGTCTGATTGAGTGAAAATTGGTAGAATTTAAAACTTGAATCTCTGTGTTGAATAAAGTTAACTGGACTTGTAAGAAAAAAATATTCAAGAAGTTTCACCTCTCACCTAAGAAGTTAGTTTTTAATTTCTTCAGAATAATCAATGCAGAACCGAGTAGATACTTCTGAAACAGGATGGTCACACCAAATCACTTGTGCAAAAATATACACATTTGTATCAATTAATCTTCAACAGAAATGTAAGGAAACCCAGAGGGACCCGAATCTTCACCAGTAATTACACCAGTCAAAGAGGTTGTGTTGTCATCATTCATCATTTGATTTTTAGCTGCACCTCAAGTGAAGAACATAAAAAGCTTAGCTCCCCCAAGGCAAAACATTCCGCAATATAGCGACAAACTATTTATCTTATTATTTATGGTAATTTAAACATTTACGAACCCTCCCCATACTAATATTACACATCTTCTATCTGTATTACCTTTTCCGAGACTCTGAAAGACTGTTTAAAGTACTTTTGTGTCTCATGGAAGTGCGCTGCATTCCGTGTGTCTCGGAACACATCGCACGTCCAGAAACTTTCAGCCAATAGCATGCGTGTACGGTATCACGTGACTACCTACTAAAAATCAGGGATGTAGTGAAGCCGTGCATCTTGAAGCGCGAACAAGCAAGGGATTACTGTCTCTCTCTGTGTGTATATATATATACACACACACACACACACACACACACACACACACACACAGTGTGTGTGTGTGTGTGTGTAATGGTACTTGAATTTGGGTAATGGTTGGGTAATGGTACTTGAATTTTTAGCAGGGTTGAGCCAGGGTTGAGCCAAACCTACAGATGTCTAACAAACTTGGTGGGATGATTATCTTTCTACAGAAGAGACCCCAATGAATTTTGGTACATGTGTTTTCCCCAGCACTTTCCATTATTTCTCAAAAAAAATTTGGAGAATTTGTTGAATGAAAAAACTAAAGGTATCCTTCTAAAAAACATGCAAATACATCAACAGCTGAAATAATACAGTCTGGCTTGTCTTTCAAGAACGTGATGAACTAAAAGTGATGAACTAGAGGACTGACTCCGAATTACTTCCATTCAAATCTATGTTATTTTATTTGTAGTTTCATGTTGCACGTTTTAAGACACACTGATATAAGATTATTTGCAGTACATTATATTTCAATGATAGCCAGTACAATCACGGTAGTTTACGTTGTTCTCGTTTGCTGACGGTGTGTCAACTGTCCTTAGTAACCGCCCAGTATTTTAGAACGTCAGTTTAATTCCGAAAGATCTGTATACTACAAAAAACAAACACACTTCTAGGACAGCTTTTGTCAACAAATGTTTTGATATAATCAGTTGAGCCTCATACTACTTGACTAACGTTTTATGACAGTGTCGTAAATCAAACCCCTCTGAGGACGTTATTTTTGTGAATTGGCGCGTGAACCCGCTCAATTCACGCGCTTCCACTGGTTTTGAAAACGAGGCGCTGCAATCTGTGGCGCCTGTATTTTAGCAAATGTAACGGAAATCTGAGTAGGAAAAACTTGTCCTTAAACGTGACATAATATTCGATCAAAAAAAGTACCGGTTTCCACGATTTGATCTCCAGATTATTAGTATTCATGTAAACAATCACATTCATTAATTTTATCTTAAAAACTGTTCCATTTCTTTTATTCGATTTCCCAAGGTCGTTTCAGGTAAGCGTTGGATTGAACCCAGTGATTAGTTACTCTGAGGTTCAGATACGTACAGCAGATGGCCGCAGACATTAAGGTATTTCACTCACCTCTCTCGTGGTCACCTCCTCTTTCTCAGACACTTTGAACATAAGCCGGTTGTTTTCCAGTTCCAGTGCCCGGACACGGTCGATATATACGGCCAACCTATCGTTCAAGTGCTGCAGATCCTGTTTCTCTTGCATACGAGAGATTCGAGTCGGGGAGAGAGGTGTAGAGGCCGCCGAAAGGCCAGCTTCACGGCTTGGGGTTGCAGTCGCCATAACGTATTTTTTTTACAATTCTGAGGTCGCTTCTCGGCTCACAATAACAAAGAAACCTACTTTGCTGTCGGTGTTTGATGCCGGAAAGAAATAGTTTATTCGCTGAATAAGAAAGATAGCACTACTATAAATGAGTGGAAAGCTCGTGCGGCGTCTCTAGGAGTTGTGAGAGTAATGACACTCCAAGATGGCCGACACCGCTGTCAGAACCGCGCCAAAAGCACACAATGCTTCCTGTCTTGCAAAGCATGATGGGAAACACAGCTCTAAACAAAACTTTATTTAATTCAAACGTTAGGACACAGGATAGTGGAACAAATGAAAAAAAAAAGGAGGTTTAATAAAAGATTAAAAATTCAGTTGTTTTTCTAAGCTATTAATTTATATGATCTTTCTTCAGTTAATTATTGATTTTGTTCAATATAAAGAAAGTAATTTCAACTTTTCTATTTCTACTTACCACATTTGATAATTGAACAGATATATTGAGGTTTTTGCACAAGAACTTAATTTTTTTTGACAACTTCCGATTGTGTTATGAATATAATATATCTAATATGTAGAGGCAAGGATTTACCTGTGTTTTCACTTGGGGTAGTGGGTGTGGCATGTGGGTGTGTTGGTGCATGAGATTGACTGATCGATTGCCTGATGAATACATATCGCCTGTGTGAGCTGCGGTGCTAGTTTTTCTGTTGACTGCATAGAGTAAAATATGCAAGACTGCAAAGCGTAAGAATCGCAGAGAGTCTTCTTTTCCTTTCGGCTTTTCCCTTCAGGGGTCGCCACAGCGAATCAATTGCCTCCATCTAACCCTGTCCTTTGCATCCTCTTCTCTCACACCAACTACCTTCATGTCCTCTTTCACTACATAAACCTCCTCTTTGGTCTTCCTCTAGGCCTCCTGCCTGGCAGTTCAAAACTCAGCATCCTTCTACTGATATATTCACTATCTCTCCTCTGGACATGTCCAAACCATCTCAGTCTGGCCTCTCTGACTTTATCTCCAAAACCTCTAACATGTGCTGTCCCTCTGATGTACTCATTCCTGATCCTATCCTTCCTGGTCACTCCCAGAGAGAACCTCAGCATCTTCATCTCTGCTACCTCCAGCTCTGCCTCCTGTCTTTTCCTCAGTGACACTGTCTCTAGACCAAACAACATCGCTGGTCTCACCACAGTTTTGTACACCTTTCCTTTCATTTTAGCTGAAACTCTTCTATCACACATCACACCTGACACTTTTCTCCACCCATTCCATCCTGCCTGCACACGTTTCTTCACCTCTTTTCCCCACTCTCCATTGCTCTGGACTGTTGACCCTAAGTACTTAAAATCCTCCACCTTCTTGATCTCTTCTCCCTGTAACCTCACTCTTCCACTTGGGTCCCTCTCATTCACACACATGTACTCTGTCTTACTGCGGCTAACCTTCATCCCTCTCCTTTCCAGGACAAACCTCCACCTCTCTAGCTTCTCCTCCACCTGTTCCCTGCTCTCACTGCAGATCACAATGTCATCTGCAAACATCATAGTCCATGGAGATTCCTGTCTAACCTCGTCTGTCAGCCTGTCCATCACCATAGCGAACAAGAAGGGGCTCAGAGCTGATCCCTGATGCAGTCCCACCTCCACCTTGAACTCCTCTGTCACACCTACAGCACACCTCACCACTGTCTTACAGTCCTCATACATGTCCTGCACCGCTCTAACATACTTCTCTGCCACTCCAGACTTCCTCATACAATACCACAGCTCCTCTCTGGGCACCCTGTCATAAGCTTTCTCCAGATCTACAAAAACACAATGCAGCTCCCTCTGGCCTTCTCTGTACTTCTCTATCAACATCCTCAAAGCAAATACTGCATCTGTAGTACTCTTTTTTGGCACGAAACCATACTGCTGCTCACAAATGCTCACTTCTGCCCTTAGTCTAGCTTCCACTACTATTTCCCATAACTTCATTGTATGGCTCATCAGCTTTATTCTTCTGTAGTTGCCACAACTCTGCACATCTCCCTTGTTTTTAAAAATGGGCACCAGCACACTTCTCCTCCACTCCTCAGGCATCTTCTCACTATCTAAGATCCTGTTGAACAACCCAGTCAGAAACTCTGCTGCCACCTCTCCTAGACACTTCCAAACCTCTACAGGTATATCATCAGGACCGACTGCCTTTCCACTCTTCATCCTCTTCAGTGCTCTCCTCACTTCATCCTGACTAATCTTTGCTACATCCTGGTCCACA